>JAZEWU010000002.1:7435569-7451293 GCA_036362915.1 Geotria australis | reverse complement strand
CCCACGCGGACACGGGGAGAACATGCAAACTCAGCACAGAAAGGCCCCCGAGCCGAGATTCGAACCGGGGACCTTCTTGCTGTGAGGCGGCAGCGCTGCCCACTACGCCACCGTGCCGCCCCTCGTTCTAACAATGATAATAAATACAATGTATAACGCGTGGCGCGTATTCATTCAATTTCGAACGTATTAATTCAAAGAGAGAACCACTCAGAGGCGCGAGGAAACCGCAGAAAGGCAGGTGGAAGGGGAAGGCAGCCAAGCGAGTTTGCCGGCGCCAATATTTTGCCACACACTGCGTCCTCAATATCATGTGGTTATCGGCCAATTAATTAATGAGTGTTTTTTTTTAGTTGTGAGAGAACCCGGAGGAAACCCACGCAGAACAGGGGGGAGAGAACACACAAACTCCGCGCGGAAAGGCGCCCGAGGCGAGAATCGGACCGCGTCGGGCTGGATCTTCTTTCTGTGTGGCCACTGTGCGCCTCCCTGCCACCTCGCCATTGCGAAGTTGGTTTGATGGGGATTGTGTGACCACACGTCACCACACTGGTCAGTGCGGGACGGAAGGCAGGTTCAGACATCACTCGCCACTCACGTCTGGGAAAGGCACGAATCAAACCCGGTGTAACTGGCCGAAAAATAGGTTTTGACCTGTTAACCACCGGGGGTTTGTTGTTTTCCTCACTGCGCCACCGTGGGCCCACCGCTCCACGGAGAGCATGACGCGCTTGCGGCGTTGCCACGAGAGGTAAGCCCGGTGGAGCAAACAGGGTGTATGTCAGGACACGTTTCACGGGGTAACGGTGGGATTATCGTGTTGGTTTTTTTCGACAACAAACACCCGATGTGAACCTGATACGAAGATGTGAACGCGAGAGAGCGAGAGAGAGAAGCGGAGAGAGACGATAAATTGTTACGACAAACACGGGGCGGTGAGGCGTGCCCCGGGAGCCCCACCACGGCGCCCCGGCTCTGGAATGGCACCGTGCCCACGATGGCATCACAACGCCTGGCGCTGCGGGGCAGTCCAACAATCTGAAGCGACGTATCGATGTAGGCGTATTGCTCTGCACAGCTGTTCTATCGGGGTCGCCGTGTCGAGTGTTCCTTTTGTTTCCTTCGCGACATCTCGCCTCCCGCGTTTAATAGATAGATGTGTATTACTAGAGCAGAAAAATACCCGGTGAGCTTGCAAGCTCTTTACGGGATTCCTGCGCCACAACAAACACGCGTTGGAGGTATAATCAGGCTAACGATGCCTCCACTGCTATCCCGAAAGAACAGCTCTGAAGAGCAACCATCATGAATCGAGCCGTGAAAACCTACATCACTAACATCAAGTATATCGATGAAAGCTTTCACGGCGCGATGTATGAGAATCGCTCTTTAAGGGCTGCTCTTTCGGGACAGCCGTGTCGAGCGGCGAGACGGAGGAACGCTCGACACGGCTGTCCCGAAAGACCAGCTCTCCAGAGCGATTCTGAATCTCGAGCAAACCAGTCCTCTCTCCTGCTTCCTTGATGCCGTAACGTCTTTTCTCACCCCCACTATTTCTTTGCCAAGCCCCAACCCCCCCTCTCTCTCCCCCAACCCCCCCCAATCCTCCGCCACCGACATTCGCAGCGGCCCGTGTCACTCGTCACGGAGCGCGAACGCCCCTTTAGGAAATAACGACAGATCCCAGCAGCAGCAATAATAATAGCGCGACACGTCTCGCCCTCGGTCGCCGGATGAACCACAGTCACACAGCGAGAGCCGCGGGGCCTCTGTGGAGCTCGAGAGCGCACATTTGCTCACACACGCTCAGCACACTCTCTCCCCACTCGCTCACACTCTCCACTCGCTGACACAACTCACAGACTCGCTCATCCACCGGTCGCACGCACTCACTGAGACCCTCACTCGTGCACCCAACCCAGCCACTCGCACTGCAGACCAGAAAAAAAGACAACGGTCCTACGTGTAGTCCTACTTAACACACTCACCCGCTCACTCAACCCGCTCACTTGCTCACACTCACTCGCTCACCCGCTCACACACTCACCCATTCACACACCCATCCACTCGCTAACCCATCACCCACCCGCTCACCCATCAAATTGGCTCACACACTCACTCACCTACCCACCTATCCACCCACTCACACACACTCATTTCACCCACTCCCTCACTCAGCCACCCACCGAGCCACTCAACCGAGGCGTTGCGAGCTACGGGAATAACGGGGAACGGGCGCGCGTGGCTCCATGACAGCGGCTCCATGGAGCGACCCATCCCGTTCGTGGTGCCGCCGAGGAGGGAGGCTGGAGCCGCGCCGCAGGTTCGCGCCCCGGAGCGGGGATCGAACCCAGGCGGAGGAGGAGGCGGAGGGTCTGAAGCCGGCGGCGCGGACCCGCGGAGGGCGCCCAGCTATCGGCCGCGAGGTGCGCCTCTCTCTCTCTTCGTGTCCCTGTCTCTGTGGGTTTGTCTCAGTGTGTCTCTGCCTCGATCTGTGTCTTTCCACGTGTCTCTGTGAGTTTGACTCAGCGTGTGTCTCTGTCTCTATCAATGTCTCTCTGCGTCTCTGCGAGTCTATGGCTCTATCTCTCTACCCTCTATATGTGCATCTCTCCGTCATGGTTTCGTCTTGTCTCTCTCTGTCAATCCGTCTGTCTGCCTCTGTGTGTCTATGGCTCTCTGTCACCGCGTGTCTGTCTCCCCCCGTATCTCTACGTACCCCGGCTGTCTTTCTGTACTTTGTCTCTGCGTGCCCGTTGCTGCGTGTCTCTGTTTTCAGTCCCAAACTCTGCGTTGCCGATACCAACAACCCAATGGATGGATGGATGCATGGTTACATGCATCTCACAGCAAGAAGGCCCCGGGTTCGATTCTCGGCTCGGACGCCTTTCTTTGTGGCGTTTGTGTGTTCCTCCCCCTGTTCTGCGTGGGATTCCTCCGGGTTCTCCAGTTTCCTCCCACAACTTAAAACAAAAAATCCACTCATTAATTATTTGGCCGATAACGTCATAAATATATAGGAAGCAGTGTGTGGCAATATAGCGGCAGGCAAAACCGCCTGGCTGCCTCCTCCGCCTCTCTGCGATTTCCTCTCTACGCCTCCGAGTCGTTCTCTCGTCGAATGAGTACCTTCGACAGTGAATGAATATGTGCCACGCGTTATAAATGTGGGGAGCAGTCGCCCAGTGGTTAGCGCGCTGGGCTACAAATCTGGCGACCCGAGTTCACAATCCCGCTCACGGCCAACACCAGTGACGATTTTCTGAACCGGTCCTGGGCCTCCCCTAGGTCGGCTCAACTTCAAATAAGTACCTAGTGCAGTGTGTAAAGATTGTCACTGGGGAGACAAAGGCGGCCGGGCGTGGTGGTGGTCACCCCACTCCCTCGTGTGCCGTGTCGACCTTCATAGGTGCTCGCTAATGGCACTTGCCCCTACAGTCTGTGTGAGGCTACACGGGGGATCTTTGTCTTTGTTATAAAAAAAAATGTTGCCGATTTTCCGTTCTCTGTCGTTCTCTCCGTAGCCCTGTGCAGCGCTTTGTGACCCTTGGGTGAAAAGCGCTCTATAAATGCTATTATTATTATAAATGTAAAATTATCGTTATAATGTTTTGCCCTTGCGTTCCGCAGACAGTTTGGCGCTGGGCTCCATAAACCCCGAACTGTACGGCTCCACGGGGGACGAGGAGGGTGAGTGGGAGCACCCGGGGGGTCCGAGCGGCGCCGACACCCCCCGGATTTGCTTCTCGCTTCACTACGAGCTCGGCTCCGAGCGCCTGCACGTGACCCTGCTGAAGGCGCAAAACCTGTGGCTCCCCGGGGGCCGCGCCGGCAACCCGGAGGGGGTGGGCGACCCCCTCGTCAAGGTGTTCCTGCTGCCCGACGAGAGGAGGCACGTGCAGTCCAAGATCCGGCGCAAGACGGCGCATCCCACCTTCAACGAGACGTTCGTCTTTCAGGTGACGACGATGTTGATGATGATGACGAAGATGATGGTGACACCCCCAGCTTAGCTTGACTTGTAAATATTCGAATTCGATTCTTCGAAGCGTGATGGTTATATGACACTCGAAGGCTTTCATGACCAATGTTATTCACAGTGAGGTTCTGTTTATGAGTTTAGGTCAAGTGAAAAGGGTGTGTAAGTGGAGTGCACCCGTCGATATGCCGGAGCAAACGAGTGGGCACATGCATCACTTACCTCAAAAGATGGCACCGACGTTTCGCTGGCATTACAGCAAGCATACATGGACTGGAACACATCAACAAGGGTTTAAAAATACTAGGATTATAAAAAAATATATATATATTTACAAGGGGATCAAGGTAGAATCGTTCACGTCGCGATGCCTGTCAAGTAATACTTGGTATTACCTGCAAATTCTACCAAACACTTCGAAGCCCAGCTGAAAGACAACGATGTCCAGAAGCTTAACAGACGCCAGAAGCCCCTCAGTCTGGAGCAAGGAAAGAGGCAAATGCCCGCACGCCTTTAAGGCCAGCACTGACTATTATATCTCTAAATGTTGAAGGGCTGTCTGCAACTAAAGAAGAACTTGTTGCCAATGGGAAACTGTCATCTTCTGTTTATGAGTTTAGGTCATGTGAAAAGGTGTGTAAGTGGAGTGCACCCGTCGATATGCCGGAGCAAACGAGTGGGCATTACAACAAGCATCATCAGGGAATCCCTGATGTATATGCCAATACCGGGGTCTGAGAGACACGGCATGTCGATCCTCTATATTTCCCGTACATATGGCAGAAATGAAAATAAATATGAATTGAATCGGCATCATTATCAGGAGCCGCTTAAGCTTGTATAGGGTCGCGCGGGGACCGCACTCTATCCCGGCAGACACAGGGCACAAGGCAGGGCTGTATCCACGCAGAAAGACGCCCGAGGCGGGAATCGAACCGCCTCGGTTCGGATTTTGTTCTTTCTTTCTCTCTGCAAGCCGCAGATGTTACCACGGCGCCACCCTGTCGCCCGTTATAATTACACGTTCCGCGCCCCCACGCGTCGCTCCAGCTCCTCCTCCCGCGCTCCTAAATACCCTCGTGATGCACGAAAATACCGTAATCTATCAGGCCTATCTAATGTGTCATTAGCGTCATCGACATCAGCCACGGCGAATCCACCGCTGGATGAAAGCCTCCTCCGCCGCCACCTCTCACGATCCTGAGACGTAATCATTCACCCGCCACCTGCACAGGATCTGATTTCATCGCTCCATCTCCCGGGAGCACGGCCTCTCATGGCAGTTGGGGCTCGCCTGCCACACATTACTTCCTATATATATTAGGACGTAATCGCTCAATTAATAAAAAGAGACTCGAAGGCTTTCATGACCAATGTTATTCATAGTGAGGTTCTGTTTGTGAGTTTAGGTCATGTGAAGGTGTGTAAGTGAAGTGCACCCGTCGATATACCGGAGCAAACTAATGACCTAAACTCACAAACAGAACCTCACTAATAACAAAAAGAGCTATACCACGGATACACTCACCCTGTCCCCGTCTGCTGGAGTCTATACGGGTGGGCTACCTTTGCCTGTCGTGTCGCCCAGGTATCTCACGGGAGCCTGGGCGAGCGGACCCTGCGCCTCTCGGCTCTGGCCGTCGACTCGCACAGGAAGCACCGGGCCCTCGGCCACGCGCTGCTCCCCATGCGCGCACACGCCCAGCGGTGCGCGCGAGCCCGACTCGTGCTGTGGCGGGAGCTGGACGCAGACGCGCTCGAGGTACGCGAGCCCGGCACGCGAACGCGGAGTGGCCTCCTCCACCCCGCTCCCCCTCCCCCGGGGGGTCCCTGGGGTTGTCTCACGGGAGGCAAGGGTGTCTGGCCGACGGGTAAGGCCCGCGCCGCCTCTCGGGAGAGAAGGTCACCGCCCGAGGTGGTTCGATTACGGCGTCTAAGGCTGGGGTCGTGTCTCTAACGTTGGGACGTGTCTCTAACGCTGGGTCGTGTCGCTAACGCCGGGTCGTGTCTCTAACGCTGGGTCGTGTCTTTAGCGCTGACTCCTATCACTAACTCTACCAGGGTGTCTGGGCAGCCGTAAGACCCGCGCCGGTGTCTCTTCATCTGCACGTGTGCTTTGATGCGTTTGAGTCCCCACCGTGTGTCGACAACGTAGTGTCGATTGTACAGCAGGGGAAGAAAAGGCAGTAGAGTTGACGGCGTGGGGTCCCGGTGCGGAATGGAATGCAACCTCACCCCCTCTCGCGTCTCAATTTCCTCCTTTGTATTCGTGGCCGACCCACCGGGCCCGCGCACCTCTGCGCAGTTCCACCGCCTGCGCGCTCTAAAGCCACGCAGCTAGAGAGCGGGCAACTCAGCACAGGTCCCACCGGCACAACTGGCAGCAACAGCGGCGGCGGCAGGACGATACGACCGTGGCTATAGCCAGCTGATGAGTTGTACTTACGGCGAACCCTCTAAACCATTTCCTTGGGTCGTGTTGCGTGGCAAGCCGCGTTGCGTAACAATTCACAATCTCGCCTCTCGCTCGAGCCGCGCAGGATATGCCAAGAATGGAGATGATATCTTCCCGTGCGAGGGCATCCTGAAGTTCCTGTCGTGTTACTTTTGAAGCCACTGTCACGCATGTGCTGTGTAAGCAAGATACGATATGTCGTAAAGTCATACAGACTGTTGGAGCAATTGCTGTCAGCGAGCGCCTGTTAAGGCCAGACTGGGGCGCGAGTTGATGGTGTGGCCAACAGCACGCCCGGCCGTCTTTGTCTCTCTAGTACAATATTCAGGGTTTTAACATATTGCACCAGGTACTCATTGAAGGATAAGTCGACCTACGGGAGATAGCAATTGCTCCTGATGCAAACCCCTGCCGGTGATCGAACTCAGGCAGAGAAGAATAAGCAGACATACATGCGTTGATAGATACCCGCTTAATTTTGTCGAGGGTCGCGCGGGGAGCCGGAGGCTATCCCGGCAGACACACGGCGCACGGCAGGACTATAGCACGGATGGGACGCCAGTCCATCGCAGGCACCGGGGACAATTTAGTCAGCAGGCCAATTTACCTTCACAGCAGGAGCATGTCTTTGCATGGTGAGAGGACACAGGCGGAAATAGGCACTCGTTTAAGGCCTAGTCGACCTAGGAGAGGGCCGGTTCAGATCTCATCACTGCCGCTGGGCATGAGCCGGAATTGGACTCGACTTTCAGGGTCTGTAGCTCAGTGCGCTAACCGCTGCACCACCGCTCCCCGTTACACGCACAGTACGCACACGCAGTAATAATAATTTACATTTATAACGCGCACAGTCATTCAATGTCGAAGATATTAATTCGACGAGAGGACTCAGAGGCGCGAGGAAAGCGCAGAGGCGGAAGAGGCAGCCAGGCGGTTTTGCCGGCGCCATATTGCCACACACTGCTTCACATATATTATGATGTTATCGGCCAAACAACTAACTTTTTTTTAAGTTGTGGGAGGAAACCGGAGAACCCGGAGGAAACCCACGCAGAACAGGGGGGAGAGCACACAAACTCCGCACAGAAAGGCACCCAAGGCGGGAATCGAACCGCTTCGGGAAAGACCATTCTTTCTGTGAGGCGCGGATGTTACCACTGCGCCACCCTGCCGCCCCAGTGACCGCTCGATCCTCGTTGCAGCCCAGCTCGGAGCACGGGGACGTGCACTTCTCTCTGAGCTACAACGCCTACCTGAGCCGCCTCACCGTGGTGGTGCTGCGGGCCAAGGGCCTGCGCTTCCACGGGGAAACCTCTGAGCTCGGTGCGTCCATCAGCATCGTCATCTCCATCATCAGCTCCATCATCATCAGTAACCCTGGAATATCCTCAATCTCCCTCAGGATTGTCTCCCGGCACGTATTAAATAAGTGGGGGAAAGGACCATGGCCTCACGCCTCTCAATTCGAATGAAATCGCTTGTTTCAAGGACAATGCATACGTTGGAGTGATGTAGGTTGTCACAGCTTGATTAATGATGGTTGGAAGCATCAGGCGTGGGAGGCGAAACGTCGCGAGGGAAAGAGGGAGATCGCTCGACACGGCTATCCCGAAAGAACAGCTCTGAAGAGCAACCATAATGCAACATTGTCAAAGCATTTTGTTTGCATGTTTTGCCACAAGCATGTGTTTTTTTGCAAACTTGACACCTTGTGAAACGTGTTTATTTGGCTTGTTAAGATCTTAACACTTGCATTATTTCCAGAAAGGGTAAAACCTGTTCTCTTTATACATCTGAAATCTTTTTATATCTGTACTTCTGCAATTTGGTCCCAGTAGAGATTTCTTTAAAATCTTTGCCATTAATCTCCAGTTCTTACAGTATTTGTATTCACTGCTCCTCATGCTTGACCCTGTCACAAGCTTTTGTCTAATCAATGAAGCACAAGAAAAGGCTTTTCCTTTAATTCAATTGCTCTCTCCGAAAGCATTCGCACAACGAAGATAGAATTTCCTGTACCTCGATCTCCAACAAATCCGCATTGAATTTGTGCGATCTCGGGTTTCACTCTGTTTTTATAGCTGCAAACACCAACAACTTGATCCGCGTCTTTGTCCCATGGCGCGTGAGGCTAGAGTTCGCATTGAATGGCTCAAGGTTTTTTTTTGGAAGCGAAATAAAGATTGATTTCCTGACATCCTCCGGCATTCCTCCACCTTCATAAATGTCACAGATATTAGTTCTTGATAAATCTTTACTGGCGTCTGAATACTGGCAAAATGGCCCCCAGTGAGAGCAGTTGTTAACTTTTCTCAGCGTAAATCTTCCAAACACTTGATTTGTTTCACTGCAATTTTCCGTGATCCTCCAGCTGTATTGTTTTTTTTATTATACAGATAAACTGTTCGTACTTCTAACTTAATAATGTTCAAACCGAAATGTTCTTCTTTATAGATGGAAATTCTCACTGCATGATAACAGCTTCGTTCTGAGCGTTGACGCTTGCGCTAGCAGAGCATTCTCCATCACCGATAAGGATTTTCAAAAACAGGACGCATCAAATACCGGTGTCGAAACAGGCATCCATCCACAGGTGTATTATCGATCACGGCTGATGATAGCGATAGGTATGATTGCGTGAGAGACGGAACCGGCTGGGGAATGCGTGATTAAGCATCAAGATTATATTCGCAATTTCTCTGCTTTGCATATAATCTACTGTATAGCCACCTATCTTCTGAGTGTCTGCGTGGCAGAGTGGCACAATGGTTAGAGTGGTACAGTGGTTAGTGGCACGATGGTCAGTGGCACAATGGTTAGAGTAGCCCAATCAGAGGGTTGTGTGAGATTGATTTCCAGTCGGGAGGAGGGGATGACTCAGCCCATCATTCCAGCAGTGACAGTCACAACAATTCCACTTTATGAGCAGTCAACAGCAGCTGTGCTATGGATTATGTCATCCTTGGCATGGGCACATGGCAATTTTACCACTGGCTCAGGCAGGAAACACAAGAGATAAGCTCCTATTTGGTCAATCATGACTCTGATGACCATGCGTGATGATGGTGACGCTATTGCTGCCACATCGGAGGCATAAAAAAACCGGGACATATCGTGCGTTGGGTAAACAGAATAAGAGACGTATACGCCTAACTGGCAAAAACACGGACTTTGAACGACTCGGTCGGTGAAAACCTACACATTTCCCAGAAACAGCCGCTCAAAAAGGACGATGATCCTGGGACGAACACAGCAGGTGGCAGCCCTGGATGGCGCTAATGTTGACACTAATAATAATAATAATTTACATTTATAACGCGCACATATTAATTCACTGTCGAAGGTACTCATTCGACGAGAGAACCGACTCAGAGGCGCGAGGAAAGCCCAGAGAGGCGGATGAGGCAGCCAGGCGGTTTTTTCCGGCGCCATATTGGCCACACACTGTTGCCCATATATTATGATGTTATCGGCCAAATAATTAATGACTTCGTGAGCGCGCAGAGGTGCACGTCAGGGCGACGCTGCTGAACCAGAACCAGCGCGTTCGGGACAAGAGCACGGGCCGGGCGCGCGGCTCCCCGAGCCCGCTCTACAACGAGACGCTCAGCTTCCCGCTGCCGCCCTCCAACCTCGACTCCTCCAGCCTGAGCCTCTCCGTGGTGCACACGGGCACCGGCGCGGGAGACGGAGGTGAGAGGCCCCCGTGGGATTTGCCCACGACGCGTGCACCACGCGACAAGCCCGCCGTTCGCTACCGGGTGGCGGTGAGGTGACCGCGCGGGGATTGCGTCGGGATACGTGCATCTTGAGGCTACGTGAAGCGTCGCTGGCAGATCACGGGACAGGCCCGTGTGCTACGGGTTTGACTGAGATGACACACGCAGCACACACCTGCGTTTGTCTGGGGCTTCATTCCTCTCTTGATATTTGGTGGAACGCTGCTGTGGCAGGCTGGCAGTACGGTCGGCGTAAGGTACTGCCATTAGAGTACAAGATATACCATCCATCCATCCATTGTCAGAAACCGCTTAATCCTGTACAGGGTCGCGGTGAGCCGGAGCCTATCCCGGCAATCACAGGGCGCAAGGCAAGGCTATACCCAGGATGGGACGTCAGTCCATCACAGGGCACTGAGAGCAATTTAGTCTGCAAGCCAATTAACCTATGCAGCAGCATGTTTTTGGACTGTGGGAGGAAACCGGAGTGCCCGGCGAAAACCCGCGCGGACACGGGGAGAACAGGCAAACGCCACACAGAAAGGCACCCGAGCCGAGATTCGAACCCGGGTCCTTCTTTGCTTTGAGGTGTAAGCCCTACTCACCGCGCCACCGTGCCGCCCACAAGATATACCCAACCGGAATAATAATCTTCTCCAGTATTACTGTACAATATGTTCGTAAACTCCTACGCCCCGGCGCCACCTCTCTCGACACGGCTCACCGCCTCCGGTGGGTGAACCGCCGTGACGATGCCGTCGTCTCGCCCTCAGGAGAACTGACCCTGGGCCGCGTGGTGGTGGGGCCCTTCATGTACGCGCGGGGACGAGGCCTGGAGCACTGGGAGGAGATGATCGCCAAGCCCAAGGACATGATCAAGAGGTGGCACGCCCTCAGCCCCGACTCCTAGCGGCGTCGCCGCGCCGTCCACTCGACGGAGCTGCTGCTGCTGCACTACCGTGAGACGTACACCCGCTCGGGGAAACGAGCTGCAGGCGATCCGCGGACACACTCCTGCACGTCACACGGAGCTCACGAACTCGCGCGATACGACCCACCCTCGGCCACTACCATCGACGGACCCGCACCCCCCCCGACCTCCAGGTCCTCGTGGTACATGCCGACATCCATACGGCTCGTGCCAGAGCTTTGGTCAAATCAACGGGCGGCGTAGCAGTTGGGGGAGGCCATCTGCCCTGCTGCAAGGAATGACTGGGCACACCATTACGGACATAAAAAATACACTTGCTTTGCTGTGTCGCATGAATCCCGTAAACAAGCTTGCAAGCTCACTGGGTATTTTTCTGCTGTAATAATAAATATCTATATAAGTATAGTACTCTGGTGAAAATACAACTGTCAGATAACCCTTCGCTTTGCACGTTCACTATGAAGACAGACGCAACGCGAAGCACGTGTATCTAGTACAGGAATAACGACCCGGGGGAGTACTTTGTTGGATTGTCACGATTTAGGAACAACGACTGAATTTTGAAACGTATTTTTTTTAAACACACTGGTATTGTAGCGCCCCTAGTGGCTGCAAGGGTGACGTGAATCCAAGACACATGGCGGAATGTATACAGGGTACCGTATTCCCCAAAAGACGCCTCCAGTTGACGTATTTGCAATTTAAACTGGAGAAAGGTTTGTGGAATATCCCGTGCAATCGATTGGCACACGATCCGATTCATGCATCGGGAGTATCAGAGTGGATTTTGAATCAACGCGTTGTTAAATTGCCACCGATACACACCTACACCCAAGGGCGAGATTCGAACCCGGGACCTTCTTTGCTTTGAGGCGTAAGCGCTACTCACCGCGCCACCGTGCCGCCCACAAGATATACCCAACCGGAATAATCTTCTCCAGTATTACTGTACATGCCGTTCACTCCGCGGCCCTTGTGCAGCGCTGTGTGACCCTCGGGTGAAAGGCGCTATACAAAACGCTATTATTATTATATGTTCCTAAACTCCTACGCCCCGGCGTAGGAGTTTAGGTCTTATGCACCACTGCCAACGCAGCAGCGGCAGCACAGCAACAACAGCACAATTTCCAGCGATGTATGAACACGTGTTTTTCTGGCAGTGTCCGTCGACCAAATTCATGTTTCTCGTATTATTTAGCAAAACTTGGCTGTGCTTGACTTTACTGTACGTGATACCATACTGTGAATAAAAGCAACGTGAGAAAGAGCAAAACGCAATCGGGCTTGACGATGGCCGCTGGTCGACACTAATGGTGGAGTGGCAGGCAAAGGAGGGAACGGGTCCGAGATGCGGATGATCACCGTAGAGCCGGGAGGGATGAGTTCGGCTCGCGTCCAGGTGCCATGCGGATCGCGGCGACGTAGGATAGTTTGGGACGATGATGGCGTGGGGAGCAGGAGGCCTTCGTCCAGCAACGGAGAGAACATTATGAGAAACGTTAGTCTGAGTATTGTACTGATGTCGTTTTTCACGGCTCATTTCATGATAGCTGCTTTTTAAAGCTGTTCTGTCGGGAGGGGCCGTGTCGAGAGAGGGAGAGCACTCGACATGGTTACCTTAAAAAACCCCAAAAAAATTGTTGCTGATTTTCCGTTCTGTCGTTGTTGACATGTCGTTCTCTCCACAGCCTTGTGCAGCGCTTTGTGACCCTCGGGTGAAAGGCGCTATATAAATGCTATTATTATTATTATATAAATGCTATTATTATTATTATCTTGAAAGAACAGCTTTGAAAAGCAACCATCAGTCTGAGTTATTGCTCTCAAGAGAGCTGCTCTTTCAGGGGAGCCGCATCAAGCATTCCTCCCTCGCGGCACCATAAGGTGTCGTCAGACGCTCTCCTTCGCACAACGTCGCGAAGGACAGAGGAGGAAAAGGAACGCTCGACACAGCTATCCCGAAAGAGCAGCTCTTGAGAGCAATTCTCATTCATCCAGCTGTGAAAACCTACATCAATACATTAAACAGCCGTACGCCCCGATGATAATCAGAATACGTATCCCTGGCGTTCGTCTGATCTGTAACGTAATTTCTTCTTATTTGCGGAGCATAAAACGGGAGTGGCGGACATCCCGGAGCACAGGGCCTCATCGCGTGGCCACGGGCAGCCGCATGCCTCTATGCTTGTGCTGCGTCTCATTTCTCCGCTTCCCTCGCACGGAGTGGAAAATGCGCCGCTCGCCAACAGAAAACAGAGCCAGTTTCGCGCGCCGCGCCAGGATTTGATAACACTCGGCGGTAATGCGTGCGTCGAGTGTGTAGGGTGTCGCTAATGCGGAGTTTATTGCCGGGGCCTGTGGCTGCCGAGCGGCCGAAGATGCGGGAAGTCACGACGCGAGAAATAAAAACATCATCGCGGCGGTGCTGCGCGCAATCATCCCAATTGCGTCGGTATTTTTTGCTGTTGGGTAAGATTAAAGACATTTCCTGCAGTTGATGATTTGCTGAGAATATGATCCAGATGTCGCGGTTGTATTTGCGTCGGTCCTGCCAAGTGTATAATAACAAAACAACTAAATAAAAGGCAACAACTCCAACGATAATTGTCGGAAAATAACGAAAGTGGCTTGTAACCCAGGGCAATGAGTTCGCTTTGAATCTGTTCTCCAGGTTAGCGTCACTGAGTGTAACATAATAACCTACTCCCATCAAGTAGAGCAATAGTGGTTGAGCGCGTCTTTAAACGATGCTGATCACATGAATCATTTTCGAACAAAAAACCTGGTTCGTCGGAAAGAAAAGACTTTCAAGTTCAGGCCCATCATTGCTTACGTCAACAGAGCGCGCTGACAGCACTCGCAAATATTTTATTTGTATTTTCTCACGAAGAGAACTTCTGGCAGCTCTGCTCTTATCCAGAATCTGCAAGAAATCTTCTCGCACTGCGGGCATTCTCAAATCGTATTGTGTTCCTTCCGCCCGCCCTCGCAACGTTGCGAGGGAGAGAGGGAGATCGCTCGACACGGCTATCCCGAAAGAACAACTCTGAAGAGCAACCATCGTCCGTAACGATCGTCCATTTCCCAGCGGCGGCGCGTTCGCGCGCAATATTACAGATACGAAATTCCAAACGTGGTTATGGGCTTTTTCTGCTCGGCGTAAACAAAGCCCCTTGATTGAATCTCCCGTGAAAGAGCATTGCGTTACACCACTTCCAGGAAATCGTTGACGGGAAATCTAATTGAGCGTCGAGCCGAGTTGCCGGCAACGCATTTACCCATACAGTCGTTGTGCCCCAGTTCAGTGCAAGCGCTTGAAAGCCACAACGGCAATTATAAAAAAAATTATGTAACCACCTTCGGACAGAGCAGCTCGTCTTCCGAGCCTCGGGGACTCTGGACAAGACAGGGACCGTTTTAATGCAGTGTACAACACCCACCGCAGAGACCGATATCGAGAGACCCTCCGCCACGGAGTCGCAGAGATATCGCGTGACTAACGAGGCCACTGCCAGGGTCCCCGCGGTGCCGATGCGGTCACAGCAGCTTGCCACGAGGACCCGGAGACCTGGGTTCGATTCCCAGTCACAATGTGAATATCGATGTAACTAATCTCGAGCAATCCCCTCCGTTCACACCCGGGCTGGACATCGTAGCGAGTGATGATGACCTTGCCGGCAGGCAGAGATGATTCAATCTCGCGGCAGGTTTGATGAAGGGCTGTACGTCACCACTGATGGAAGCCACAGCAGGTGGCCTGCCGCCAAATTAGCTCGATCCACAGAAGCCGTAGACTGTTAGTTTCCGGCCACGGTGAACAAAGCAAATAATAGCAATAATTGATAACGAGCTGAGCATACTCGTTCAATGTCTCGAGGAAACCACAGAGGCGGGGAGGGGGAAGGCAGCCACGTCGTTAGCCGGCACTAACGTTTGCCTATATATTGTTTTTACATTTATAACGCGCACATATTCATTCACTGTCGAAGGTACTCATTCAACGAGAGAACGACTCAGAGGCGTAGCGAGGAAAGCGCAGAGAGGCGGAGGAGGCAGCCAGGCGATGTTATCCGCCAATTCAGTTGTGGAAGCAAACCGGAGAACCTGGAGGAAACCCACGCAGGGAACACAGGGGGAGAACATACAAACTCCACACAGAAACGTGTCCGAGGCAGGCATCGAACTGTCTCGGGCAGGACCTTCTTTCCGTGAGGAGGCACGGATGTTACCGCTGTGCAACAACTGTCGCCCGTACTCTATTAGACACGGAGCACGAGGAAGACCAGGGCATCGCGTACGAGATACCGCGTCAAGCTAAGACGCGAGTGCTTATCGTGCTGGATTACGATCTATGGAGAACGGCGCGGAACGTCGTCCCATCCAGACGCCTCCGGGCGTCCCGCGTCACCGGTGATGTACACGATGATGTCACCACGCGCACGAGATCGCTATAGCTTGTAACCGGCGCTCTCCGTGTCGCTCTGGCAGAGCGTGCCACTTATCGGGCGTGCGCAGCGGCTGGGTTTGTATTTCAACAGATTGGTAGATATAATTCTCGGAGTAATAGCTACGGAGAGCAATTCTCAAATCGCATTCTCACCCGCTGCCCTCCCCAAGCCTGGTTAGTCCCTTCTCCCCCC
>JAZEWU010000002.1:7408785-7418986 GCA_036362915.1 Geotria australis | reverse complement strand
GGACGCAACGCGGTCGGCATGGGATCTGGCACATGGAAAGAAATGCCGCCCCATCGACAAATTCCCGTCCTCTTCCGAGGCCCATCGGCCAGGGCCTCCCGGTAACGTGGAGCCCGGTGCAGGTGCACCGCCTGCGCGATCGATCGCTACTACGCGCCTGGCACGACGCCGTTCCGCCGAGATAAGTTGGCACGCGGGCAAAGCGCCGCGGCGATTCGGCGCCTCCGCCGTGCCGGCGCTGCGGTGCGGTGCCAACACAGCTCGCTCGGGCCAGGAACGGAGAAAGTTTCTTATTTTCCTATCGGAGAGACAAAGAGCTGTTGATGAGCTTCCTGCACTCCCTCGCAGTGGAAGGCGGGGAATGTGTGTGGCACGCGACCAACACTTTCTGTTCCACAAACATTTATGATAACTGCACAATGGCGGAATAAGTCACGTCTGTAACATAAATAAATAAGCAGAGTCGCTGTCAGTCCCAAGGTGATGCTGACATTTAAAGACGCATTTGGGGAGTATGTCCGTTCTCTCCGTATGCCACTTTGGAAAATGACCGGACCTCCTGACGCGGGAGGGACCCTCCCGAATAATAATGCCAGTTGCTTACCAAGGAAAGCCTCCTCTGAGTCACGAGACTATTTTCCAGGAGGGCCCTGCATTGCGGTACTTTTCCGATTCCATCAGTGTACAGATGTAGGTTTTCATGGCTCGATGCATGAGAATTGCTCACCGTAGCTGTTCTTTCGGGATAGCCACGTCGAGTCAAAAGACATGCTGCCTAGGTTAATTGCCCTGACTAGATTACCTCCGGTGCCCTGAGATGTTGCAACTTGCTTACTCCTCCCTGCTGGACAACTGTTAAAAAGACCTACATAGCTCAATGGTTCCTTCCAGCTTATATTATAAAAACTGACCGAGTGTACCTGTTCTCTCCTTCACAACATTTCGTCTCCCATGTTGGCGGCATCATCAGGCGTTCTGAGTCAGAGAAGCAACACTCGACACGGCTATTTCGAATGAACACCTATGGAGAGAAATTCTCCATCAGTGAGCGCTTGGTACGTGGGAGGAAATCGGAGTACCTGGAGAAAATGTACAGGTGACGTTTGGGGCAATGGCCCTTCTAGACGGCACACAAATAATTTATAAACCATGTGCTATGAAGAAGGGCCATTGCTGGAATCGTCACATATTATAATTTAGTTTTTACTCTTAAGGGCACATTGTAATGGACACGGGTGTTGAGCTCTTAATCTACATAGCATATGCCTAAGAGATTTAGACGTCGATCGGTGGGTGGATACCGGCCGTGGCGATGAACGGATCAGATCAAAAAACGCACCAATGTCCGCTTTACTTCTCGAGGTTATTGTTGCAAGAACGCACACAGAGGGGCGGCGCGCGTGATCTCGCCAGACCCGAGACTGCAATCGTGAGCACACGCACACAATTACTCGACTGCGGCCCTAAATGTTTTTGGAAAACATTCCACGTAAAAAAAAAAACACCGGTGCCGTGGGCGCGGTTGTTCTTGGACGGGTGGAAAAGAATGGAAGGAAGGCTTGGGAACGGCAGCGGCGCGGCCTGGTACGGAGAGCGGCGTGCCGCACAATGCCGCCCGTTTGTTATTCGGGCCGCGCAGACTTATGCGCGGCCTCTTTGTATCTGTGGGAACGTTTATACAGTGCCCCGAGGTGGGACAATCAACAGAAACGTAAGAAAAAATGGTCAAAAAAACTCAAGTGCATTTTTAACACCACTCCCGTTCGCCCCGATAAAGTGAGGTCATTTGGTTTCGCATCAGCATCATCAACGGCTGCCATGGTCAATCCACTGCAGGATGAAGGCTTCGCCAATTGACTGCCACAACTCTAGATCCTGCGATGTAACGATCCACCAAGCACCTCCGCACGGACTTATTTCATCGCTCCATCTCCTCAGTGGACGCTTTCCATTACTTGGCTGCCACTACCGTAGTTAATCTTGAGCATCGCTGCTAAGCTGTCGTTAAACACCTTTTACAAAAGCACGGACTGAGTGCCGGGTTAAAAAAAAATTCTGTTTTTGTGACCTATCACATGTTCAACACAAGTGGAACTCGCAATTCCCACCACCCTGTAAACAGGACACAGGATTCTCACAGACAATGCTGGGCTCTCTCCAAGGCCAGTGACAGCATTATATCATCTTCATCTCCAAAAAATCTATAGCACATCAAGCAGCAAAATACCGCCTGACCTATTTTCCTCAGGTTTATTTTGTGCTTTGTCCCCAATTTCAATTGCATTGCTACCTGCGTCATGTCACCAGACAAAGACGTTTCCGTTCACAGAGAGCAGTGCTCCACCTTGTGCGAGAAAACAACCCTGAAAAAACATGTTGCAAGAACTGCTTTCGGAGGTACTTCAGTACGCACACTAGGCAGGAGGTAAACACATTTTACACACCCTATTTTTAATGGACACTGCTGCCTTTCAAGTAAAAAAATAATAATTCGACACAGGACCTCTAGGTTAGGTGAAAAAAACCCATGGTATGATATTGTCATTGGTAAGTGAGCTGCGACTATCAACTCGCTGTATTTGAGATTCCAGGTTAACTAAAGGTGGCTTCAAGACTCTGAATCTAGGCTATCAGTGGTGCCACATCAGTGCATTAGCCCTCGAAGCCAAAGAGCCACCTTGACATTTTTTTTATAATGGGGCACCTTGGTAGAGAAGATGTTATCTCCCTCGCCTGCTACGCAGGTCATGGGTTTGACCCCGACCCAGATGACGCCTGTATTTTTGGAGTTGGCATATTCTCTCTCAGTGGATCGCGTGAGTTGTTCTCCAGGTTCCTCCGGTTTTTCCCTCTACATTTAGACAACGCGCTCAGATTATTTGGCTGCTGCTATAGATTACCGCACGTGATGAGGCTATGAGCCACTTCGTTGCGCTATCACCATGCGTGGCCAGGTTTCCTATCAAAAAGGGCTCATTCTTCAGTGGGCTTTACCCGGTAAAATCATCATGATCATTTGGGTAGCAGCTTAATCCTGCACAGGGTCGCGGGGGGCCAGAGCATGTTGTGGCAGACAGACGGCTCAAGGCACGGCTACCCAGGATGGGACTTCATCACAGCAGGCCAATTAACCTAGACAGCAGCATGTCTTCGAACTATGGGAGGAAACCAGAGTGTCCGGCAAAAACCCACACGGACACGGGGAGAACACGCAAACTTCACACAGAAAGGCACCCGAGGTGGCAATCGAACTCTGAACCTTCGTGCTGTGAGGCGGCAGCGCTACTCACTGCCTTGCCGTGCCGCCCCAGCTCACTCCATGTGAATGTGTAAATCCTGCCACTGGCTCACGGAGCCCAGAGGAGCCGAGGCCCCTTCCTCGTCGCTCATTTGATCAACAGAGCAGGGAGACACTCAGACCACATTCACGAGGCACCACCTCGGCAGCGTCGCGTGCCCGCCCGCCCGCCGCCACGTTTCTGGAACAATATAGCCATGAGCTAGAAGCTACAGTCACTACACCGTCCATTACTAAACTTAGATCCCAGTTTTAATTTCAATTTCTGCCTAGTTGTGATTGCTAATCTTGATTCGTGTTCTAAAGGTTCCAACTTTTTGCACTCTTCCGACTTAACGTTGATTGTGTTTTCCCTTAATATGCTTTAGTTTTTTTTCACTATCGCAAGGCACAGCCTTAATCTCATATGGTTATCAAAAAAAGAAAAGTGCGTTGCTATGTATTTTGGACAATTTTATTTGAAAAGTGCGTGGAATGCTACGTGTCAATTTTTGCTGTTGTTGTTTGATTGATATTTTGTTTATTTATGAATCTTGTATATATTTTAAATTATCGTCAGCAACTCGCACGTTTGTTGTGTCGCCGGAGTCCCGCAAAGAGCTTGCAAGCTCACTGGGCATTTTTCTGCTGGAATAATAAACATAAAACCGCGTTACCTGTGAGCACCACGACATCGCCCGGCGCCAGCAGGAGGGCCCAGAACGCCGCCAGCCTCCACATCACCAACTTGGTGCTCGCCAGCGACTGATCCGTGGCCACCACGCCCGCCACGGGCACGCAGCGTCCCGACAGAGCGCCCCGCTTCACCTGCACGTCGCGCACCGGCAGGCAGGCCAGCACGGCCACCATCACGTTCCGCCGCCGCTTGGCACCGCCGCCGGTGCAGTCGGCGAGCGGGGTGGTGTCTACGGCGCGCATTTGCGGGTCGTCGCGGCGCAACTGCGCGGCCCTCTTTTGCTGTTGCAGCAGCCGCCCCAGGTCGGAGACGATCGGCGCCGGCGTTTCTCCATCACCCCGCCGTTCAGGTTTCGGGTCCGCTTCTGAAACCGCGTCCGCGACCCCATCAGCTCGGCTTGCAAACTCGCGCTCGTTGGTTTCAATCGGAGTCAGCGTTCGTTTTGGCAGATTTTCTGATGTTATTTCCCGCGCGTCCCGCTTAGCATATTCGGTTTCGACAACAGAATGGGATTGTGTTAAAGGCGGCAAAGCTTCCACTTGACATTTCACATTTCCGCTCAAAATTAGGGAGGCATATTTCTCGTTTTCGCAACTCGCCAACCTGTTATTTTCAACTCTGCGGGATTTGCTGCAACCTTTGACCTCCAGTTCCCATTTCCTCTT
Organism: Geotria australis; assembly: GCA_036362915.1. Lineage (NCBI taxonomy): Eukaryota > Metazoa > Chordata > Hyperoartia > Petromyzontiformes > Geotriidae > Geotria > Geotria australis. Next base: position 7,414,347 of record JAZEWU010000002.1, on the reverse strand, counting down.
TCTAACGACGTGTTGTTTCAACCGAGCCGCCTTTCCGCCGCGCTCCGCCACCGCCACGGGGGTCGGCGGCACTACTTGCGAGCACAGGACGCCCGATCCAAACGCTTCGAAAGTCAGCTCCTCGTGGCCGAAGCCGCTCGAGGTTTGCGTCAACTCCGCGGCATCGGGACCGGAACTCGGGTGACCGCGTCGGTGCTCCGCGCAGCCGGCCCCGCCGCTCTCAGGATCCTTGCTCGGTTTTCCCAACGGTGGAGGCGACAGCCGGTCCGACACCGAGGACGCCTCAGCTAGCGGCTGCTGGGTCAGAAGAGAAGGGAACATGACCTCGGAATAATCATCGGCACAGGATGCGCTCACGAAGCAGCCCGGGTCCTGCGAGGTCCTCGCGGCTGGTCTCGTGAACCACTTGCGATGATCGGCGGCGGTCTTGCTGCCAAGACTCGTATCGTCGCACGGTTCGGGGAAGGTGCTCTCGATGTACTCCTGGAGAGACGGCTGCAGGTCGAAGAGTTCTTGGGAGCCGTCCATCACGGAAGGATCACTTTCGTCCTCCCCGTCGTGGTCCACCGTTTGCTCGCTCACGTCACTTCCCGCGTTAGACGCACAAGTTCGAATCCCGCTACTGCCGTCGCTGGATTTTAGCAGCAGCTGCCCTCTGGATTCTTGCCAAGTGCACGGGAGTTCCTGGAAGCCCGCATGAGGTCTTGATGACTGGGTCACATTTTCCCTCGTGTCAGAACAGTCCGGGTTAACGACAGGGGCGCCCACAAACACGTGCACCCTCCTCACTCGGCGTGACTTGCTCTCTTCCATTGGTTGTTTATTACAAACAATCACTTTATGTTGTGCTGGACAATTCTGGAGCAGGTGCAATGATGGGCTATTCACACTACGTTTTGATATCTAATCGAAGATGGGTAAGGAAAGATAATTTCAAGAAGATGCGTCTCCAGTGGTTGTAATTTCATCTTCAGACGTTTCACACTACGTTCCCAAAATATTGACCTTTCAAGTGTAGGCCTTCCATGCTAAACAATTATTATACCCGCGTTACACTCAAATCGTGTTCTTCTTCTTCTTTGCGATTCTTCGAAGCACGATGGCTAGCTTCTGGACATCGTTGTCTTTCAGCTTGGCTTCGAAGTGTTTGGTAGAATTCGCAGGCAATACCAAGTACTACCTGACAGGGATCGCGACGTGAACGCTTCTACCTTGACCCCCAAATCGTGTTAAAATAGTACATTGAATGACCTCATCATTAAATCCATTTTAGACGAGCGATGCACACTGATTTGAATTTGCACGCGAGGGGGATGTCCGCAACATACGTCTAGCATCGAGCGCCCAAGCGCGATTATTGTTTACAGCGGTGACTTTCATTGTTTCACGTTTTGAAACAGTCAGCACTGTTATATTTCATTTTGCCAGTAGATCCCCCCACTCTATTGTAACTGTCCACACAATTCACAATTCGTTCGGAGACTCTCAAGTGTAAGCTTTATCGATTGTTTAAATAAAGGCGGCGAGTTAAAAACTATGAGGTGGTCATGATTTTTTTCGGCAATGTTCAAATCCCACGCGAGTACACTGACAATGACGCTGTGACGTAAACATTTCATCTGTTGAGAGACGTGGCCAAACAGGCAGTTGCACCGGCATTGTGGGCAGCTTTAGCTGGCAGCACAAAAGGTCCAAAGGACCCCCGCTTGGCAGGCTCGGAACATCCTGCAGGAAACAGAAACCAGTCTCAGCTTCAGCGGTGCCAACTGGAAACAAAATAGTGTTTACGATAATTTACGCGTTCAAAAGAACGAAAAATAAACCGAGGCGCCAGTTTCCTGAAACATAATAAAAAATATCAGTGCTGCACCTACCCGATTACACCTAGACTCGCGCTGTGACCGCACCCATCGCCCCTCTTGGGAGTCCGCGCTCAATCACGCTGCATGAGCAACGAGCAGACGCCATCCACGCTATCCTAGCACGTCAGGGCAGCTGAAAGAGAAGTGGAAAAAACGATGTTCCTTTGGAATGAAAAAATTGTGCTACAATCATGTACATCGTACAATTGCAGTGCGTATTTCCGAGCAATCTGTAATATCATAAGTCAACTAAGAACATATTTGTAAAAATATTTGGAAACACCCTGTTAAAACAGGGGCGGGGAACCTTTTCCTTATCGATGACAAAATAGGAATTTCAAACATCTTTCGGCAAAAAACGCTTTAACGCACGGCTTCGTCACTTCTGTCGCTGCAAAGACCTAAGAATGGACAGAAGCGACGGAGTGTGTTAACAACGTGTTGCCATCTGGAAAACATTCCTCTCTCATACACAATTAGCGCAAACAATTCAGTGCCCAATTAATATTATTTGTGCAACTCAAAATAAGAATTAAAATCGTTGTGGAGAATGTAAAATTATATAATTTTGGTCGAATTAGGACCTCGTAGCGCAAGGCAAAGGTCGTTACCAGTATTGATTCACGCAAGCCTGAATGCTGATGAGATACTTGTCTTCAATCAAGGTTGCTGAGCATTATGCACTTCCAGAAGTGCATAAGTGGTTGCTGATGGGTTATTTTCTCCCACAACTAAAAAACGCTCATTAATTGGCCTATAACATCATAACATATAGGAAACAGTGTTTGGCAGGTTGGTGTCAGCTGACTCCCCCCATCTCTGTGGTTTCCTCACCCCTCCGTATCCACGTCTCGTCCATGACCAGACGTGGAATTTGTGCAACACATTATAAATTGTACTATTTTTTTTTCGAAGCGATAGGCCTCTTGTGGCCATGTGAAATTAAGACATGGGCTTGTAGGCCCCTCATCCCTGCTGTAAAAATGACCGTGGAAAATTGCTATAACGAGATGTAAGCTGCGATCGGCTAATTTCTGGCAATACTGATATACCACGATATAGTGCAACCAGCTTACAGCTAACAATGTACTTAGTAATTCAACAATGTGAACGTGGATTTTTGTTTTACAATCTGTAATTTACTGCGTGGGGGAGCCAGATTAAGGACGCCTCGCGTTTCCCGGTCCACAAAAGTAGTATGTTTTGTCTAAGAACTGCAAGAACACATCAATATCCTCGGCAGTCCAACGAAAACTGTTCATTATTACACCTTTCCGCTATTTTATTGGGCTGCTTGAAACAATTTACGGCTTATCGTAAGCACTTATCACTGTTTGCAAAATAAACAAATTTAAGCTAGTGTATCCTGCAAATTCCACCCGTTCCACTTCTTGATCCTGCCTCGCAATTTAATGTGAGTTACTGTGAGATAATTTGCACGCACCGAGAACAAAAATACGCGTGAACCACTTATGCTAACATCTCTGGAAATGACCCTTCTTTTAAAAACAATTGCTAGGATTCCAATGTGTGTTTTCAGGAGCTGTATTCAGGCCAAAAAGGTTGAGAAAAGTCAAGTCAAAATGTTTTATAACAAAATAATGCTTCTTATAAGCCTATGACAATTGTAAATACAATAAATTACAGCCTTTTAACCATCCTTTTCCTCAATGCCTGCCCACATCACTTGGGTTATGGGGAATGTCTGACCATATGTCACCACTTTGGTCAGTGCGGGTTAGTGAAGGGGAGGCAAGATGCGTTCCGTCTATCTCTCACTTGCGCCTGATGTATACCTTCTTAATCATAAACAGCTATGTAATATTTCTACTGTGGTGTGATATCCAAGTTTGAACGCTTGTCTCCTGGTCATAAGTCGACAGTCAACTCGTCAGCTCGAGACTAGTGTCTGCTTTACAAATGCATTCAATGAAAGAGCAAGACAATGATTTCTGATTTTAAATGTACAGCCCTTTATCGATCCATTGCTGGATGAGGGCCTCCACATGTCTATATCTCACTATGCAGGTTAGGGTGACGAGCACAGGCGTTGGAACATAATACGGTACAACAAACCATTTTTATCTGCCGCTCTCGGTTGAAAATGTAACCCGCTAGTAGCTTACAACAGCAGTTTTACACATTGCAGTTGGCCTTTCGAGTCCAATGCAGGCTGAAATCCGCTTGGCTTTCGAGATCTGCCGATATGGAGGCATATGCACCCAGGGTTAATCTGACCATAGGCTCAGAGTGAACGATAAATCAGAACAAAAACACCTTCGTTTAATCTCTCAACTTTTAATCGGAGCCCTTGATGAGCAGAACGATTTGAGGTTGGTGGCGCGTTATCGTCAGTTACTGGATTCCAGCGGCGTTGGTACAGACAAATGAACTCAACAGAGCTCTCGACTAACGCAATTTGGAGGCGCCGAATGGGGTCTGGGGGTAGTGGCCGCCCGTCGGCCAACGAGCATTGGGGGGCGTCAATACGAAGACGGCGCTGTTTGTCCCTCGTCTCGCCCCCACCTCGTGTTACACGAGCTGGCCGCAGAGCCGTTCCCTCGTGGAAATCCCGCGACACGTTGGATCGACTCCAAATTCCCAGCACTGCCCAGTGGCGGAGTCCCAGCAGCGCATACCACCCATGCTGACGACTCTGCCACCACTGGGCTGTCATTTATAACCGCTACTGCATTCAACCACCACACTGCAGGTTAATAATAATAGCATTTATAGAGCGCCTTTCACCCGAGGGTCACAAACAGGGCTGTGGAGAGAACGACAAATCAACAACGACAGAGAACGGTAATCAGCAACAAACTATTATTGTATTTGGGGTTTTTTTTATCCGAGCTGTGGAGAGAACGGCATGTTAACAACGGGGAGACCAAATAACCGAGAGTGACGCAATAGAGATAAACCATATGACATAGGACACAAAACAACAGGAAAATAATAATAATTCTACAACAAGCAAGGAGGGAACAGATGCACCCTAGCAGACGCAGATCAGAAAATCTCCGCACGGCACCACTGACCCGCAACAACAAACCAAGCCAGACGAAGGAACAAAGGCTCACATGAAGGCGCTGGTGGGAGGAGAGCCAACAGCGCTTTGTGACCCTCGGGTGAAAGGCGCTATATAAATTGAAATTATTATTATTATCCTGGCACGACAGCGTTGAGCCGCATAAGTGGTCCTAGCACGACGGCTTGAAGGCTTTACAGAACAAGTAACACATTGCCTTTGTCAAACTGCACGACTTTGTAATTCCCCTTCTTCTTCTTTGCGATTCTTCGAAGCACGATGGTCAGCATCTGGACATCGTTGTCTTTCAGCTCCTCGGCTTCGAAGTGTTTGGTAGAATTCGCAGGCAACACCAAGTATTACCTGACAGGGATCGCGACGTGAACGCTTCGACCTTGACCCCCTGTAATTCCCCTTCCTTTATCGCATTCATTTATTGTCAGAAACCGCGTAACCCTGTATAGGGTCGCGGTGATTCAGAGCCTATCCCGGCAGACCCAGGACGCAAGGCAGGGCTATACCCAGAATGGGACCGCCAGTCCATCACAGCAGTCGTGATTGAAAATAAGTCAGAGCTAAACTTGCGTCAGTCATATTATATTAGAATACAGTTTTGCTGGCTGGCTGGCTGGCTGGCCGTTCAACGCGCACAAGGGAGGGGGCGTGCGCGGG
>JAZEWU010000002.1:7389563-7408748 GCA_036362915.1 Geotria australis | reverse complement strand
GGCTGGGTCGGTAGGAACGTTAGAGGTGGGGGCGACTATCGTTCCTTTGTTAGGCAGTGGCCTAACAAAGTAACTAACTACTTCACGTGCCACCTCCATAACGCTACATACAACAGTGCACACAATGCACCCCTCACCCGGAACACGTGGGCAGCGGGACCACGTGCCCCCCACGCACTACCGGGTTTCCCGCCAACGTCAGGCGGACCCCCCACCCCCTCCTGCAATTGGCTGCGAGGCGGGCACGTGACGGACAACGCCCCTCGTCCCGACCACGTTGTGTTTACCGGGGAAAGGGGGGGCATTTACGAATTCACGTGTCGACCACATCCAGTATAGCTCTCGCTGCGTCTGTGGATGTTATTCACCTGTCATTGACCCCCTAGTCTAATGACTCTCAAAATGTTCTCGAACCCCTTATTAATAAGTAATACACATATAATACAACACATATAAAAAAAACATTGTTGCTGATTTTCCGATATGCCGTTCTCTCCACAGCTCGGATTATGAACCCCCCCCCCCCACAAAAAATGTGTTGATGATTTTCCGTTCTCTGTCGTTGTTGACATGTCGTTCTCGCCATAGCCTTGTGCAGCGCTTTGTGACCCTCGGGTGAAAGGCGCTATATAAATGCTATTATTACTATTATAATACAATACTAAAATCTGGCATATCTCGGAGTACCATGGGGTGCGAGCACCCCAGGTTCAGAACCGCTGTTCGAAACTATGTAAATCCTATTTAGTCAATACTATAGCTGCTCTCATTGCGAAATATTTAAAGGTCAAATTAATATTTTTTAATTGCTAATGGCCTTCCAAAAGTGAAGTGACTAATGTAACAGTAAATGCTTTTTCGATGCCACCCTCGAAAGAACAATTACTGAACTTTTTTGACAGCAGTGCGTGCCCGATTGTCATTGTCGAGCACAAAGCCTAGTTAATCAGAAAATACTTTGAAGTGACTTTCAAGCTCAGTCCAGTGATGGTTACGTCAACAGGGTCGTGCTCCAAAAATAATGTTGTATTTTTATCTGCTCTTACCCAGAATCTGCAGGAAATCTTCTTGCGTTCGGCCCGCGTGCGCCATGCAAACAAAGACCTTGTCTGATATACCACAGGTCTTTCGTTTGTGAGACCTGGTAAAAAATACAATTATTTAATGGTTTAATAAGAGAAGGAAAATGTATCACAACAATAAACACAAAGCACTGTACAAAACACCCCGTAATATTTGCTAAGAATTTGTCTGCCGGGATGGGCTCCGGCTCACCGCAGCACTGTACAGGACTAAGCAGTTCCTGACAATGAATTGACCGGAATTGCAATGTAAACATTTGTCTTAACACGTGTATTTGCTTGTGTCATTACACGCCTCAACAATTCTCATGTTGACAATGCAGTGATGATATTTACAGGCCAATCCACTGCTGCTGGCTAACTCAGCCGCTTGCCGGGCGCTAACCACTGCGTCACCGCTCCTCTCATTACGCACCAAGACAGTATTATAGTACTCGCACCGCACTTATTGCAAACCGTGGCGTACATTGGACTTCAGGGTGTCGATGGGGGTCAAACCAGTCCCGCACCACCATCACCACATCACCACACCACCACCCCCATCCCCAACATCACCACCTCCATCACCACATCACTCCACCGCCACTCGGCTCCGCTTCAACACCCATCTCCCTTTCCAATATGGGCACCCGCAACCCGGTCACGGCGTCCTTCCCACACAAACCACTCAATACGACTCACTATCCCTCACCAAGATGGCAACACAAACACAACATCCAACGTCACCTCCGCTCACTCTCTCCGCGACCACTCCCCCCCCATTCCTGCAATCAGCTGAACCCGGACCCCCCCATCCTTGCTACGGACACCAGTTAGACTCCGACCCCGGGTATTTTTGCTAACCCGCTCACTCACTCACGCGCTCTGCTCGCCGCGCGCACACAAACACGCAGCACCCAGCACTCAACCGCCGCCGACCACACTCACACTCGAGCCGCAGCCATGCACCGCTTCCTCAGCCTGCCGGCGCTGCGTGGGGCCTCGCGCGCCGTCCTGACGACGGGGCCTTCGCCGGCGAGGCCGCTCTCCTCGACTGCGTCGGTGGCCTCGTCGGCCGCCGCCTCCTCCTCCTCCTCCGAAGTTGACGACCCGAACTTCTTCCGCATGGTCGAGGGCTTCTTCGACCGCGGGGTGAGCATCGTCGAGGACAAACTGGTGGAGGACCTGCGCACCAGGGAGTCCGCCGAAGAGAAGCGCCGCCGGGTGCGCGGCATCCTCAAGATCGTCAAGCCGTGCAACCACATCCTGAGCGTGTGCTTCCCCATCAAGCGGGACAACGGAGAGTGGGAGGTCATCGAAGCCTACCGCGCCCAGCACAGCCAGCACCGCACGCCCTGCAAAGGAGGTGGGTTTGCTGGTCGTCGTGGTGGTGGTGGTGGTTGGCGGTCATCTCGGTCAGGCAGCCCATGACACCTGGGTCTGTCCTGTGACCTCCTGTCGACGGGCCTTCGACACTTCACGTGGCCTCGAGGTGCATATGGCCTGGCACAGGCCACTTAGTGGCGAAGGACGGTTGTTGGTTGGTGGTGGTGACGGCACGCTGGGGCTATCATCTCTCACCCGTGTCACGCAGTAGTGTCATCCCACCTGTGGCACGTATGGGTTGTTATTTCACCTTTGTCACATACTGGTGTTATCTTACCTGTGTCACATAGGGGTATCATCTGAACGGTGTCACTTAGGGTTGTCATCTCATCCGTGTCACATAGCGGTGTCAATCAACCTGTGTCATATATTGGTGTCGTCTCACCTGCGTCACGGAAAGGTGTTATTTCACCTTTGTCACTTACTGGTGTTAGTTCACCTGAGATAGCATCTGAACGGTGTCACACAGGGCTGTCATCTCACCTGTCACATGCTGGTGTCATCTCACCTGTGGCACGTGGATGTGCTATTTCACCTTTGTCACATACTGCTGTTGTCTCACCTGTGCCGCATAGGAATATGATCTCACCTGTGTCGCATAAAGGTATCAATCACACCTGTGTTACCGAGCGCTGTCATGTCATCTGGGGGCAGCGTTTGTTATATAAGGGTGGCACGTGTCACCTGGTAAGACTACCTGCATGTGGACAGCACGTTTTGGCATGCGGGTGTTCGTACATGTAGCAGCGTCATCGGCCACCTCGTGGGACTGTCTGACTTGAGGGCAACTGGTGTCAACATCGCCAGCTCCGACCGTTAGGTGCTATCCTCTCACGTGCTTTGTGTCATTTTGAATATGGCTTATTTATGGGTTAAGTCAACGGGTTGACACGTTAGCTGAATGCAACGTCGCCATCCCAGCATGGGTCAAAATGTCATTCGCCTGAGTACATCCCAACACTAGTGTATTTCTTTCTCGTCAAGAATTGTGGGCGTTATCTACGTACGAATTACGATCCTAAAATGTGCAGATACGTTACATTAAATTTACAGTTTATAACGTGAAAAGTATTTGTTCGATGTCGAAGGTATTCGTTCGAAGAGAGAACGACTCGGAGGCGCGAGGAAACCGCAAAGATGTGGGGAAGAGGCAGGCACGCGGCCAGCCCCTTCAGACACTGCGTCCTGTATATTATGATGCCCATGTAAACAGACTTTTTGTTTAAACTAATGGTTGCCCACATCTGGAAAGTGTCTGAAGCAGTACGTTCGAAAGCGTTTAACACCCCGTGGATATTTTAATCCAAATTCTCCGTGTCCTCTCTGCCAAAAGCCAGGCAAGTACATTGTCCCTCTGCACTTTGGCAAAGGTCATAGCCATGATGGCACCGGCAGCTGTGACGGCGATGGAAAACTTGGAGGGCCAGCGCTGCATGTTACATAATCTTTGGGAGTGGGCCGCCTGTCTACTGATTGGCTCAGTCTCGTTTAAACTTTGCAACTCTGCCTTATAGAGCAATAAAAATTGAGCCGAGACACCCGCAGCCCCCCCCCCAATTCATCTTTGATGTAGGAGAAGAGCCACATTAATTCGTGGGGATTGATGGTTAAGCTATCAAAGGCAGCTGAGCCTCTATTAGTCCAGTGACACCGGCAACAGAGTGATAGGACCATAGATTATTATAGCTATACTAAAGCAGTGGAGCCTACATTAAGGCATCATCATTATCAGCTGTGAGCATTCCACTGCTGGATGGGGGATTCCCCAAACTGTCACTGCCTGTATACACATGTTATCACATTTCACCACACTGGTCAGTGCGGGCTGCTAAGCATCCTTATCTTACATGCGGGACACATCACTTACACTCAAGTGACCCAACCCCATTAAGTAAAAATAGAAACTCAACATATTCGGAACTGAGGGTGCCTGAAGATGCCTCAAATGTCGGAGGCGAAACGCCACGAAGGAGAGAGCGGGAGCGCTCGACACGGCTATCCCGAAACAACAGCTTTGAAAAGCAACCATTAACACATTATTCAAAAACACTGCCCAAAAGGAATAAAAAAACCCGCTATAATAGGTGAAGTTTTGGAATACACTGGGAGAATAGTAGCTACTGCAAAGTGCTTCTAACAATCACCATCTTCCATGCTGTTACATGTTTTTCACGTGCAAATAGACAGTGGTGCGAACAATCACTGCTTTATTCTACACGGGTGCTTCCTTGGGCTTTAAATGGCCACGCCTTGGGCTGGTTGCTGGTAGGAATGACTGAATATTTCTGTGAGCCACACCCAGCCAGTGCACCAGAGATGCCGGATTGGCATGAGCACAAATAATATAACTCGACCAATCTGCCAATAGCCCTACCCTAAAAGGAAATAATATGTATAGAGGAGGCGATGTTTTATAGGCGACGTTTTATAGTCCACGTTTTGTTAATAACGGCCCTGCTTGTGCTTGCTCTAAGGGCAGTGTTATTGGCGAATTTGTTAAGTTTCCTTTATACACCGTGCAAAAAGTGGGCCATCTTGTTTTTTTCTTCTGAGCTGTGAAGGTTTAATCGAACTCTGTGTGACACCGTGCATATCTCACGCAGCCTGGTTTAATAATACTAATAATAGCATTTATAGAGCGCCTTTCACCCGAGGGTCAGAAAGCGCTGCACAAAGCTGTGGAGAGAACGGCATGTCAATAACATTAAGACAGATAAACTGAGAATCAAGCAATAACGATAAATTATAGGTTTGGAACATTCTAATCTGAAGTCATGCCGTGCGGAGATGTTCCGATCTGCTTCTGCTTGGGTGCATCTGTTCCCTCCTTGCTTGTTGTAGAATTATTATTATTATTATTTTCCTGTTGTTTTTGTGTTCTATGTCTTATGGTTTATCGCTTCTCACTCGGTTATTTGGTCTCCCCGTTGTTAACATGCCGTTCTCTCTACAGCTCGGATTAAAAAAAAAAACCCCAAAAACAATAATAATTTGTTGCTGATTACCGTTCTCTGTCGTTGTTGAATTGTCGTTCTCTCCCCAGCCCAGTGCAGCGCTTTGTGACCCTCGGGTGAAAGGCGCTTTATAAATGCAAAAATTATTATTATTACATTATTGTTATGTACGCTGATATTATATAAAGCGCACCGACACAGCCACTTGACTTATTACATTGTTAAGCACTTGCCAATTCTATAAATAATTGTTGCTGCCCAGCAATGTTGACTACCAAACGTGTAAATGCCCGTGTATTTCTGTGCGTTGTGCTGCAGGTCCGCAGGCCCATAGCTAAAAAGCATTCGTTGTTAATGACACCGTTAAGAGCTGAGCGAATGTTTTTAGTTCACGTTACTCCATCTAGTCCGTGAGCCTGGACCAGATATTTCACTTGTCGGTACCACCTGAGGTGGCATGACTTGAGTGGCTCCAATATGTTTGTGGCCAACAACAGTGAGTGGGTCATTACATAATTCACTCTCACTGGCCATATGAAACAATCGGTACTACTAAAGTTTTGCTGCAGTTGGTTGTTCTGATTTTTGCCCATGGAATAATGAACTCGCTCCACCTTCCTCTCACTCATCTGCCTCAATTATCAAGGCCTTCTGTCGAAGACCCAGTTAACCTCTGTTGAGTGGGAGGTCACGCATTTTGTTTGCCTTGGACTGCCTGTTTAAGTCCACGCTCAGGGCCTTGTTCCCATTTACGCTCTGTGAATCCGCGTAGTGACTGGTGTTGTGATGTGGTGTGCGTGGACCCCCAGGAATCCGGTACAGCATGGACGTGTGTGTGGACGAGGTGAAGGCCCTGGCTTCGCTCATGACCTACAAGTGTGCTGTCGTGGGTACGTCATCATTCATTCATTCACCTGGGGGAGTGAAGTGCTTCACTTGCGATGGCTTACCAGTGCAATCTCTTAGCAAGCATGCGAAACGTAATTTCAACAAGTTAGGAAAGAGCCTGCATATGCACGGATTATGTAACTCCTTCCAACATGTGTTTGTCTTCAGAAGTATTTAATTAGCCGTACCGACGCTGATGGGCAGTTGCCAGGTCAAACACATTTGCACGTTTGAAAAGCGTCCTCTTTTATCCCCTGCTTTGAGACTCCAAATTGTGTCCAGCGCTTGAATGAAATTGTCCTATTTTAAATCGGGTGAGTCCCGAATAGCAACACGGCTTTCGACTGCACTCAAGATTGGTTCACATTGGTCGTATTGGATCACGTTAACGAGAGTTGGCATCTGTGCCTACCATTACAAATGCATTGAGGTAATGCGTAAATGCTTAATGGATGATCGTATCCACATTATCCACACATACTTGTGGTAAAGAACACAAACAAGAATGTGTGATTAATGCAGACATGATACCTTGAAATTTGTGTCTGCTTGGTGTTTGAATATCTTTACACCTGTGTTTACACGAAAAACTGTAAAGCCTTCTTTTAGAATTCAATATGTTGCTACTAGCAAAAGGGCAACATAGCTCTCAACCAAAGTTGGAATGCATAAAACATTACTCTGCTTGCACTTACATTGACCAGGGTGAAAAATATACGACGCGTGTACGTAATACACACGTACGAGTGTAATACACTCACTAATAATGTCCTTTATTCAACAACCCCCGTGAAACGTTGTCTGGACTTTGACCGATCGTGTGCTCGTGTCCCTTGTTTGTGTAGACGTGCCTTTCGGAGGTGCAAAAGCTGGAGTTAAGATCAACCCCAGAAACTACTCGGTGTGTACAACATGCAGACGTGCACGTAGGCCTATGCATATTAACCTGGAGTCAAAATCCATTAGAAGCGTGTGGTATCTAAAGTTCGAGCCTGTTACAAAGTCTTTCACACTGAGAATCATCCTCAGCATAAAACCTGATGATTTTGCGCAAATGCGTCGGACTCGGCACCTCCACAGCTATCAGCAACCCCATGGGCCCCGTGACAGATAGTGTGTTTTTTTGCGAGCATAAACGGCCTGGAATTTGACCCGTGATAATAGCTGTGCGATGATCGCGATGATCAGTAGTGCGTCTCGAAGCAAATGTCCATGCGGTTTAGTTATAATGAGAATCTAAGGGGCAATGTGTTTTATGTAAAGCTTAGTCCTAGTATACTTGAAAAAAATCACTGCCTCCACTTAATAGAATGTGGCATCACTTATTCAAATCTGACATTTTTTTCTACCTTATTTTTTCAAGCATTATACAGGGCATAGCACCCAGAAGAATTTTTCTAGATGAACATTTGGTTTTCAAATATGAAAGCCTCCAATTCGTTTCGGTTGTCGGGGTCATTTCACGAAGCTGCACCACGCTGATCGCTGGGGGTTATTGAAGGGCATGACCTCCACACCGGTTATTAGCCAAGACCGGGAATAGAACTCAGGTTGCCAGATTTATCGCGCGATGCTGTAACCACCGCGCCACCACCACTCTACCTCACGTACACCCTGTAAAGACTAATGATTTCGTCTGTACGATGCTATAATTAATCCTTTTTTTTTTGCGATGATAACTATATTTCATTGCACATGGCCAAGGCACAGACGCACGTTGTCAGTGCAGCTGTCAACAGAGAGCGTTGGTCTTTGCCCTTGTGGGTGTAAACCCGTGCCAGTGGGTGGTTGGTGGTTGGTGGAATTGTGGGTGTGTTTGCATCGTCTAGGGACCACGGCGGGGGCGGGAGCCACCACCCTGACGAGACCTTGATCCCTGCCTGCTTGCGTCGGCACCCTTCGTCGGCCCCAAATGGATGTGGATTGCGATTTTGCGAGATACCTGAGCGAAAAACACGCCTGTAAAAGAAAATAATTGATGGCACACGTCCATCGGTTAACCGTTGGCGGATAATACTGGCCTGGGAGCTGGGAGTGGGGAGGCTTTACTGGAGCCAGAGTTCGTAGATTAATGGTGTGCGTTGCTGGTGGTGTCAGCTAATGTTTTTAATATGTTGCAAAGTTGTGGCCATGTCAGCGTTTTCAAAACAATTACATTAGGATGGTAATTGGATAAGATCGAGGTAGGAGATCGTTGGCGTGGTGACCTGTTGATTTGCACAGCGGCACGTATTTTTCTACTAAGCGTTTTTCTTTCCTCGTATAAATTAACTACCCGGTATTTTGCTGACCATTAAGAAGTGCTGATAACAGTGTGGAAAGCAGCGTTGCGTAAGAGGCACTGCTGTCAGCCTGCCTTGTCAATAAGCACAGTGTGAGGCCCTTCCTCTCTCTCTCTGACTGAGTCCTTTCCCGTGTACGCGTACAGCCGTTTTGTCAATCCACTGCTGGATGAGAGCCTCTTCACACCATCCATGCTCTGGTGGTTATTTTACCATACTTCACCACATTGGTCAGTGTGGGCTGGTGAAAGTAGGGAACATAGATATTGGAGCATAGAGCAGCACAACCATGGATTTTTCCGTGCTGCATTCTGCTGAAAACGTAGCCCAACTGCAGCCGACAACAACCGGCTTGTGAACAGCGGTCGCCAATCCAAGCGTTATGCAGGCCCGATCCCTGCTTAGCTTCTGAAGTCTGGTGAGATCGGGTGCACACCAAGTGATTTGGTCAAAGGTGTGTCACTTTTCAGTGCAACGAACGTAACCGTGTCAGGTCATGTGAAAAACGTGTCTAAGTGAAGTGCACCCGTCGATATGTTGGAGCAAACGAGCGAGCACATGCATCACTTACCTTAAAAGATGGTACCGACGTTTCGCCGAGGTTTACACTCAGCATCATCAGGGGGCTTGGAAAGATGATGCTGAGTGTAAACCTCAGCGAAACGTCGGTACCATCTTTTAAGGTAAGTGATGCATGTGCTCGCTCGTTTGCTCCAACATATCGACGGGTGCACTTCACTTACACACTTTTTCACATGGCCTAAACTCATAAACAGAGCTTCACTATGGATAACATTGGTCATGAAAGCCTACGAGTTAATGTAACGGTGTCAATTGATATTGTCCAGGAGCTAACGTTGCCATTTCGTGTGTGGGTGAACGTTTGCATGAAAACGTCAACACGCTGGTGTGTTCTGTGCACGCGCGTGCTCCCCGTCTCTCCTCTCACAGGATGTGGAACTGGAAAAGATCACGCGTCGCTTTACGATCGAGCTTGCCAAGAAGGGATTTATCGGTACGAGCCGCAGTTTGTGTCGGGTAGGGGAAGTGAATTGCTCGATGTTTGTTTTTCTACCATCGAACTTATCAATACAATGGGCATTTTATGATAGCACGGTATATATTGCTCTGGCAGTGTGCAACGCTGTTATGATATAGTCATAAAAGTCATATTCTGGTTTATTTTAACAAAATGTTTATTGAGATGAACATTACGTGCCAACTTTCGTGTTTGAAAATGTAAGACGCACGAGTACACTCTATATATACTCCACGTCAGAATTTGAGCATTGGATGTGGTTGACCGTTTCTCTTCTCTTTGGACGTGCTTCTCCTCCTTCCCCTATGCCACACCAGGGCCGGGCATCGACGTGCCTGCGCCAGACATGAGCACGGGCGAGCGTGAGATGTCCTGGATCGCCGACACCTATGCCAACACCATGGGCCACACCGTGAGTGTGCGCACGCACACACCGCCCCCCTGCAGCGGGCTCCAGAGCAGGGATGCGGAACTGGTTCCATACCCAGAGGATCGGGGACTTGCGAGTCACACGTGAACACGCACACATCTTCGCGTTAGCCGATAATAACGCTAAATTATAACGTGCGCGTCGACGGAGTATAAAGAGGACCTCGCAATGCTGAAAGTGACTGGGCGTGTTAAAATAGAAACTGCTGTCATGCCTTGAATGTTACCCTGCAATACCGGGTTAGAGGGGCTAAGCTGCTCGCAGTGATGGATGAATATTGCTTGCAGACCATTTTGAAGTGGGGAAAGGCATCACGTGGCCGTGGGGGCCGTACGAAAAGAACTGGCCTAAAGCCTGCGGTACACCTGCAAGCAGATGTAACCGTGCAGCCATCAAAACAAACATTCTATTGGGGCGTCACCTTCAAACATTCGTTAGACGTAGGTTAATTGGCCTGCGGACTAAATTGCCCCTGGTGCCCTGTGATGGACTTGGCGTCCCATCCTGGGTATAGCCCTGCCTTGCGCCCTGCGTCTGCCGGGATGGGCCTCCGGCTCACTGCGGTTTCTGACAATGACATGACATAGTCTCAGTTCTTCATCGGACGGACGTGAGAAACGTCTTCTTGCACGGTCAGGCGGCTGAGCGACGCGAATCCCTCCCTGTGCAGGACATCAACGCGCACGCGTGCGTGACGGGCAAGCCCATCACGCAGGGCGGCATCCACGGGCGTGTGTCGGCCACGGGCCGCGGCGTCTTCCACGGCATCGAGAACTTCATGAACGAGGCGTCGCTCATGGGCACCGTCGGCCTGGCCCCCGGCCTCAAGGACAAGACCTTCATCGTGCAGGTATGGGGCATACGCGGGATCGCGTGCCGATTAGCCGACTCGCATCGGCCTATGCACGTGTGCCGGATTCTGCGTGCGCGAGTGACGTATGCGAATGTTTATTTGAGGATAAATGTTGGAACGCTGTGAGGTTGACAAATGAGAAGGATTTAACGGGACAATATACAGTACAGGCAGTGACAAAGGCAGCCGGGAAAGATGGATGAATGTGTTTTTTACCGTAACACTTTGATTCTTTCGATACGTTTCTGTGGTTTGGCTGATTCAGTGTAAATGTCACTGGCACGCGTTGCACCTTAAGAATCCTTTACATGGTCTGCCGAAACTTGCAGCAACCGATCTGAGTCTAATTCCCAGCCACGCTATCATGAGTGCACTGCTATAAACCATAACCTAACCACGGTAGCAGTTCGATCTTCAAACACCTAGCGTCGTGTCCCTGTTTGCCATGGCAGGGCTTTGGTAACGTGGGCCTGCACTCGATGCGGTACCTGCACCGGGCCGGAGCGAAGTGCGTGGGCATCGGGGAGCTCGACGGGAACCTGTACAACCCCAACGGAATCGACCCCAAAGACCTGGAGGAGTACAAGCTGGTGAGACGCGCGCCCACGCCCGCCGCACCCTGGCGCACATCCACACCACTGTTAGCGTCGGCTTCAGCTGTGAGATAACTAAACGCCATCAGAGAAATCAATTTGTTTGATTAGTTTGAATAGTATCGCCCCACCCAACCCGATTCAAAGGAGCCATGTGGACCTCACAAAAACACCTGGAATGTGTCCGATCTCGTCAGATCAATCGATCTCAGATTCGTGACCCACCACATTCAGCAAACGCTGGGATGGAAGCCCAGATGGCACAGTTCTCAGAAGCTAAGCGGGGTTGTGCCTGGATAGTACTTGGATGGGTGACCGCTATGCACGTCGGGTTGTCATAGACAGCCGCGGGGCGGTGCTGTGTGGTGAACGGCCGAGGACATAGCAGCAACATCCCTTGTTGTTTCGTACATTATGTTCGCACGTCTATGCTCCCCACCGTCACCATTTTCAAATAACCTCCATGACCTGCCGGGATGGTGAGACCCTCATCCAGGAGTAGATTCACAAAAGGGCCATATCCGGACTTTCCACGACGACCAGTTTTACTCGTGTAATATTTGCGCCGCCGCGAGACATCGGCGGAGCGCGTGTGACAACCGCGTCCCACGCGCATCGACGTCGTTACTCACCGCGGCCATTTCTCTGCGGCCCGTCGCCGATGATTTGCTTCTGCCGTCGGCGCCCAACAGCAACACGGCACGGTGCTGGGCTTCCCGGGAGCGAAGCCGTACGAGGCCAACATCCTGGAGGCCCAGTGCGACATCCTCATCCCGGCCGCCGGGGAGAAGCAGCTCACCAAGCTCAACGCCCACCGCGTCAAGGCCAAGGTAGGCCTCGCGCGGCCGCGCGCGCACGCACGCACGCGGCCCCGCTTGCCACGACCTGCTCCCCTCTAGTCGCTCTCCGCTCCGATAACCTCCTTGTTCTCTCGTACGGCTGATGCAGGTGTTGGGCAACAACTATAATAGGACAGATATCAAAGTGCAGGCCCCTACTGTATGGACCCGACGTGTCCGGAGTTAGCTCTGTTGTATCCACTTCCTTGGGCCGTATCTAACACGGGGAGTCGCACAACTGTGTGAGAGAACCGGATGGATTCTTCTTCTCATGACACGATACCGATAGCAGAATTAGGATAACATTTGGAAAACATATCCAGAGTCAAACTCCATTGAAAGGGAGGTCACTGCTTCTCGGCAGCTGCCTCCGTTGTTTGGAGCCCCCTCCCAACTGCCTTCTGGCTTCGAGCCCCGACTAAAACGCTCTCCTTTTACTTCTCAGCCTACGACTCGCCGTGTCTTCTCCATACCGCGAATTCAATGGCACCATACTGCCACTTCCCTCCTCTGCACTTAGTCTCCAACCCCCACACTTCCTCTCACCCCCCCAAACCCCCCCCGCCCATCCCCTTTTTCCTGTTCCACTTAATGCACACATTCCCTTATCTTCTCACGCAGCATCTAGAGATGAGCATTGTATTCTCCGTAGTTTGCGTTGCCTGGGAACGGTAAACGCGTGCGTCGTGACCGACAGTTGTCCCGTGGCATGTGGCCACGTGTGTTTGTGTGTGTGTAGATCATCGCGGAGGGAGCCAACGGGCCCACCACTCCCGAGGCAGACAAGATCTTCCTGAAGAACAACGTCATGGTTATCCCGGTGCGTGGACACTTCGCTTTGCCGTCACAATCCGCTGCGGTGCGGCGTCAGGTGGCTGGGTGGCAGAGCGGTGGCAACACTCGTGCCGCGCAACAAGAAGCTCTCGGGTTCGGTTCCCGGCTCAGGTGCCTTGCTGCGCCTCTGAGTTTTCCGGTTTCCCCCCAAAGCTTTAGTACAAGCATATGTGCTGAATAATTACCTGCACATTACTCACTTGGGATCTTTAACAGGTTTGGTCTTCGCACCATACTCTCAGCGCAAGTCCATCACATGCAGGGTTTGTCAGTCGGGGGCGATATTGCTATGTGGTTATACCGAGTTAAGAAGTCAATTTATTCAATACATTTTCCACTGTTATACATTCGTATTGACAGACGTGGCTAGGTTTTATAGCCCAAGGAGACCTTGTATATCTACATTTCACGCTTTCTATTTTGTCATTACGATCCCCGTCGTCCGTGACATATCGGTGTTGTTTTTGAAACGCGTGTTGGCGCCTCGGTGCGAGGTTGCGAGCGCAGCGCCAGATGGAATCGCTGACCCGGCGATGGCCGTGCCCTCCTCTCGCAGGACCTGTACCTGAACGCTGGCGGTGTGACGGTCTCCTTCTTCGAGTGGCTCAAGAACCTCAACCACGTCAGCTACGGGCGCCTGACCTTCAAATATGAGCGCGAGTCCAACTACCACCTGCTGAGTGCGTCACCCACAATGCACCGCTTCTCACAGCCACCTATCGGTTTCCTCCGGGTTTTCATTTCTGAACAGAGGCTTGAGACTCGGTGAGGGCTTCTCTAGGTGAAGACGCGGAGTAATTAAAACGATAACCTCGGTGTCTGGAGAGTGTAGAGAACTCCACATAGAACTGGCGTGAGTACCATCATGATTTCAAACTGGGCCGTTATTGATAATGGTTGGTTCGTTGTGTGGGATTGGAGCAAAATGTTACGGCCAGATGTTCTTCCTGATGCCAACCTCGTTTAGTCGGAGGGTCTTTGGACCACTATTTGTCTGGAATCTCCCCGCAGACGTGTTCACCAGCAAAGACCCTAGTAGGAGAGCTCGACTCCAGGTGACATAGCTCTGGGGTTCATTGGAACAGACAAACCTCCTCACCACGACAAGATTATGATTCACGGATGGGGGACGGTCCGCGTGTGAGTATATGCGCGCGTGTTTAAATAGACGTGTGCCCGTGCGTGTGGTCACCGGTAACCTCTCAGACTCGGTGCAAGAAAGCATCGAGCGGAAATTCGGGAAGCACCAAGGAAGCATCCCCATCGTGCCCACGGAGGACTTCCAGGCTCGGATCGCCGTGAGTCTCCCGCTTCGGGATTCCTCTCCGTACCAAACCCCCGCACCGCTCCGCGTGGCGACGCCGAGGTCCCGTGGGCGCGTCGGTGGAGCTGGAAAGCCGCACCGCCGCCGCGCTTCTTGCTGAAGCCTCGGGGCACGACGAACCCTGAGCATTCTTACACAACCGCCGACGCCGTCTTGTGTCAAGGATTTAACCTTTTAATCGGTTTTGTAACGATAATAAACCCACAATAATAATAGTCGTGCATAAAACAGGTGTTGTAGGTTGCCGCGTGGCAAGCTTGTCAGCAGACGGCGGTAGAGGAGTGTATTGTGACACTGTACTATGCTGTGCTGCTACGTTTATCATTGCGTTCCACCCGCCTTCACCAACCTGCCGGCATGGTGAAATATGGTCAAATAACCCACACGACCGGTTCTAGTGTAGTGATCGATTGACAAAAGGGCTGTGCAGGTCCACATGTACAATCTGATTGCATGGCCTGTTGTTAAAACATCAACCTCTGACTCATTTCTCTTATTTTGCCGAGATGTAATGAAAACGTTTTTGCAAGGACTCGTGTGGTGAGCAATTGATCGACATTTAAACCGTATATTTTTTTTAAGTTTAAAGAGATTAAAATTGTAATCACGCGATTGCGTATTTCACGTACACGCACCGCTCCTCTCACAATAGAGTTACACACGGGTTTATGTCTCTCCTATGAAGCCCGTGGGTGGTCGCGAGGATGTTTTTGCTCCGGTGTCCGCTGCAGCTCAGCCGTGTTTCCTCCGCCCCGTCACCCTGTCCCTGTGCATCCCAGGGTGCATCAGAGAAGGACATTGTCCATTCGGGCCTGGCCTACACGATGGAGCGCTCTGCAAGGGTGAGTAAGCCAGGGGAAGCCTGGGTAGCAGGGGCGGCAGTGGTGATGGGAAGGGGGAATAGGATTGTGGGAATCCGCAACCTGTGACGCACCCCCATAAAATAATGCAGTGGTCATATTGTTTCCACCGTAATACAAAGTTCTATGAAGCCGAAGTGACACTGCATACATTGTACTGCTGCTCTTTTGCGATAGCCAAAGAGCAGCTCACAGGAGAAATTCTCATATTGTGATATTTCAATACATTCCTATGAATAGTATATTACAGCAAGCAGTTATGACCGCATAGAGACAGCGCGTAAAGAAAAACAAGTAAACACGCTTCCTGATTTTTCTTTCACTCTGAGCCTAACTGTGCCGAGCGTGTGCCGTGCGTGTGTGTGTGTGCGCGTGCACGCTACAACAGCAAATCATGCGCACGGCGATGAAGTACAACCTGGGGCTGGACCTGCGCACGGCGGCGTACGTCAACGCCATCGAGAAGGTGTTCCGCGTCTACAACGAGGCCGGCCTCACCTTCTAAGGCCCCGCCGGGACGACAGCCGCACTCGCCCGCACACTCCCCCGCACACTCGCCCACACAGCGCCGCGCGCAAAACGCCGGCGCGCAGCCACCGCTGAAAGGCACGCACGCACCACCGTACCGCACCGCGAGCCAACCGCACCCGCTAAAGGAAGGCCGTGCTCGAAACACTACACGCGACGCCAAGCTCGCTCGTAAGCTGTAACACACGCTGCAACGGCACCGTTCTTGGGGGTGCAGCTCGCGAGGAAGGGTTGAGAGTGCACAGTGATGACTTCACCTGAATCCCTCTCATAGCTAGCAAGCCTCGACATTGGCACTTAACTTCTGAAACATATTGCCGTCATAAGCTAGAATCGGATTGGTTGGGACCCGAGCAGAGTCGCTCGTTACCTGGTTCACTTTGTTACTAGATTTTCGCGCGTATCTCTAAAGGACTGCCCTCTCCGGATTCGAAAACCACGTGGTAAATTTCACTGTGTACGTTACGAATCGGTGGACGCTTGTAGCCACCGTGACCTCAAAAATGAGCCTCGCTGCGTTTATTAACAAACAACAATCGGTAGCATAAGGTGCACCTTAGCTAATGCAGTGACGACTGTCCCCATTTGCTCTTAGCTGTGGGGGCAAAGCTTATAGCCGGGGTTCAGGAGTTGAGTGATCGCGGTTTCCAGCTTAGTTCGAGATTCGTCGGGCCACTGCACGACGCACCCCTGACCCCCTCCCCGTACGCGTCACGCGGGAAG
This sequence comes from Geotria australis, assembly GCA_036362915.1. Classification (NCBI taxonomy): domain Eukaryota; kingdom Metazoa; phylum Chordata; class Hyperoartia; order Petromyzontiformes; family Geotriidae; genus Geotria; species Geotria australis. Next base: position 7,392,154 of record JAZEWU010000002.1, on the reverse strand, counting down.
TTGCACAATAAACAGAATGATTTGTTATACATCCTGGGACGGCCGTAGGAAATATCAACGCTGTTCCGGCTTTCTCCTGCCCCAATGTAACCAAGTCGTCCACGCTTAACAATACAGTACACGTATAAATCACGACACAAGTGTAACAGTTCGAAATATTGCCAATGAAAATGTTATGACATTTTATTTTTTGTTTTTACGACTGTGCTTGATTTAGCAAGTTGATATTACCTGAACGAACAGAACCCGTCACTGTAGGGACTTAAGTCACACCATTGTCAGATGCCAATTTATCGGGTGAGTGGTCTCGCATTTGCGAACGTGAGCTGCTCGTACCTGTGTCGCCTTCATTGCACAGCGGTCACTATACGTTGATCGTGCAAGGTTATGTAATCTTGGGCTACCGTTGATGTATATTCACAACCACTGACCTGTGAGCAGGATTAATACTGTTAACTCGGATGCTACAGTAGAGTTTGAGAGCTGAATTTAAGCGTGCATTTGTCTTTTACGTTTCCAAACCATTTAGGTGGCTGGGTTGTAGGTTTGGGTTTTTAGAGATTGGTGTTGTAACTGAAGCAGATTTTTATCAATGTCAGCAACGTGTGCCTAACACCGCTTAACATTACGTGCATACGTTGTCATACGTATGTCATTTTCAGCCATTCCAAAGCCACTGCTGGACGAAGGCTGTGCAATGTTGACAGTAGCATTGCCCATAATTCCATACAGCCACAAGGCATTTCACTCATAAACATCTCCCGATTTCTTCCCATTCTCTTTGGGGTTTGTTGTCCTCACGCAGTGCGGTAAACTGGCCGCAAGTGAATGCCAGGAAGACTGCTGAGGATGTTGATTTTTTTCTAAACGTGCCACTTTGCCATATTTCTGTTTTCTCGGTCACGTGTTTGCCTGACTTCTACGATAAGTGCATTTAGAAGAAGAAAAATAATAAATAACAATTTACATTTTTAAAGCTTCTGTAAACGTACCGTCCGTTGCCACACGCGAGCACGGTGTCCTGGCTTTGTGAAATCCAGCGGTAACAATCGACGCGTTGGGGCCACGTTTGAAATACGGTGACGTACTCGATGTGCCGCGCGCGCCCTGCGCAGTTTTAACCGGAGCACCGATGCGTCTCTTCTCGTTTAACACCCACCTACGCGCGCACGCATCCCATCCGTGTTCCCAACGTGACTGCTGCTCCTAAACCATCCTGTGTGACTTGCCAGGACACCGCTAAGGCCCTGCAGACTCGCATATTATCTACCGACATTTGAAGTTTTGACAAGTGCCTCATTCCGTCCACGGCGTTTTGCTCTAGAAGGTGTGGTGGTCTCCGAGTCCCGGAGTCTCGTTTCTCTCGCCTTGCTCTTGTCGTCGAGCAGTCGGGAGGGAGATGTGAAAGTAGCTGGTCGGGGGGGAGGAGAGGGAGAGAGGGGTTTCTTGGGTCGTCACTGTTGGCGATCGGCGAGCCACGTACGGAGTGGCGATTACGTAATTTCTTTTGGAAATCTACGTTGAAGTTCAAACATTTAATAAATGTCGCTGTTTAAACGTTGTACGTCACACATTTTATTTCCGCTACGTTGAACCTTGCTCTCCATAGCTGTTCTTTCATGATAGCCTTGTCGAGTGTTCCTTCTCTCTCCTTCGAGATGCTTTGCTTCGCTTATTGCGGGCACCGTCATCAGACGAACGCCTGATGAACAGCTACGGAGAGCAATTCCCACACATCGAGCCGTGAAAACCTACATCATCACATACCGTGCCACTCACGGTCGTAATTCCACAACAACAGTGTTATTGCCGTGCTAGCGGTGGCATGTGACACTCGGTCGCGTGCGCCTCTTTGCACGTGGGCGAGACGCGCGGAGCGTGGGTGCCTCTCGTGCCACGCATCGCCCGGATTCTCGGGCCGTTCTCCAGAGATCTCGGCTGAGAATTGCTCTCTAGAGCTGCGCTTTCGGGATGTTCGTGTCCAGCGTTCATCCTCTCTCATTCTCTACACGTCGCCTCCCACGTTGGAGGCATCTTCAGCCGGAGGAGAAATGTTTAAAAATATCAAGCAAGCAAGCAAGATGCTCACGGGAAAGACCTTTGACAAAGGGTCAATAGATTAAAGGAATACGGGCAAGGCAGTGAACTGCCTTTGACAGGATTGAATTCATGATCCTCCTGCTCACTTACAAGGCTCTCAATGACGCAGCTCCGACATACATCCGTGACCTTCTTCAGGCACCCTCCTCAACACGACAACTACGATACTCCAGTACTCGCTCGCTGCATCTTCCCAGGTCGCACCTCCATTCGATGGGAGACAGCCTTCTCACGCGTTGCTCCAAGACTCTGGAATGCTCTTCCATTGGACATTCGTTCAGCGGAGTCTTTGAACATCTTCAGATCTCGTCTTAAAACTTACTTGTTCCGTAAAGCCTTCAAGCCGTCGTGCTAGGACCACTTTGCGGCTCAACGCTGTCTATTTACCGTTGTCTGTCGTCGTTGGTTTGTCGTTCTCTCCGCCGCCTTGTGCGGCACTTTGCGGCCCTCGGGTGGAAGGCTCTCTGTGGTTGCTACTGTTATTGTTTTGA
>JAZEWU010000002.1:7340075-7372643 GCA_036362915.1 Geotria australis | reverse complement strand
GATTCGAACCCGGGACCTTCTTGCTGTGAGGCGGCAGCGCTACCCACTACGCCACCGTGCCACCCATGTTTATTATTTCAGCAGAAAATATCACGCGAGCTTGCAATCTCTGGAAGCGGGATTCCTACCGTACAACAAACGTGCGGGCCTTGCTAGGTGCTCGCTAACGGCGTTTGACCCTACGGTGCGTTAAGGCTACACGGGGGGGATCTTTGTGTGTGTGTGTAGGGCCGTTTGGGTTCGTGCACGGAACGCCGCTCGACTCCACAGATTCCGCCATCGTCTCGGCTCCACTCAACGACGAAAAGAGTGAGTGTGTGTGAGTGTGTCTGTGTGAGTTTGCCTTTGCCTTTGTGCACGTGTGTGTAGTGACGGCACGAGTTCGAGTCTCGCTCACGGCCAACACCCGTCACGATTACCAGAACCAGTTCTGGGCCTCCCCTAGGTAGACTCAGCCTCAAATCGGTACAATACCTAGGGCGGTGTGTAAACATCGGCGCCGCGGAGACAAAGGTGGCCGGGTGTGGTTATTGGCCAACCACCCCTTCGTGTGCCGTGCTGGCCTTGCTAACAGCACTTGCCCCAACAGTCTGCTGAGGCTACACGGGGGACCTTTGTCTTGTTGTTCGCATGTATGATGATTAGATCGTTTTGGCAGAAGGCACGGGCGGTGCGCGCTTGCTATTCACCCTACTGAGCTAATCCATAACATCTGCATCCCGTCCGGTGACATTTTTCCAGACAGCCTTCACCACTCCACGTGGCCTCAAAGCGGCACGTGTCCTGGCACGAGTGCCGTAGCGATGTCACCGTCGCTCAGTGGCAGCTGTTGTGTGTGTGCTGAAGAGTAGGCTGTCAAACGCCCGTAGGGCGACTCAGCCTCAAATGAGTACCTAGTGCGGTGTGTAAACATTGCCACCAGGGAGACAAAGGCGTCCGGGCGTGGTGCTGGTCACCTACCTCCTCCTGTGCCGTGTCGACCTTTATAGGTGCTTGCTAACAGCACTTGACCCTAGAGTTTGTTAAGGCTATACGGGGGATCTTTGTCTTTGCTATCTAACTCCACGGTCAAGATTAGTCGCCATTGGTATCTGAACCTTGCTTTGGTATCCCTCTTAGGTCGACTCAACCTAAAACTGCCACGGTCATTGCTACAGTGCAAGCTGGCTCTGTTGGGAATGGTATTTGTCCTAAGTCTTTGTCCGAAGCCAGTGGTGGGAATCTGTGTCAGCATGGGGACGACATTTATACGTTTGAAGGTAGCAGAGGGAAAAGGATGTTTGGTTAAGCTTATTGATTCCGTCTGCAATGGGACCATTGTCTGGTGGCGAGCAGCAATGTAAACAATGCAGACCGTGTCACCTGTACACAGCACACGTTATCACGGGTCACGCTCCTCGAAATATGTTGACGTTGGTCGGAGAATCGTCCGTCATGTGACGACGGGGAGCTCGTTCAAACCACTGGCGGCGGGATGTTAGACACAACAGTCTCGTCCTGTTTCACGATTCACACGTGTTTCAAATCGAAATATTTTGTTATGGACACAACTAGCAATGCGAGACGGCTGTGGAGCTGACCTGGTGTAGATTATTTACACGTACAATGCAGTCTCTCGAGACTGCTAGACAACTCGTCCGCCTCGCATCTTCACGTGCCAGTAAAGTTACACGTGCTCAGATAGATAGATGTAGATAGATAGCTGTTTATTATTACAGCAGAAAAATACCCAGTGAGCTTGCAAGCTCTTTACGGGATTTCTGCGACACAACAAAGAAACGTGGAGAGACGTCATTTCCCAGTGACACAGAGAGACAAGGAGACGGACAGATGGATCAGGAAGCTAACAATCTGAGCTCTCATATTTACTGTTAAATAAATAACAATGTGTGGGCTGGACAAGCCATAGCTATAAGGAGTGATGGCCAATGAACGAGGTCAGTAATGGAATGTCAGCCAAAGGAGGGAATGCAACTGAGACTATGGCGATGAGATCAGCTCACGTGCAGGAGTGAGATGGATTGTGGCGTCGATGGATGACGAGGGATGGCGACAGCGTGGGGATGACTTCATACAGCAGTGGATAATGGCAATCTATATATAAAATGGAGTGCGTGTTTATATGTACTATGTGTATGTCCGCACTGATGATACCGATAGAGAGATGTTTGTTATTGCAGCAGAAAATATCCAGTGATCTTGCAAGCTCTGGGCAAGATCACTGGATATTTATGCATTATTCAAGCGTTCCTTCCCACTTATTGACGACTCTTCTGAAACGTCAGAGAGCCAGCAGCGGCAATATTGCCGAAAGCACATCAGGAACAAATTACAGGCCAAAGCAGCAGTCACGTGAGAACGTGTTACACGCGTGAAACAAGATCGCACGTAGGGCGGGTACTCTGCTCGTAATGAAAACGCCCAAGACACACAATGACGATACTGTGTAAAATAAGTGATGACAATGATATGTCAATTTCAGGAATCGCTTCATCCTGTAACAGGGTCGCGGTGAGCCGGAGCCAATCCCGGCAGACACAGGGCGCAAGTCAGGGCTATACCCAGGATGGGACAACCAGTCCATCACAGGGCACCGGGGACAATTTAGTCTGCAGGCCAATTAACCTACGCAGCAGCATGTATTTGGACTGCGGGAGGAAACCGGAGCGCCCGGCGAAAACCCATACGGACACGGGGGAGAAAATTCAAACTCCACACAGAAAGGCCCCCGAGCCGAGATTCGAACCCGGGTGCGTTCTTGCTGTGAGGCGGCATCGCCACTCAGCGCGCCCACCGTGCCGCCCCTGACATGATCGCGTTGCCCCACAGCGCGGCCCGGGCGCCACGACCCCAGCAACCGCCTCGAGAAGCACCTGGCGCAGCTGGCGCAGCTCCAGCGAGACGTGGCCAACGTGTCGGGCGCTCTGGGCGACGTGAGGGGCAGCCTGCGCGCCCTCGAGGAGCGGGTGGCACTGCCCGCGCAAGGTGAGACCTCGCCGGAGGTTCGTCTAAGCGGGACAATTCCACACTGGTGTCAAAACCTCAGCGTCTCATCCGCGGAGTGCGACCTGCTAACCGACTGCCGCTGGGTTGTCCCATGTTACAGGAAAGGGCCTTTCGCCAGCAGAGCGGGCCTGTTGGGCATTCGGCGTTTTAGACAAACAAAAAGTAAAATCAACACACGATACAAACCCTCACTTACTAGACTGGCTTGCAGCAACGATGTGTACGCGGGCCCACAGGGGCAAAATTTCTCTGCCACTGGTCGGCTGGGATATTTTCTCCACCACCGGGGATATTTCCGACGCGGCTAACGCAGGACGCGGCGGGGTAGCGAGGGGCGGCGGCGTCTGTTTATTTTTGTTCGGAGTCTTGGCGAAATGCGCGCGGATGTCTCCGTCAGCGACAGCGCCGAGGGCAATCCGCCAGCGCGGCGCGGCCGTTGCATCACGGCGCGTCGCAGCCAACGCTCGGCTGACTCCTGCTCCGTGCGTCAAAGCACGATCCGGCACGCGACCCTGCAACAGGGTCGCGGTGAGCCGGAGCCTATCGCGGCAGACACAGGGCGCAAGGCAGGGCTATGACCCAGGAATGGACGCCAGTCCATCACGGGGCACCGGTGGAAATTTAGTCCGCAGGCCAATTCACCTATGCAGCAGCATGTTTTTGGACTGTGGGAGGAAACCGGAGTGCCCGGTGGCGAAAACCCACGCGGACACGGGGAGAACATGCAAACTCCGCACAGAAAGGCACCCGAGCCGAGATTCGAACCCGGGTCCTTCTTGGTGTGTGGCGGCAGCGCTACTCATTGCGCCACCGTGCCGCCCCGGCTCGTAACTCGTTGGATTCGATTTGTTTTAAACGACGGTTGCTGAGCACTGGGCGGCACGGTGGCGCGGCGAGCAGCGCTGCCGCCTCACAGAAAGAAGTCTCCGGGTTTGAATCCCGGCCCGGGTGCCTCTTTCTAGTATGGAGTTTGCAAGTTCTCTCCGTGTCCGCGTGGGTTTTTGCCAGGAAATCTGGCTTCCTTCCACCGTCCAAAGACATGCTGCTGCATAGGTTAATTGGCCTGGTGAATAATTTTCCCCGGTGCCCCGTAATGGACTGGCGGCCCATCCTCGGTATAGCCTGCCTTGCTCCCTGTGTCTGCCGGGATAGACTCCGGCTCACCGCAACCCAGTTCAGGATTAAGCGGTTTCTAACAATGATGATGATAATGGTTGCTGAGCACACGTCCAAATGAGGGTGTTCCAAATTGGAGCAGTGGGAGAGAAGAAGCAGAGACACGCAGAAAGAGAAGTATTGTGAGTAAGTGGGTGGATGAGTCAGTAGATAAGTGAGTTGCTGGGTAAGTAGGTGAGTGAGTGAGACCCGATCAGGAGCGCTGGACTCCAGGCGTCATAGCTCTGTGTTTCATTGGAACACGCAAAACCCTCCACCACAATACCTTTCCAATCCATAGTAACGAATCAGTGGGTGCTTGATTGTAATTCACCCCGACCTTTTGTTTACGTTAGTTAATTTTGCTCACGTTGCTTAATTCGTACGTTTGTCGTATCGCAGGATACCCCGCTTCCAGAGCTTGCAAACTCACCGGGTATTTTCTCCCGTAAAAATAAATATCTAAACATCTAATCCGACCCGCTTTCGTACATGAGGCGCGGTGCCCTGTGAGCATGGGGAGTGAGGACCCGCGTTTAAACGAGGACGGAGCTGAAGGGAGACCCAACGCGTCGCCCAGTCGCCCTGACGCCGTCGCTCTGACCGCTGGTCCGTCGCAGAAACCACCTCCAACCGGATCTCGGAGGACGACGTGACGGAGCTGGTGAAGAAGCTGGTGCAGCAGCAGATGGCCGAGATGCAGCACGCGCTTTACGAGCCCGTGCGCCGGCTGGCGTCGAGCGTGGCGGGGCTGGCGCGCGACGTGGAGGCGAGCCGGCGCGACGCCGCGGCCCTCAACGGCACCGCGTCGGCGGCGGCGCGGGCCTGCGAGGAGGCTCGCCTCGTCGCCCGGAGCAACGAGCGCGCCCTCGCCGCGCTCGCCGACTCCGCGCGCCCACACCCGGGTTCGGGCGGCAACGACGGTGACGCCGCGTCGGCGGCGGCGGCGGAGGAGGAGGAGGCGGCGGCGCGCCTCCGCGAGGAGCTCGACCGGCTGCGTCACGGCGTGGCGGACGAATTCGCCGCGCGGCTCGGGGCCCTGCGCGGGGAAGTCCACGGCCGCGTGGACGCCCTGGCGGCGTCGGTGGCGGCCGCGGAGCTGCGCGAGCAGCAGCAGCAGCACCACCACGCGGCGCCGGCCGAGCGCCCCGACGCCTCGTCTCCGGGCGCGGAGGACCCCGGCCGCCCGGCCGCCCCCCCGTGGGACCCGCACGGCGTCAAGGAGACGATGGTCATCCACGCGGCGCTCATCAACGACACGAGCGAGCGCGTGTGGGAGCTGGCGCAGCTGCTGCAGCAGCAGCGGCAGCGCGAGGCGGAGGAGTCGTGCGGGACGCCGTGCGGGCTGCTCGCGGCCGCGGCGCGCGACGCCCGGCAGCTGGCGCTCGACGCGCGCGCCGCCGAGGACCGGATCGACGCCCTCGACAGGCTGCTGCACGTCAACCTGTCGTCCGGCCAGGAGGAGCTGCGGCGGGTGACGGGCGCCGTGCGCGACCTGTCTAGGGAGACCGGCGAGCTGCGCCTGGCCCTGGACGAGCTCCGCGAGCGGGAGTCGAGGGCCGACGCGTCGGAGCCGGGCGCGCGGCCTACTCCGGCCCTCCTCCTCGAAGCCTCCTCCTCCGACCCGGCCGCCGTGCGGAGGCTCGCCGGGGACGTCGCCGCCCTGGAGCGCTCGCTCGACGGCCTCCGCGACCTGGTCCGGCAGCAGGCGCGCGAGCAGCCGCTGCTCGCGCAGGGCCTGCACGACGACCTGGCCGCGGCGCTGGTCGCGGGCCTGCGGGAGGCCGGCGAGCGGACGGACGCGGCCGCGGCGCGGGAGGAGGCGGCGGCGCGCGAACACGCCAAGCTGAGCCGCCAGGTGCAGCGGCTCTACGACTCCAGCAAGGACATCCTGCTGTACGCCAGCGAGGTGAGCCAGCGCGTCGACGGCCTCAACGGCTCGTTCAACACCCTGCTGGAGGACACGCTGCGCCACACGCTGGTGCTCGAGGGCATGGGAGCCTTCGACGAGTCCGATTACGACGACGACGACCAGGAGGAGGACGGCAACGGCGACGGGACCCCCAAGCGAACCGTCAATCTCTGGGACCTCAACAAGGCCGCGCTGGACAACGCCGACGCGGCGAAACGCAACGGCAAGTTGCTGGACCAGATGAGCGCTCAGGTGCGCAACCTCCGGCAGCAGCTGGACGACAGGGTGGCCAACCTGGAGCGGGGCTTCCTGGCCGGCAGAGGAGAAGGCGGCGGCGGCGGCGGCGTCGGCGGAGGAGCGGGCGCCGGCGGAGACGGCGACGGCTCGGGTGACGCCGCGCGGGAGGGCTCCGGCGCGACGGAGCAGCGGCTGCGCGAACTCGAGCTGTCCGTCCGGGAGACGCGGCAGCAGCGGCGCTTCCTCGAGGAGAAGCTGCGGGATCTGGAGAAAAGCTGCTGCGGCGGCGGCGGCGGCGGCGGCGGCGACACGCCCACCATCGGCGACTACCTGGAGGAGTTCCGGCAGGAGGTGGAGCGCAACATCACGGCGGTGCGGCTCACCCTCGAGGCCATCCCGCTGGACGAGGTGCGGCGCGAGCTGATCGCCGAGGTGAGCGAGCGCCTCGAGGCCGCGCTGCTCGAGGCCAAGCGCGGCAAGGGCGGCGCTAGCGGCGGCCGGCGCCGCCAGCGCAAGAAGGGCCCCGGGCGCGGCTCCGGAGCCGGAGTCGACGACGGCGACGCCGAGGATGACGGAGGCGACGATGAGGCAGGAGGAGCGCCGCGCGGAGAGCTGCCGGGCGAAGAGGATCCGCGGAGTCACCTGGAGAGGAGAAAGCGCAGCGGCGCGTGAGCGACGCGCCGGGCGGCGGTGGTGCCGCTCGGGGGACTCGCGCCGGAGGGGAAAACACGACCCGTGAAACCGGCAACATCGACGGCTCTTCTCTCGTGGCTACGCGCCCCGTCCCGCGTGTGAGCCGGGCTAACTCGTGCCGGTTTGAAGCTTTATCGAGCGTCTCCCGCGTTGGGTCTACGCTGGTGGAGTCGTGTTATTTATACAACCGTTCTGAATTTACACAGATCAAAAACACATTGGGAAAGAGTTCCTTTGACTCGGAAAATAAAATTAATTCGAACTATTTTTCAAAAAATTGAATCGCCTTGTAATAAATGATTAGTAAAAAAAGTTGCTTTAAAGTCGCTTTCGGGACCGTCGCAATGTTCGCGGTGTCGTCACCGTGACTGCCACGCTCTGCCTCCATGCTTCTGCGTTGGCATCGGTGCACAAGTGCAAATAACTAAACCTCGACACATTCCAAGTCAATAACACTGTGGCCTTGAAAGAAAATATATTTAATAGGTTAGGCTCCGGTAAATGGCCCTTCTTTATAGCACATAGAGAGGCCAGAGGGATAGAGTATGTCGTTAGGGTTGCACTCAACACCACGAGGTCTGATGCGAATTATTTTTAAAGAATTATTTCTGATGACCAGTTTTTGAACTGGAATCTGAATAGTGACCTTACCGGTAGCTACTGAGTAAGCAGACAGATCCAGGCTGTCCAGGCGTGCCAGGGCCTGCCAGGCAAGATCCGTCCGTGGGTCACTTACGGAGGAACCTGGACCACGACTCATCCCCGGGGGCGGCCCGGGGGCGATCCATGCCTTTCACAGGAACAACGGTGTGGTGCTGTAAGGAGGAGGGCATTCATCCAGCAGTGGATTTATCATGGCTGGTGATGACGGTGATGGAGAACAGCCGGGGTGTGGTGAGGCCTCGTGAGAAGGCCTCACCACAAGTTTTTTATTGGAGTCCAGTCGAGAATTGAAAAACTTAGTAGCACCGATTTGATTGTGTTTTTGAAAGGTAATGTTATGTTTTTTCTTAATAAAGCAATATTTTTATAATGTGACACCGTGAAGTATTGTATTGCTAAATATAGTTTGTATATCCTTAAGTCTAAAGACATACCTCTGTGCTAGTGTTAAGCTCTTTTAATTGCCAAAAATATATAACTAATTCATAATTATTGTTTATGGTTAGAGCATGTTGGTGTCCTGCAATATCATTTAGCTGTGTACCCTCCAGCACCCGGCACGGCCAAACATCGAGTTTACAGCTGGACAAATGTGACAAATGGTTTTGTTTTTCAACTATTAACACGCCTGTTTAAAAAGCGGTCATCAGAAAACATCTTAATGTGATTCTCATCAGGCACCACGGTGTTGAGAGCAGTATCCAACGCTCATTAACTATCTCTGCTCGATTTATGTGGTGTGAAGAAGGGTCATTGCCCGAAGCGTTGCTGATTACATATTTGTTCGTTGCCGATTATATTGTATATTGGTGGAGGGTGCATATTGCTGACATTACACCAAGATGATCTAACCCAAAACACCAACCATTAATCATAAATATCAGTCATGGACGACTATATTGTACGTATGAAATTGTCTAATGTACATTTGTCTGAGTGTCGTTACCCATGGCGTTGTATGTGTTTTTACCACGAGTGTTTCCCTAATAAATAAATTCGAGTTGTACCGTAATTACTGAATATGTGGACCTACATCTACAGTGTGGACACGTTGATTTGTGGATCCCCAGTTCAATAAACAGATCCCTGGTGTATTGATGTAGCTTTTCACGGCTCGATGTAGGTTTCACGGTTCAATTGATGATGCTTCCAACGTGGGAGGTGAAACGTCGCGATGGAGAGATGGAGATCGCTCGACACGGCTATCTCGAAAGAACGACTCTGAAGAGCAACCATCCGATCCCTGGTGTTACTTGTTGGGCTGCGAGATGACCAGAAGGTGGCAGCACAGAAAATTGGGTTTCTAAACTCTCAGCCGAAAATACCCAGGGAGCCCATAGTCATTTACACACAGCATTGCACAAGACATAAATGACCAAATAAAAAAAAATATGCAAATGCGTTAAAACAGTTCAACATTGCGATGGGAATAAATTTTAAATACGCGGGCCTTGTGCAGGGCTTTGTGACCCTCGGGTGAAAGGCGCTATATACAATGCTATTATTATTATAAGGAGCGTATTGCACGTTAAAAGAGCGAACACATTGCAACATTTCAAACACATATCAAATTTTGGTTCTCTCGTAATGGACACGCAGTGACACCTTGCCTGGGTAAGCACATGCCACCGAGTTACAACCCACAAGCACGTGGTGTGGTGGTGGGCACAGTGGACTTGCAACGTAGATGTCTCCGCTTCCTTTCTGGGGACGACAGTTGAAACAATGGTGCAAGTTTCCTAACCGCGTCCCCCCACTGACGCCCACGCCTCTATCCACTATAGTCTATAGTCTATCGGAAAGTCACGTGTGGTCGGGTAAAGCGTGGGTACTTCCACCTCTATAAAAACGTCTGGCGATTCGATTCTTCGAAGCGTGATGGCTACATGACAGCTTCCCATTGCAACAAGTTCTTCTTTCGTTGCAGACAGCCCTTCAGCATTTAGAGATATAATAGTCAGTGCTGGCCATAAACGCGGGCATTGGCCTCTCTTCTTGCTCCAGACTGAGGGGGCTTCTGGCATCTGTTGAGCTTCTGGACATCGTTGTCTTTCAGCTCCTTGGCTTCGAAGTGTTTGGTAGAATTTGCAGGTAATACCAAGTATTACTTGACAGGGATCGCGACGTGAACGCTTCTACCCTGGCAAGAATGGAGGAGTAGGTCGAATGCGTTCTAGGGGTTATCTATTCTAGAGTTTCTCTACAGTTGGGTGCTCTTGCGCCAGCAAGCAATAGCAGGACTGCACCTTTACCTATTTGCAGTTCACTCTGATCCGTCATCGCTACAGGGGTCATGCAGTATTTTTGTGCTATTCGAGTTGGAAACCCTAACCGGGCTGTAGCGGCTTACTTTCACCTCTGTGCGTTACACCATCTCGTGAAAGCCACTCTCGAAGCTCACGAACCCAGACATTATTTTTTCGCCAGACGAGGAGATGAACGGAGCAGCCAGCCTCTCTGCTAACCCGCCAGGGGCACCGGCGCCTCGCCCGCTCCCCGCGTGGGAAACCCGAGAGGCGGATGACGGCCCCGCTTCCTCCACTATCGCTGTGCGCGCCCACGTGTCCAGATATCGGTTTGCAAAGGGCTCTACCGCTGATTTATATGACCAACCCTAACAAAACATAGACACTTCCACCCACCCCCCCCCTCAACCCTGAATAACCTTTAAAAGGTTGTCGGGGCAAGTGCTGTTAGCGAGCGCATATTTAGATTAGCAAGGCGCACAACGCGGTTGCGACGACACTATCCAGCAAGCACCATGCCAGGCTGCCTTCGTCTCCCCCGTGCTGAAATTTACACACACAAACAGCACAACGATCCCCGCGACATTTTTACAATATCGGGGGAGCACGCACACTCCACTGACGTTAGCCGTGGGCGGGAATTTGAATGCAGGTGGCTGGGTTTCGTAGCGCTAACCTCTGCGCCACCGCTCCCAACACTATCAAGCGGCAAAACACACACACATTGTCACGAGGTCAGGGTTGGGGGCAGCTGAGCTCATGGAAACCAGCTCATGAACAATTGACCGCGACACGCTCTATTGACGTTTGATTGTTCAAATAAACTTTGCTCTAGTGCCATAGTTAACAAAGCAAACAGCGCCGATAGCCATGTGATTTCTGCGCGAGTCCCAAACCAACCCACATCATTCATATCGAGGACTCCGCACGGGAGGACTCCCGTGGCATATTGGAAATAATACAATACTATTTCAGGCGAAGGTAAACTCTGTACTGATGTAGGTTTTCACGGCTCGCTTCACGATGGGAAGCGAAACGTCGCGAGGAAGAGAGGGAGATCGCTCGACACGGCTATCCCGAAAGAACATCTCTGAAGAGCAACCATCAAGGTAAACTCTGTCTCAATGTTAAAGCCTTCGTGCAGCGGTGCATATTCTCATTGCTACAGCTCCTACGCCACTCCACTCGAAAGGACAGCTCTGGGGAACAATTATCAGTGGTGGAAATTCCGCATTCCAATGTTGTTTGGCATGTATGTTCAAACAGCGCCACATCCTCATGTATTACATCAGTCCATCTCTCCTCTAGTCCGTCTCGCGTCCGTTTAGCCCCCTCTATCCGGCCAAATTGAAGCTGTTTGTTGTATGCGGTAACTGGGCAGCGTTACGCAGCCGATGAAAGGATAATGTCGGTCCACTGGTTGGGAGTGAGACGCCCTCTGCCCAACCAGAGCTGGTCATAAGCGCACTGCACAAGTAACGAAACCTTTCCACTCTCTCCACAACTGCCCTATTACTCATGGGGAGTTGAGTGTTTGATGAGATACATAGAGACACACAGATACCCCCAGAAACACAGAGAAACGTAAACTTGTAGTGAGACGTAGAGACACATAAGCACACATTCTAACAAGCCACAGTCGTGCGATAGTGACCATGCAATCCCAACTATGGTTTCCTCCCACAGTCCAAAGACATGCTGCTGCATAGGTTAATTGTCTTGCAGACTACAATCGCCCCCGGTGCCCTGTGATGGACTGGCGTCCCATTCTGGGTATACCCTGCCTCGCGCCCTGTGTCTGCCGGGATAGGCTCAGGTCCACCGCAACCCTGTAGCGGTTTCTGACAATAATGATGAAATTAACCAAACTAATAAAAAACATTTCCACACAGCATTGCACATAATTGCCCAAATAAATTATTTTTCGAATTCGATCGATTCTTCGAAGCGTGATGGCTACACGACAGTTTCCCATTCTGCTTTGCGATTCTTAGAAGCGCGAAGTTTCCCATTGCAACAAGTTCTGCTTTAGTTGCAGACAGCCCTTCAACGTTTAGAGATAAAATAGTCAGTGCTAGCCTTAAAGGCGGGCATTGGCCTCTCTTCTTGCTCCAGACTGAGGGGCTTCTGGCGTCTGTTGAGCTTCTGGACATCGTTGTCTTTCAGCTCGGCTTCGAAGTCCATCCATCCATCCATTTTCTAAACCGCTTGTCCTGGTGAGGGTCGCGGTGGCAGCAGTCCAAGGAGAGTGGACCAGACATCCCTTTCATCAGCAACAGATTCCAGCTCTTCCTGGGGGATTCCCAGGCGTTCCCAGGCCAGCCGAAGGATATAATCCCTCCAGCGTGTCCTGGGTCGGCCTCTATGTCTCCGCCCAGTGGGCCGCGCCTGGAATACCAGGTAATTACTTGACAGGGATCGCGACGTGAACGCTTCTACCTTGACCCCCCAAAGTAAATAGTTGACCTGACCTTTGAACGCCGTGGCTGCCACCCACCCCAGTGGCAAAGACGGTGGAGAGACCCGACAAAGTGGCGCTGTGCTGCCCCCTTGTGTCGACGCAAGAGGATTGAGCGCAGAGCCCCAGGATCCTTGTGTCGGTGACGACGTGATGATGATGGTGGAGGTGGTTCGTGATAGTGTGTGACGACGCCGGCTCTGGCCGTGGTGTGTTCGTGCAGGCAATAAGCTGGCACTGTACGACCCCCGGGCCAGCCACACGGATGTGAGACGGAGAATTCGTAAAAATAAATAAAATACTAATTACACAGAAGCCATGCGACCCACGGGCCGCCTGCCCGTCTCAAGGTGAGCCGCCTTAAGAAGGTTAACTCGCTTACTTGTGGTCAATGGTGAGATCGTGGCGCTAGCGGATGAAGTCACGTCTTGTACATGTGTACCACGGAGCGTTGTGCTTTATGTGCGGGCGGACACGGTGATTATAGCGTGAAACGGGATAATGTTGTGGTTCACTATTAGCTCCTTGTCTCTACTGTTGTGTCCACAGTCGACAGAGGGGGGGCGGTTATGGTGACGGCTTAGGCAGGCCTCAATCCAGCAGTGGATGGACCCTGGCTGCTACTCGTACTGCTGTCGCTACCGATGATATTACGAGTACGTGTGTGATTTCTTACCTTGTGATTGATATAGAGTACTGTAACGTAACATATATACACTGTTGTGTACACTGTAGCGTCGACCACCATATATTCAACAGTAATGTATAGACTGCAGTGTATAGACTGTATACACCGACATTATTGATACACTATAACGTATGATGTAGTGTATACACGTAACGTTTAGACTAGTGCTGCCAGTGTACTGTATGATATACAGTACGGTAATGTATAATGTAATGGCTCCAGCACATGATATACAGTGGTCTCATGTATAGACTGTCGTGTGCTATGTAAACACAGCAGAGGCCACTCGTTCGGATGTGAGATTTATAAGATTGTGTAAGATTTGATTCTGAACACAGATAATGTTGCTGTTGTGAATTCCTGCCCTGTCGGATGTGAAATTACCGTACTGTAGTACTCGTGTCTGTGCGGTGTATGTACGTACTGTTCAGTACTTATATCTTATGTTTGTGTAGTAATCTGTACACGTTACTGCGTTGTTCCGTACGCTGTTTGACACAGATAATATGAGAGGCTTTGCTCATAATGAGCTATAGTTAAGGCTTTCACAGTACGGCTGTATTAGCGCCTCTGCGTGTCTCTCAGTTTTGGTCGGAGTCGAACACCGACTTAGAATCAGTAGATTAGTGGACGGCAGCATATCCAGATGCTCATGTATACTAAGTATATCGTCATCAGACATGGGCCATCCACTGCTGGATGAAGGTTAGCCTCCTCCACCAGGCCGCCGCCGCGTCTCACGATCCGCGTGGATCTGCCTGCGAACTCGTTTCATCGCTCCATCTCCTCGGTGGGTGTGACCCACTGTGTCGTTAGTTTAGTATCGACCATCGCCCACTATATCTCCGGGGCCGTGACGTGGCGCGGTCGGCTAAATTCCCACTGATTTCCCGCAACAGTTCGAACCACGCTCATAAACCCGCGTATGTTCTAGAGTCTAGAATATTAAATCATCTTCCTCTTTCATGAACCACTTGGGTCTGGTCTCCACGGACCACTAGGTGGCGCTTGCGGCCCACTGATAGAGAATGGCCGGTGTGATGCATTTGTCCATGCTTCTTTGTAAACTTACGATATATTATAATACAATTATTATATTTTGTATTATGACAGCATTGCATGCAGTACGGTCCATCCATCCATCCATTGTCAGAAACCGCTTAATCCTGTACAGGGTCGCGGTGAGCTGGAGCCCATCCCGGCAGACACAGGGCGCAAGGCAGGGGTATACCTAGGATGGGACGCCAGTCCATCACAGGACACCGGGGGCAATTTAATCCGCAGGCCGATTTACCTATGCAGCAGCATATCTTTGGACTGTGGGAGGAAACCGGAGTGCCCGACGAAAACCCACGCGGGCACGGGGAGAACATGACAACTCCACACAGAAAGGCACCCGAGCCGGGATTAGAACCCGGGACCTTCTTGCTGTGAGGCGGCAGCGCTACTCACCGCGCCACCGTGCCGACCGTAGGGTCGATTATTATTTATATTGTCTATCATCATACGTATCCAAATACATGCTGCATAGGTTAATTGGCCTGCGGACTAAATTACACCCGGTGCCCTGTGATGGACTGGCGTCCCATCGTGACTTTAGCACTTACTTGCGCCCTGTGTCTGCCGGGATAGGCTCGGCGACTCATCGCAACCCTGTACAGGATTAAGCGATGGATGGATCATACATATCAATGTATGTCATCATAACACAATAATTGCAGGCAATTCGGCCTATTATTATGCAATGCTGTTGTATATTGCTGGCTAGAGTTGTAGGTATTGATACTGCTGACATTGATAACGTGCGGCAGGGCTGCGTGATAGAGCGGTGGTGTAATGTTGCTGTGTCCACACCACCTAACGCCACCTAACGCTTCGTAGCGACTAACAGACCATACACGGAAGTGTGTACGCACGATATGAACTATGCAAAGGCGCAACCCTGCAATTGCTCGCTCAGGTTACTGCTAGCGGTAGAACTTGCAACTCAATCGACCTCGACAGAGCCACTCGAGAGGGCATCGTTTTCCTTCTCTCCCACGCTGAACCCAGACGTCTTGGAAACGGTGAAAGTTACCCACGCTTTACCCTACCACGTGTGACCTGCCGATCATAGACTAACTGTAAATGTTCAACACCGCTTGGGTGGACAAGCGGGGCGGATTTATGAAACGTGCTCATTGTTTCAGCTGCCGTTCCTGTAGATGGAACAGGCATGCTAAACAATTCCCCAACGACAGCATGCCATAGACAGAGTGTGTCGCAAATGTATGACGTTAGACTCGGGTCAGGTGCGTCACGGCTGTGGCTTTGTGTTTGGGAAATTACAATTTTTCTGACACTTGCAAGGGGAGTGGATGACTCAAGCTCAGTGAGTGGTCATGTCTGTGTGCATATGTCTGAAATGGTGGCGCAGTGGCTATCAGACACTGCGTCAACCGGTCTTGGGCTTCACCTAGCTCGACTCAGCCTCAAATGAGTACCTAGTGCGATGTGTAAAGATTACCACGAGGGAGACAAAGGCGGCCGGGCGTGGTGATGTCCACTCACATTCTTGGGTGCCGTGCCGGCCTTCATAGCTGCTGTCTAACAAGATTTGATCCTACAGTCTGTTATGGCTATACGAGGATTCTTTGTGGTTTGAATGTCTGAATCCGTCCTGTGCCCTTTTCAGGAAGTGAAATGTAATCACGCTTAGCCCTGTCACTGCTGAATTTTATTTTTTTAAATCCCAGACAATGCAGGTTTGCTCGAAGCAAAGAGCTTGAGGTGTCACATATTCGAAAGGTCTAATTCCAATCACTTTACAATTACTGTACGCTCGTGTTATTTAACTTGGTCACGCCTCTGGCCAAACCGCCTGGAATGTGCCCGTCTGGTCGAGTCTCGGAAGCTAAGCAGGCATGACCCTGGATAGTGCTCGGATGGGAGACCACAGCACATTAAACAGGTGTCGTTGGCTCCTGTGGGTTATATGTTGTGAGAAGCAGAGGGTAGTGAAGAACCATGGTTGTACCGTACTATGCTCCTACATATTCTCTGCCTTCACCAAGACCAACACGCACTGGGCGGCGTGGGAATGCACGGCAGATAATCCCCCATGACCCACGGCGTGGTGGAGGCCCTCATCCAGCAGTGGATTGACCAACGGACTCGCAGGTATACACCCTTTCCATGGTCACAAATACAGCTCAACCTTTATTGTGATGTGTCAACTACCGGATGGCTGGCGGAAAGATGTTTGCAGTCGGGACACGGAACCTTTAAAAATCCAGAAAGGCGGCAACATCTGCTGTATCGCATTCAAACCAGCCCCACGTTATAAATCCGTGATGGATCGCGTATACATTCAATCCCGACAGAGATCCCAGTGGTGTCGACGATTTCCGACGGAGTGAAAATAACGAGATAAGGCCTCACTTTTGTTCGCGAGTGCGAGCGTGAACAGTGTGGAAGGGCCTCCATTAAATACAGAATCAAAATGAATGACCGTAATGGGGCCCTTCGCTTTCAAAGCGTGGCACACTCGCGTATTATCACCCATGGGCAATGTCGACTCGGCTTGGCTAATGGAAGCTCACAGCCCAGTCCCACAGTTGTGTGCTGTAGTTGGCACGCGTTGAGTGTTGCTGAGTGCGTGCGATCGGAGTATTGACGGACGTGGTTTGTCACGGTCGCGCTGCAGGCGGCGAAATGCGTGGGCCCTACTTTGTCGTAATTAGCAAGTGTGAGCGCCATGCTGTGTCAGCCGTATCTCAAAGTCCAATTCCTACGACTACAGAGCTGTACAGTGCATTACACAGTTCAGTTTGCACGTTTAATTTATTGCCTGTCAAAGTTTCCTTCACAAAATAGTTTATACGTTTCGTCAGACCATAATGTGGTTAAATTCCGATCTTGACGTAATGTCTCTAAGGGGTCGGGTTAAGCTACAGGAAATCGTGCTGCCGTCTAACCTTGGGAAGCCATGGGATCATTTCCCCTGCGGGCGTCTGAGCCAGGTGCCCTAACCATAACATCCCTTCTACAGCCTGTCCACGCTTCCCAATTTCCAGCGACCGTTTTTACAAATGCATATCATTGAAGGCTATCTGTAGGAATGTTTCACTTTTCCAATAACACGTCTTTTTAGGAATGGCTCTGTGAGAATATATTCTCATATGAGAGCGTTTCACTTTTAACGCCGTGGATGAAACGAATGAAATTGGCTGTAATTTGAACGGTTTGCACTGAATGGAGAAAGGTCAAATTTAGGTGCAGTCTTTCATTCCACCGGCTTTCCTATGAAACATTCTTGTGTACATGTTCCACAAGCCGCCAAATTACCTTGGATCAAATTGCAGACATCTTATCACGCTTATGTAAGAGTGTTCAGCTACATTGCACCGCACGCGTGGATGCAAGTTATATATCAATAATAGTCTGCAGCTCATTTTTATTTGAATAACTTATGACTCACTGCAAGTCTCAAGGTCATTGGACCCAGGCTCGTTTAGACATTATTGATCGTCACAAATTGTACAACTGTTGCGTTCCTTGTCTGGCATTGTTTCATTATCTAATTCGGCCTCTCTTAGGTTGACTTGGCTTTAAATGAGTACCTGCTGAGGTGTGTGAAACATCAGCACTGGGGAGACAACGCTTGGCCGGGTGTTTCACCATCCTTAATTTTTCTTTTGGGTTTTATGGGGCTCTGTGGGGAATATCTATTGGGCTCTATAGGGAATATTTGTCCTCTAATGTGCAGACACAGTATGGTGATGAAAATACATCGTTTATACCAGGCGGAGTGGAATGTGTTCACCGTTGGCAACTGCCGTAGTAATATTTGTGCGTAGGGGTTCATAATGCCGTTCTCTTCGCGGCCCTTGTGCAGCGCTTTGTGACCCTCGAGTGAAAGGCGCTATATAAAATGCTATTATTATTATTATTACATGGGAGCATTGGTCTCACCTAAGCAAGGATCTCATAATTCCGGTTGTGATTACGAAATACTGTACTGTAAATCCTATTTGTGGCACTGGTTGACCGCCAAAAATTCTGTCAATCGAGGGTAACAAAAAAATCAGTTGTTATGATTCCAGGAGGCTATCCCTTCACAGCTAATATTACGATTTATAATGGATGTTTTGGACGAGGCCACGTTATGATCTGACTAAATATGTGTCGTTAACAACCCTCTACCCCCACGACACAGCCAAATCTATTAAATCGTCACGGTCATGAGCATTTTAAATCACCGCTTATTATAGCTTCAGCTCACCGGTGAGTTTAAGAACGGTTCTCACGACCAAATTAGCAATTCGATGTGACGTTTCACTTGAAGTTACGTCAAACAGCATTAGGACAAGATCCTGTGAATCACAGTAGTAATCCAAGAAGTCAGAATCACTGTCACCTGTTCAATCTTCCATAATAATAATGTAGTTATAACAACAATAGCTGCCAAAAACGAAGGCGTGCCGCCCACAAACTATGCATTGTTTCCTAAATGTGCCATTCTGTTTTTGTGCTCGGCTGCACTGAATGAAGATGATCGGTGAGACTCTCAGCACCAAGGTGTGGCAACAATTTGCCTGTTTGCCGATACATTAAATAGCTCAGGGTGTGCCGCTCAAGCCTGACAGGTGCTCGTCAACAGGTACAACGGCTCCACATTCGCTAACGATGCATCCAGGCCGGATTTTACAATTCGCCGGTAAATGCTGATGCATTGGCGCTCATGAATTAGTTATTGTGGGTGAAGTGGCGGCCAGGTTACCGGCAACGCAGGCTAAAGCTGGTCCTTTATGTACGTGGGTGTGTGTTTCAAGGTGCTCGCTGACGGCACTTGCCCCTACAGTCTGTTAAGGCTATACGGGGGGGGGGTCTTTGTCTTTGTCATAGTTGTGGTAGTGCACAATGGTCAGCACACTACCACGACCGCTGACCCGAGTTTGATTTCCGCTTGTGACCAATAACATTGGTGAATATTTGAACCAGTCCTGAGCCTCCCTTAGGTCGGCCCAGCTTTAAATTATGAGTCCGTCGTGTCGTGTGTGTAAACGTCAGCCTTCATAGGTGCTTACTAGCAACACCTGCTCCCACAGTCTGTTAAAGCCTGTGGAAGGATTTTCGTCTCTTTGTCTGATGGCACTGTAAGTGCTGCCATTCTATAAAAATATATAGATTTATCAACCCTAATATTGTGAGTCGGGATGCGCATTTCACAAAGCTTGAATACAATCTGTTCGTAATCGCTATAGGGGTCTCCTGTCACCTTGGCGCTTGAGGTCAGCTCCAGAGTTTAAGGGCGAGTCGAGAGAGGAGTCGCAGGCTCAGCGATGAGCGATGGGCTCGTGAAGAGCAGCGTCGCTGCTACATCCGCAGTTGCCCCAAGTAAAGTCATTAGTTGAGGGTCGTGGCAGATGTGACACACACACACACACGTACTGTATTGCTTTATTCAGCCAATCATTTCAAGGTGTACAGTTTTTGCTGAGTTGGCCTAGGGCCGGGATGGTATACCAATTTGCACTTTCGTTGGGCCTGGCTTAGAATTGAGCGGGTCTTAGAATTTAGCGTGGCTTAGAATTGAGCCCATGTTTGTAAATGACACGAGGGTCACCTTTGTCTCAACAATGTTGATCTTCACGTACTGCACCGGTGCGTATTTAAGGCTAAGTCGACCCAGTGGAGGCCCAGGAAAAGTTGTAATACCAAATTCTAGCGATGTTAGCCATGACCAGGCAATCAACTCGGGGGTCAAGGTAGAAGCGTTCACGTCGCGATCCCTGTCAGGTAATACTTCGTATTGCCTGCGAATTCTACCAAACACTTCGAAGCCGAGCTGAAAGACAACGATGTCCAGACAACACTTCGAGGCCCAGCTGAAAGACAGCAATGTCCAGACAACGATGTCCAGAGGCTGACCATCGTGCTTTGAAGAATCGCAAAGAAGAAGACTCGGCCCACAAAGTTCACGGTCAGGATTTGAACTCGGGTCACAAGATGTGGAAACTACTGCACCGTCATATACATTGGCAACAAACAAGCTGTCCCTGTACAGTGTAGAGCACAATATACAGTTCTTTAATTCAAGACTGTCGGGAGTAGCAGCATCAACTAAGGCCACGCATATTCGCACACGGCAGATACACAAGAACACGCACACAACTAGACCGAGTGCGCTGGTTGAAGTGTGCTCTCATTGAGAGAGAGAGGTGGCACTACTTGAGTATAGAGGGCCCTAGGCATCCCGCTTGCATGCGCCACTGAAAATCTCCGTGATGGTACCCATCCGAATTAATCTATTTATGGGCCAGGGTTGGTGCTTAGGCTCTTAAAAATCACCGGCTAACAATGGTTAAGTACTCTTGCCTGCCTGGGAAAATGTGAAACGAAGCTCGCTGTTAGTTGGGCGGCGTGTACGCCAATTATCGACGCGTTTGTTACGTTAGCGCGTAGCGAAAACCTGCTGCTGCTGCACCAGCCGTGGTAAGCGGGGTGTTGGATTCCGTGTCCGTAACATGACGCGTTTGGTGCTAAGAGTTGGAGTTGGGGGGCACTGAGGTCTCTGTGAAACTCCCAAACTCGCTGGGTTGTGTGGTGGTCAGGAAAGAGAGTGCAGGTCAGTAAGTGGGTTCATAGACCGTGCTGTGAGTTGCTCGAGTGTCGTAATTTTTTGCCCAGCATGCCAGTTTCCCACCCGCGTGCCGAAGCACTTGTTATGAACTGAAAATGAGACCTGAGACACAGCGTGGCTTTTTCTAGTAAAGTAAATGATTGTATTTGTACGGCTGTGTTGATAATAACTTAAACCAAAAGTGTAGTCTGACATATCCCGCATGACGAACGACAAAAAATAATGCATTATCGATGAAATGGGGATCAAGGTAGAAGCGTTCACGTCCCGATCCCTGTCAAGTAATACCTGCAAATTCTACCAAACGCTTCGAAGCCTAGGAGCTGAAAGACAACGATGTCCAGAAGCTCAACAGATGCCAGAAGCCCTCCAGTCTGGAGCAAGAAGAGAGGCCAATGCCCGCCTTTAAGGCCAGCACTGACTATTATATCTCTAAATGTTGAAGGGCTGTCTGCAACTAAAGAAGAACTTGTTGCAATGGGAAACTGTCATATAACCATCACGCTTCGAAGAATCGAATCGAATTCTAATAGATGAAATGTGGAAGCATTGTTTTCTTTTGAGCGGAAAGAGTATTTGTTGTACCGAGCCTTGTGTATGTTTCGTAAAGTTGTATTATCTGACTGGGTATATTAAGTGCAGCACATGGTTATACGCGCTGCGTGTGTCATTTAACGCCGTCTTCGTGAAGTGAACCAGTGGATGTTCATGTAATTGGGAACTTCTAGAGTGCACCCGTGTCTCATGTACAGATAGCCCTTTTGTCAATGCACTGCTACATCATCAGCTCCACACGCCGTGGGGGTTATTTGGTCAAACATCACAGTGCTGATCAGTGCCGAGTGGAGGTGGTGGACGTAATAATAATAGCATTTATATAGCGCCTTAGAGGCGGGAGCATAGAAATAGAGCACAGTAATGGATTTTGCTGCACTGCCCTCTGCCGTTCACATAGTTTGCCATGAAGTGTAAATTGCACTTGTGAAAATTCACAAATTGGAGATTTTTTTTAAAATCTAGTTTTGTCAAACGCCTGGGAATCCCCCAGGGAAGAGCTGGAATCTGTTACTGAGGAAAGGGATATCTGGTCCACTCTCCGTGGACTTCTGTCACCGCGACCCTCACCAGGACAAGCGGCTTAGAAAATGGATGGATAGTTGTCAAACGAGTTTGTAACATTTTGTCACTCCCCAACAACAACAAAAAAATCCCATTCTCCTGCCTCAGCATGCTCTGAACATTGTCACGAGCCGTGGGCCAGACTGCTGTTCTTTCGTGACACGACTGCGACGCGGCGCGCCGCTCCGTCTCGGCCAATGTTTACCGAAAAAGAGACGCGCCACAATTACACACTTCCTGCGCACGGGCACTGGATGGATTGACCGCCACTCCCGTCCCGTGCCCGGTCGTCCGCGAGTGAGCGGGTAAGCGAGCGAGCGAGCGGGTGAGTGCTGCGCGGTTGAGCGAGTGGCGTGAGCGGCCCGGCACGCTTGGCTCGCAGGAGGGGCGTGTTAGCGTGCGAAGAGGACGCTCGTTACCCCGCGCCCCGGCCGGGGGGGAACTTTAGCAAGCTTTCGATGGCTGGGGATGCCTCTCGATCTGCATTCCGCACCCGTCCGTTCTGCCGAAATCTACCAGGTGGCGGCGAAGACACTCGGGGCGGTAAATGCGCACCGCATCAGCTTCTTCTTCTTCTTCCCAGGAGAGGGCTCTTTATATTTTGTTGAATTGCAGCGAGGCGGTGAAAGCGTATGGGAAAAAAGAAAATACCCGCAAGTTCAAAATCCATTTTGCGGTAAGCGGTGTGGATGGAGCGTTTGGGGAGCCGATTATTGATCGACTGCCTAACCGTTGGTTCAAGCCTGCTATCTGTATCTTATGATTGGCGTTTAAAAGTCAAGTGTATTATTAACTTAACGTGTGCCTTTTCCGCGAGGCTGACGTCCTCTTGGAAGTGGCCATTTGCTGCACAATTCCCAGCGTCGCTCGATGCACCGAAGAGCCGTGCGGCGCTGCCGCTGGTGTGGCTAAGTTAACAGAGCGCTCGTGTGTTTGTGTGCCTTCGTCGCAAGGCGTTGTGAGCAAGCAAGCAAGCGGCAGCCTGTATGTAGTCTCGCCGTAGAAGTTGTTGCCCAGCTGCGAGCGGTAAATATCACATGCGTGGGACATTCCCCGAGCGGCCACAATAGGGGAACGGCGTGATAGCCGAGCCGTCCTGTGGGGCAAGCGTAGGTTATTGCCGTGGCTCGCGTGCAGCCGTTTGCCATTTAGCTAAGTCCATTAAAGTCTGTGTTTCACTTTCTCTAGGGCTTTGCGCTCGGGTAATTTTCGACAAAGAGTTTGAGAGTAAGGCGGTTGTTCCGAGTGTTTAAAGTTGTTTTACTTTTTTCAACCCGAGATTGAGGGCTGGCGCGTATCGGTCGTGGAGCGGTGTTTTTGCGTCGGCGCTTCTGCGCTGTAAATACAGCGGTACAGCGGGTAATATGTGCGTTCGCGAAATTAACATTAAACAATAATTACCGCTAAACAGATAATTTACAGCGCTTTGGGAATCCATTGCTGGCTGGATGCTCGATCGCGGGTTGTAGAGGGGGGAGAGATGTGCAGAACCAGTTTGAATGCCTCTCGCCGCTGGTGCTAGCGGTTAAAAAAAAATCGAACTGGGTTTGCCGGGTTCGTCACGCTGGAAACTAAACATTCTGACGATGATTGTCCCGCTGTGTGTGTGTGTGCTTATTTATTTGACATCCCGTAGATCAATGTCCAGGAGCTGCACGGTGGCTCGTGTTTGCCTTTAATAGAGAATCTCGTGCAGTAGTGCCTTGGCGTAACTTTGGCATCGAAGTGTGTGTGTGGGGTAATTGTGTCGTAAAAGCAACAACACTGCTGCTACTATGGTTTTTGGACAACTTTAATGCATCTGCTCTGTCCGTGCACGTTTCACTTCTGGAAGCAAACAATTACAAATAAGCTTTATCCGTATTGACAGTTTATTCTGTTGCCAACACCATTATCTTAAAACAGAAAGAAACAAAATGCGATACTGATACGTAAACAATCTCTCGTCCTTGTGATACAACAGTCCATCTAGCTGCGGCACACAAGCCGATTTAATCGCTCCGTCTCCCCGCGGTGGATGTCCTCTTAGGCATGTTTTCTCCTTTTCCTGCCACTCCCTCGGTAGTTCTAATCAAGTAGCAGCATCCCTTCGAGCAACATGTTTTACCCAAGCCCTCATAACATCCTTTTAACGGTCAATATAATGATTTTAATCCTCGCTGTGACAGTGCGTTGAACCACGTTAATGTAGACATCTTGTGTATGTGTGTATTTGCGTGTCCGACGCACGGGTGGTTTATCTGCCAATCATCTCAGTCAACCCATACCACCCGGGTCTGTCCTGTGATGTCCTGCCGACTAACCTTCTGTACTTCCCGTGGCCTCAGCGTGCACCGATCCTGGCACGAGCGCGTTGATGAGGTCATTGCCACGTCGTGGCGACCGGCAGCTATTGTTGTTGCTCTCCGTGACTCGGTAAAGTGAACCGGCGCTCTCTGCAAAGTGACGTGGAGCGTATTCTGCATCCATCAAGCGCGTGCTGCTTGTATCCACTAAGCTTGTGCATGGACAGAGGTGAAATATATACAGTTGGAAATTCCACACTGTGGTGGGTCCAGAGGACTGGAGTTTGTGAACTGCGGACGTGAGGAGTTTGGATGAGGAGGTTGACGAGGCTGAGCAGCCACACGGCGCTTGTTCTGCAGCCCGCGTGTCCAGCGGGAATTATAGGCTCGCGAGAGTCTTTAATTATTTGACCGATAACATCCTAATATATAGGAAGCAGTGTGTGGCAATATGGCGCCGGCAAACCGCCTGGCTGCCTCCTCCTCCGCCTCTCTGCACTTTCCTTGCACCTCCGAGTCGTTCTCTCGTTGAATTAATACCTTCGACATTGAATGCATATGTGCGCGTTAGAAATGTAAATTATTATTGTAATGGTGGGAAGCCGCGGTGGCCTGAGCGGGCCTTCATCCAGTCGCTGATGGACCTTGGATGATGATGATGAACGTGATTGTGGTGCAACTGTCGAGGAACAACAGGTGTCCGTTCCAGCACCTCCCAGACTAAGAGAAGCCATGCTTTCGATGCTTTACATTTGAGTAAAAACTGAAATGATGGTTGCTCTTCAGAGCTGTTCTTTCGGATAGGCGTGTCGAGCAATCTCCCCCTCTCTCCCTCACGATGTTCCGCCTACCACGTCGGAAGCAGCATCAGGCGTGTGAGGCGACACGTCGCGAGCGAGAGAGGGAGAGCGCTCGACACGGCTATCCTTGAAAGAACAGCTCTGAAGAGCAACCAACCATCGTGAAGCGAGCCGTGAAACCCTACATCAGCGAAAACGGAAAGTTTTGTTTGCAGTGATTTATTGCAAACCTCATTATGTTCCTTGTTGACCAGCTGATGGATTGTGTTTGACCAGTTGCAGCAGCAGCGGCAATAACAACAACAATAATAATTATTATTTGTATTTAATTATCTGTAGGCTAACTGAAGTGAGAGGGGTAAACATGGGCTCATTGAAGCTGCTGCTATTATACTATATAAGGCATGTTGTGGAAGGAATGTTAAATGCAACCGATGTTATCCGTAAATGAGATGCGCAAGTGTCTCCCCCGGGGCATGGGCCGAGGACGCAGACAGCAGGGTTTGTCTTGAGGAGAGGCAGGAGGGTTGGGAAGAGTGACTTTTTGGACCTCGAGCCATTAGTTTGCCCATCCACAATATTTTTATATTTAGATTTTTTTCCGGATCGCGTGATTGGTTTTCACGTCGAGATGAACAACTCCTCCAGCTCTCCTGCAGAAGTGGATTTCACGGAGCTACGTCTGAAATTCCAATTGCCTCTCTGTTCTGTTCAATAGGTGGCAGCACCTTCCTATTGAGAGTATTGTTCGTCTTATTACGTTTACACTGATATTCTGAATTCTTACAGTTGAACTTAGCCAAATTAAGTTCCAAATATAATGCGATCGGAGTGTTTTTGTGCAGTCATTGGTAAGCGGGCTGACACCATCAGCTTGCGACACGCGACAACGTGGTTTAATCACAGGCAACTGCCTGGGTTCGAACCCAGCTTCCCAACCAACTCTAGCGGAGCCGCATGAACACTTCGTCTAAAACGTTCGCAGTGGAGGTTGCGGAGAATTGTTTTAACACGGGTTCCCGTACATTGTATTCCTTGGAAGCTAGGCAGGTCAGCCCTGTGGTTGTATCGTGTATTTAATTAAGTGACTGGCTGATTGGTTCTGTTTGGCACGCACAGATGTTCTGAATTCTCGAGGGCCACACCTGTGAGGCAGCTCTGGCAGGTGCGGACCGACCTGTTTGGCCGCCGTGCAGCTTGTTTACAATTAATTATGTAGCGCATTGTATAATCACATTCAGTACATGAAGGGAATGCACCCTTACACACCTCTGTCTACCCTCCCTGTCTCCCTCCGTGTTTGTCTTTAAGGAAGTGACGGCCATCTTAGAGGACGCTGGCAGATTCTTGCCGCTCTTAAGATTGCAAGTTTCACGACCTTTTCAGTGTATTCGAAGCAGCCTTAATAATTTAATTTTCGTTGCTTTTGTTCTTATTTAGCTGTTTTTTTTTTCTGTCGTCGACATGCCGTCCTCTCCGCAGCCCTTGTGCAGCGCTTTACGACCCTCTGGTGAAAGGCGCTCTATAAAAAGCTATGATTATTATTCTTGTAGTGCTGCCACCCTGAGCCCAGACAGGGGCCACGCTCTTATACACCAGTCAGCTCCTCTACGCGAGGGCGTCCGACACCCGTGGTATTTTATGAGCGTTTCCCCCAATATCGGCAAGGACGCTTGATAAATTATCAACATCTGAAACGCAGTCCTAATTGCATAACTTACTGTGCGCGAGGGAAGAGCGACTTCGTGATTATACTCATGGTTAGCGGGTGTCCATGTGGGAGATGTGGCGCTATATTAATTGGTTAAACTTCTGTTGCAAACTCATCACAATTGGTCCACGGGTCAGAGCCTATTGTGGATCAGCGTAACGGCACAACTCACCACCAAACGTGTTATAATGCAGCTACGTGTTTCACAAGGGCAGATATGAGCAGCTAAGCACGGCTGTGTTCTCAAAAACCCACGCGAGCAGGAAATTAAAAGAGCCTGTAATTCAGTGCTTAATAACCCTTCGGTGTGCGTAAGTTGATGTTCTGGCATTAGCGTATGCGTACACGGCGTAAGCGCCAAAATCCGTTCCTGCTTTTAGAAGGATTTGCATTATCCGCGGCAATTCTTTCCTAGAATTGGGAGGCTTCGAATTAAAAACAAAGGCTACGGAGTGAAAGTGCTGCTGGGGTTGTGTGTTGTGTCGCTGCGTGTTAGACTACGCGGGGGGGTGTGGGGTGCGAAGGGGGGGTGTTTCACGCGCGGACTCGCTCGCTGACGAGCGCGATCGTATTTTCACAGAGAAAATACGGTGGCGGCCGCCCCCCCCCCGTATTTATTACACGGCTGAATGGAAGCGTGCATTAATATTTCCCTGCACGGCCATTCTGACTCCAGTGTTCACATGAGCAAGGCCCATTTACGCGTAATAAAAATGTAAACAAAACAAAACGCACGCCTCATTTTGCAGCTTATCTGCGAGTACGTAATCCTAGGCAGTGGGGCCACCCCCGGCGCCAAACGGCCCTGGCGGTGTGGGCGGTGGGGGGGCGCCCGGACGCGGCGGAGTTTTACGCGCCGTAGCCGCGACGCGCCCCCAGACTGCCGCGCTGACTTGCTCCGACGCCGGCTTATTGACGTCTCCCGTCTCCGCAGGCTGATCGGCCGGAACGCGACGTGCTGAGGTGCGGCCGCCCTTGACGTGGCGGACGCGCGTCGCGCGGTGACGACACGCGACCCGGAGCAGGCGCCGCGTGGGAGTCATGGCCTAATTCCGTAATGTGTCACGGCGGGCTCGTAAGTGGGCTCAGGTGAGTGCCGCAAATGTGGGGCCCTGAGTGTTTAATCCGCTAAGTGTTCCGCCCGATGTTATCGGTCTCGGGACAAACGAGCAAATGTTTTGCTTCTTAGAGCCTCCTCTCTAGGCTGCTGCCTGAACAACTTGATTACTGTACATTTATTATTTCTGTTAGATCTTTTGTTTTATTGCAAATTTAAGCTGCTACGGTCCCATGCTGCTGTTCTTACAAACGTGGTCGATTAAAACAAGTTCTGTTTTTTTTCTCTCCTGCAGGTGGAAGCGGAACTGCTAAAATAGAGCCGTCGCAAATACATAAAAAAAAAAGCACCCGCCCCATCACCGCCAGGCCCAACCGTGACTAACGATGGATCATCAGGTGAAAGACGTTAAGAAAGGCACCCTGGCGTCCCGCCTGCCGCGGCTGACGCGCCGCTCCCCCGCGCGGCCGGCCGCCGCGGGCAGCCCGCTGTGCCCCCCCGACTCGGCCGCGAGCTCCGGCTCGGGGAAGACCAGCAGCAACGGCAGCGGCAGCCTCGCGGGCAGCGCGGGAACCGGCGACTCGGGGGCGAAGCGCTTCAGCCTGTTCCGGCGGCCGTCGTTCGCACTCCGGAGCAAGAAGAAGACTCAGCCGTCCCCGGCGGCAGCGGCCGCGACGCCGCCCACGATGGTGCCGATGCGGCCGATGGGGGGCGACCCGGGCAGCCGCGACTCGACGGGCAGCGGCTGCGAGCGCGAGTTCAGCTTCTGCGACGAGTCCAACTCGGCCACCCTCAGGTCCAAGTCGAGCCGCTGCAGCAGCGTCGACAGCAAGGAGGACGCGGGCTCGGCGTCGAGGTTCCCCCGCGGCTTCCGCTTCCCGTCGGGCAGCGAGCGCGGCGCCGGCGGCAAGAAGGTGAAGCGCTCGCTCTCGGACTCGTTCGCCCGCGAGTCACTGCTCTCGTCGGCGACGCGCGGCGTCTTCCGCAGCTGCATCCGGCCGAACCGCAACTCGGGCGAGTTCGACACGGCCGTGATGACCGGCTACCGCAACGCCGCCGTCGCGCTGCCCCTGCTCGAGCTGGCCGAGGAGACGGATCCTCGGGAACCCGCGGAGCCGCCCGCGACGCCGGCGGAGGCGGAGGAGCGGGAGCGATCGCCGGGCGTCGACTCGCGCGGGTCGGCGACGGAGCAGCCCCTGAGGTTCGTGAAGATGGCGTCGGCGGACAACGTGTGCGAGGTGTGGAGCCTGACGGGCTCGCGCGAGAGCTCCGTCTTCCAGAACATCATCGTGAAGACGCAGAGCACCTCCAGCCACGTCTGGGAGAGGAGCCAGGCCGAGGCCGCCGACGACCCGTCCCGCGCCGGAGACGGTGGCGGCCCGCGCAAGCTCTGCCAGGCGGGCAGGGCGAGCGCCGCCAGCCAGCCCGCGGTCGGAGACGCCCGCGCGCGGAACGGCGGCGAGCGGAGCTGCTCCGCGAAGACCGGAGCCGCCCCTGGAACGCCCACGACGCACGCTGATTCCGCGCTCCCGGTGTCTCCGCTAAGGGCGCAGGCGAGGGCAAATCTGATCGACGGCGCCCGCCAGAACGACGCGTCGCGCCGCAGCCTCCCCCTCGTCGCCGAGACCACCCGGTCCGGCGAGGCCGCGGCCCCCGGCGGCGAGCCGCGCGGCTCGGCGGGGGTGTCGCGCTGTTTCTACCAGGGCGGCTCGGCCAACTTCTCTGCGATGAAACCGCCGCCGCCGCGCGGCGGTTGTGCGGACGCGCCGGCCTCCTCGTTGCGCGTGGCCGGCGCCGGGGACGACCCCCGCGGCCCGGGGAGCGCGGCGTCGAACGGCCCCGAAAGCCTGCCGTGGAGCGTCAACGAGAGCGCGGCGCAGGGCGGCGCGGCCGAACGGCGCCTGGCCCAGGAGCTGCACATCGAGGAGGCGGCCGCCGCGCACGGGGACGAGGCCCACGGGGGAGCTGGACCTGGCCCGGACAGCGGCGGCGGCGATGCGAGCTATCCGCAGAGAGCCCTCTCGCTCAAGGGTGAAACGCTTCACTTTTGCTACCTTGCATTTTGTGGCCGTGCTTGTTCACAACACGTCTCTTTGACCTGAATGTTGTTTTATACAGTCCTTGGATTTAGGCTCAAGGTTGACAGATACGTTCCCACGCTCTAAGCCCTACGCTGCGACATATAGACACGCACAATTGATATAATAACGGTGGTTTCCGCGTGTTTGAGTTTGACGCCAGGCGTGTCGCGCTGGTCGTGTGCCGGCTGTTGTGACACTGATATCCTAGCAAAACGGAGGAAGGGTTAGTGACCCACGCGGCTAGTCTGCTTCTATAAAAAAACCCCTGAAAAACCAAAGCGTCACCCTTTGACCTCTAAACCACGTAATCACAGGGGGTTCATTGAGCTGTTAAACCGTCAGTGTCCCCAGATCACTCCGGCACGCACAGTAGCTTGGCAGGCCGGAGAATCAATTGGTGCCCGCATGCGGTCAATCGATTTGGGCGTTACTCAATACTGCACCCACACGGCAAGGCCATTCGCTGGCACCGGTCTCCGCATTCGTAGCCGTCAAGGGCGCGGTGACTGGCGCGCCGCCTCTGGCAGCGAGCGAAGCCTTGCCCGCCGCTCTGTGCCGCCTCGGTCGATCCGTTTGGGAACTCCGCGTGAGCGCAGGTTTTTACTGCGCGCCTGCGTGCCAGCGCATCCCCACCGATTTTTACGACGAGCTGCCGGCGTTGAAACCGACTTACCGCGCGTACCGGTGTTTATCAAAGCCAAAAACTCCATTCACTTTCAGTCCCCTCTTTCCTCCACTCCCCTCCCTCCCCCCCCCCCGAATGTATTTAATAGAGAAAGTGATCATTCCTTTCCGAAGCTGTTCTTTCGGGATAGCCGTGTTGAGCACTCGATGCGGCTCTTTTTTAAAGAACCCCTTTGGAGAGCAATTATAATCTATTGAGCCATGAAAGAGCAAGTGTTTGTATATGAATATATGTATGTATGTCCGTGCTGCCCCTACCGGGTTCAAATCCTTCATAAGCGCAAATTTTATCCGCATCATCGGTTACTTTTTTTTAAACCTTAACACCGTTTCTCCTTTAAATTCCAACTTTTGCACTAGTGAAACTTTCTTTAGCACTCTTCCGCCTTTATCCTGACGTCAGAACGTGTTTACACGTTTGGAACGAGATCTCCCGCAGGGCGGGCACTCTGCTAGTGTTCACAAATCGGTAAGCCGGTAAAAGGCTTAAATAATCGCGAACCCCCCTGGGTCCGGCTGTCCTCTTGCACGGGGCCCGCAGTGAGCCGCGGCACGTGTCGTGTCGAGGGGACCTCGTGACACGGCGCAAACTGACACGGGGCGCGACAACCCCACGCGGTTCCGCTCGGTGCTCTCGCCCTCCAGCTGGGGGGGGGGCGGAATCGATGCGGCGCATTATCGCTCCCGCACCCCCTCCCCTACTTGTACGCACCGCGTATAATGGGCCAAACAACTCAAACGGGAGGTAGAGAGGCTATTAGAATCGTGTTCAACCTTGCCTGTGGTTCCTTTCCCTTGCGCTGCCCACTCCCCGGGGGGGAGCCACACGCTTGGCCGTTAACTGCCTGTAGCTCTCAGAGCACAGCGTCGGGCTGCGTAATTTGCCGCTTTAGGGTTTGGGAGCGGTGGAGGAAATTATTTTGAAGGTGAGATGAGCGTAATGCTTGGGGCAGTCCATAAGATATTGTTTTTAAACACAGTTGCTGAGCACAGGCCCGAATTCCCAAAACGCCAAGCGGCCAGCAACAAACAGCACTGTTGAAGCCGTAATAGATAACAGTGAACACGTGTCTCTAATTGAGCCCGGTTACAGAACTCTGGAGGGAATTCCAGTGTCGATCGGCGAGAGCAAGGAACGAGATAGACGTCTTTGCCCACTTCCCCTTGGGCTTGCCGCCACCTCTATCCGAGACAACCCCCCGAAAGATACCGCCACGGTCTCATCATTTCCGACTCGTGCCTCTCCGGCACAATCGTGCGCGTGACTCCCCCCCAGCAGGCAGCAGGACGCAGGGTGCGGAGTGTTTGCGCCGGCTGTCCGAGGGCTCGGAGGAGGAAGGGGCGGTTGACGACGCTGGCGGGTTGGCGGCGCCGCCGGTGTCACGGCACCGCCAGCATGACGACGAGCGGAGGGACCGAGGCGAGAGCTTCGCCTCTTCGGGAGTCAACAGCAGCATGGTGGGTCTCGCCTGCCTGCACACGCGCCGTTCTTTCGTTAGCGCGGCTCCCGTGCAGAGCTGGCTCCAGACTCCGATGAGTCCAAACGTGGGTGGAGATGGCGGGATTGCGTTGTTTTTTTTGTTATAGTCTAAAAAAAACCGATTATCCGCATTTTGGTTTTGCGCCGGCAAACCGCCTGGCTGCCTCCTCTGCCTCTCTGCGCTTTCCTCGCGTCTCTGAGTTGTTCTCTCGTCGAATTAATACCTTTGAGATTGAATGAATATGTGCGCGTTATAAATGTTAAATTATTATTATTTATCAGGATAGCGTTCTACGACGTGAAATATAACGTCGTTTGTCGCGTAATTGCGATGTCCCCATACGTATCGAACGAGTTTTGATTGAATCGTAAAAATAATTAGCACGCCTTGTCAAAATGCCTCCCTCACACTATATTTAGTCGTGGGAGCCATTGACTTTGCGTTAAAGGGAAATATATTTAGCAATGCTTTGGGCAGCGGCCTTTAATGTGTATCCATGTGCAGCGAGGAACGTCCATTGCCCTGAAACATCACCGATTACATATATTGTTTAAAGCCACAATGTTATTGACAACGACTGAAGTCAAGAAGAAGCTTCCTCAGCCATGTGCAGCCCCTAACAACATCTCGAGGGGAAACCAGACTCCAGCTCTGGACGGAAAAGCTTG
>JAZEWU010000002.1:7304280-7326355 GCA_036362915.1 Geotria australis | reverse complement strand
GGGACTAAATTACTTGTGGTAGACGGGTCCACGGGCGGACGTTTCATTCTATTTTGGGGTGGCTGCCGGCTCTGTGTGCCCGCGTGCGCCGGATAATTACCCGCCGCCGCTCGCTAGGAGCCGCGGCCAGCACACTCGCCTGTCGCGAGTTCACGAGAGTTCACGAAACGGGGCGGCCGTCCTGCGATTATATTCTCGCACTGGCGCGCTTACGGTGTAACGACCATCGTCGTCGAGGCCGCCGTTATCGTACTACCGCGCGACGCTTCTGGTTTCGTTCGTGGGAAATTATAGAAGGGAACAGAGTTGACGATGGATCGCGCTCAAACACGGTATCGTACGCACAAAAACGATGCGTTAATTGAAGTCAGTTTTTCAAGGAAATGAAAAAAAAACCCACGGGGAGACGTTTATGGTGAGCGTTCTGTTAAATTTAGGGCGGCAGCTGCTGCCGGATGTTGTTGGTGAGTGCGAGCGGTTGCGCTAGTGGGCGTTTGCGGTGACACAAACCGGAGATGGCGCATTAGTGGCACACAATACATTGTCACTGTGCTGACAGCGCTTATTCATCACAAACAATGGAACGATGCTGGACACTTTATTCCGTCGTCCATGCACTCCTGAAATAGACACAAGTTCATACGCCCCATCAAAGTGGTCTGGCAGTGAGCATGACTGTTGTTGTCGTTTCTTTTAGAGAGGGCACCGGGCATTCTCAAGTATCGTTGCCCGAGTTCTCGCTGCGCATGCTTTACATCCGGTACATCCGTGTAGGTCTCCAACGTGTCGCTCATTCGTTCATGCCGAATTGAACCCAAATGCCTCTTTTGCAAGGGAGACCTGGACTAAACAAAGCAAATATGGTAACCCTCGTTCGCTCGCTAGCTCTGTCGCCATTTCTCCCTTGCTTCCTCGCTTCATTTGGCGTCCTCCCACCCTCCCTCCCTCCCTGTCTCCCACCCTCCCTCCTTGTCTCCCACCCTCCCTGTCTCCCTTTGTGTTTGTCTTTAAGGAAGTGACGGCCATCTTAGGGGACGCTGGCACATTTTTGCCGCTCTTAAGATTGCCGGTTTCACGACCTTTCAGTGTATTCGAAGCAGCCTTAATCATTTAATTTTTGTTGCTTTGTTTTTTATTAGCTGTTTTGTTTTTTCTGTCGTCGTTGACATTCAGTTCTCCCCGCGGCCCTTGTGCAGCGCTTTGTGACCCTCGGGTGAAAGGCGCTCTATAAATGCTATGATTAACCCTATTGTTCTCGGTTAACTGTTGGTTTTTTAATAATTTGCAGTAGCTCTACGCTGGTCAAAAGACGTTCCCACGAATGTAAAGACGCGACAGAGTGGCACGAAGCGTCGGCCGTCGTGCCGGGCACCGCGAGCGCACCCCGGGGGAGCTGCGCGATAATAACGGCGTCAATGTGGGCAGAGCCGCGATCGCTTAGCGCGATCTGCGCGCGGAAGCTGCGCGCTCGCCTGCGTGTCTTCTACGTCACCGCCATTATCTCTCGAACGAGCTTAACTGGTGCGTGAGATCAGCCCAACAGGCCGAGATCGATCGCTGTCTTGCGTCACCTCCATTAGCTTGCGGTATAATGGTTAGCGCACACAGGACGTGCGGTCCTCAATGCGCCAGTTCGATTCCCATCGTGGCAGTTGAAACCGACGGTGCTGTTTTTTTTTTTAAAACCCTCTCCCCCCCGTGTTCACGCGGCAGTATGAGATTGGGTGCAACACGGGCAATTGGCCATTCGCGTGTTGTTGAGCTGAGTGTGTGTGTGCTTCCAATTCCTCCAAAATGACTGGCCAGCGTAAAAGAGGAGGTCAACTGAACTGTACACGGGCTCTCTAGAGCTCCCTCTAGCGGAGGCCCTTCCTCCAGAATTGGCCGGAGAGAGATATTGAGGGATGTCCCTTTACCGGTTTACTTTCTACATTCAGTTATTATAGCCTCTCTGCTTGCTCCGTGGTGCAGTTGTTAACACAACGGATGTGTGTTTATGTTGATCAATTTGTATGTTTGTTGTATCGCCGGAATGCCGCTTCCAGAACTTGCAAGCTCATCGCGTATTTTCTGCTGTGATTCGAATCGATTCGATTATTCGAAGCGTGATTGTTACATGACAGTTTCCCATTGCAACAAGTTGTTCTTTAGTTGCAGACATCCCTTCAACATTTAGAGATATAATAGTCAGTGCTGGCCTTAAAGGCGGGCATTGGCCTCTCTTCTTGCTCCAGACTGAGGGGCTTCTGGCATCTGTTGAGCTTCTGGACATCGTTGTCTTTCAGCTCCTTGGCTTCGAAGTGTTTGGTAGAATTTGCAGGTAAACCAAGTATTACTTGATAGGGATCGCGACGTGAACGCTTCTACCTTGATCCCCTCTGCTGTGATAATAAACATCTATCTATCTGGAGGTCGCCAGTTTGACTCGCTCTCACGCTCCCCTGTCCACCCTTTGGGTCCACTAACTAGCTCCCCGAAGCTGGCCAAACCGTGTAACGTGAGATCGGGCCGGCAGGAGTGCGCCACATTGAGGTGCCACCGCTGGTCAGCCGGCGCCCCCGCATCGCTGTTAGGAATCGATAGTTCCGCAATTATTACTTCGCGCTCCACCTCGCTCTGTGGCTGCTGCGCCATTGACGGGGAGCCTCGTGTCGTGGCGCCGCTTTGCCCGGCCAACTCCGTGCCAACCGTGCGACGGAGGACGTCCGTCTGCTCCGAGCTCGGCGCAGCCCAGGTGCCACCTGTAGCGTCCTGTCTGTCTCTTCGCTCGACAGGTTGTCACCTGTTTCCATTATCGTGCCTTGCAAATCGGCGGCCAAATGCTCTGACGCGGCTGAATACGGTGCTGTGTGAGTCGTTCTGTGTGCAGCTGTTAAGGGGATTGCTGGTCTGGCGGAGCGATGCTATCGCGTGTGCGGACGGTGCAGCCTCCACGGCTGATGGTTCGTGACACTCGCTACGGGTTTCTTTCTGGTTCTCCGGTTTTCCCCCATGGCTACAAAAAATCGTACAATGCCACCGATGTTGGCCATACATCCCAATGCAGGACCTTCATGAAAACGTGTCTTTGGACATGAGTGTGGATTTCTTTGGCTAAAACAATACTTAACTATTGTTGTATTCTCGCCTTAATAGGATCTGGGCGTGCAAGCTATACGTGCTACATGGGGGTGGTCGATTTTGTTTCCTCTTCTATCAGTCTGGGAGAGCGTATCTCTCTGTGCTGTGCTTGCTACGGGTTCCTCTCCGAGCTGTCAGAGCGGAACGATCGGAATGACGTGCATTGGTCCTGGCTCTGGGTGGTCATGGCTGCTTGGGCTTCCCCCTCCCCACACGATAAACATTGTAATAAAGCCTCTCCTCCGTCAATCGCTGAAATCAGAAATGAAAGTTTCCAGCTACTTGGGATCTGGGATAGTAAGTTCTATATTTGTTGTGTCGCAGGAGTACCCGTAAAGAGTTTGCCAGCTCACTGGGCATTTTTCTGCTGTAATAATAAACATCTAATAATAATAATAAACATCTATCAGTTGAGACGTTTGTTGTATGGCAGGGATG
Organism: Geotria australis; assembly: GCA_036362915.1. Lineage (NCBI taxonomy): Eukaryota > Metazoa > Chordata > Hyperoartia > Petromyzontiformes > Geotriidae > Geotria > Geotria australis. The sequence goes on along the minus strand of JAZEWU010000002.1, from coordinate 7,322,797 downwards.
CCGCATCCGGAGACTGCGAGCTCACTATTTCGGCTGTAATAATTAACACCCATTAATCTATCGGAGCACGGGGCATAACCTTACCCGTGCGCCTTTTGCGCTGTAACGCACTGGTTACTATTACTTGCCTGGGTCTTTTTCACCGAAAGATGCAGACTGATGGTGCAGGTGGGGAGCGTAGGTTTACGTGAGCTTCGTAGAGTACACCGATGGATTTTACTGCGCCGCTCCACGTATTTCCCCCAACGTAGCCCCCCACTTTCTGCGACAACCTGCCTGTGCGTGGGGGGCTCACCCCTCCGAGCACTATACAGGCTCAAACCTGCTTAGCTTCTCAGGTCCTATGGGTGCATTGCGAGTGATGACGCTGTCGGCCATGAGAAGGTGTTGTCAGTGAGATCGGCAAATTTGTGCTAATCGACTTTCCTCTATATGTTCTGTACAAATTGCAGAATTGACAATAATGTTGAAATGTGAAATGAGAATGAGAGAAATACCGTTATAATCACTTCTAATATATTAGCACCTTTTAGAAAAAGTGTCAAGTTGCCGTGGATGAAAAAAATGGATGATTTTAAAGAGAGAACCGGGCCGGCACTATCTCAGAAATTCATCTCCAAAGATAGGGAGCTCAACAACTGGGAAATAGAGCCCTGATCATTACATGCTAAATATAATATTTGCATCAAACTGTGACTGACCAAAACAACACCAGAGTTAAGAACACTTGCACGTGTGTCCGTGTGTTTGTACAGGGAGCTCTCCTTTTTACCTACGAGTTTCTCAACTTTAAACAGCAGTGTGCTCTAGATGGTCTCTTTGAAAGAATTACTTCATTAACCGAGGCTGTGCGCACATTATTGTTAATCCTGCGGGCTGCGCGTGGGGGCAGTGGGGAATTGTAACGAGCCGTATTTTGAAACGTGTGGAGGTGTGTGAACCGTACGGTGAGCTCTGCTGGCAGATTTGTTGCGCTGATTGGTTCGTAATGAACGGCTGTGTCGATGGAAGAGCGCAGAGGCTCCGCCACCAAACGCAAAGTCCGTGAGACGCCTACGCTTTTGTACAATGCGTCCCGGAGCAGCGTGCGGCGTTGATCCGTTGAATGCATGGGGGGTCCAGCGTTTTGCGAGAGTTGGTGTTGCTGATAAGGTTTTCGCGGTCGTGCTGCGCGGTTCTCCGGTGTTTTTTCAGGTCATACCCGCCGCGTGTGGTTCGGCACCACCTGCAACGTTTCGCTCCGCGCGCCGGGAGCTTCTGCAGGAACTGAATTCCGCGCGCGTGGAGCGAAACACGTCATGCGAGAGTTGATGCCAAGACGTTTTCAATGTGTGCATTCCTCCACAATGCACAGGACCAGAACGTGCCTTTGTTTACCTTTTGGGTGAGCACAGGCAGTTGCGTAGACGTGGAAGTCGAAGTCACACACGGCATACGTCGCAAACTGCGCGCGTTGCAGAGTGCTTGCGGTGGTACAGCGACGGTGACAACAGCGTTGTCCATCGCAATCTGCTGCTGTCTGCAGGTCCAGCTACTGGAGGAGATCGAAAGACTTCGAGACAAAGTCCAAGATCAGGAGAGGGTGATCGAGCGGCTGCAGGCAGAGCTGGTGAGTTCCGTGCATCACCATGATTCATTTCGAACGATCTTCCTCACTCCACCAGGCGGGGGCCCTCCGAGATGCATCGTTACAGGTTTTGCAAATGATTTCTAACGGAAATAGTTGCAAGTTATGCAACATGCGCAGGCCGCACATTTGCGCTGTACAGTACTCCAACGCGTTGTTGGGTTGTTACGCCTGATGTTTCGGCCCGATGCCCAACGGTTTGTTTCCAATGTTGGGAGCTTCTTCAGGAATAGAGTTCAGGAGCCGAGTTCCCCAAAGTTGCTCTCAGCCCGTGAAGCGAAATGCTGGATTTCGTGCCGCATGACCCAGAAAAATACAGCAGAGAGAGAGAGAGATCTCGAGTTGTGAGTAGGTTCATGTTTGGTGCGAGGCCTACAATGGTGGTACACTATGGCGTGAGTTCACCAGCTATCTCGCAGGGTTGTACCTGTTCGCTCTAAAGCAGAGGCATTTGGGTAATTACAGAAATCATGGGGTGGCGGCAGGAATAAAACAGATGGCTGACCCAGTGGCCAGAATGCTGACCACGTTACCATCCCACCAGCCGTGCGGCCAGTGCATCGGGTTTGAATTATTACCCGAATGACGCATGCTTTTGCAGAAAAATATTTAAAAATGACATTCGGGACGTTTTCATTTTCAAAGATTAATATTACAAATATGTCTCAAATATAAAAAGAAGAACGCAATTACAGCTTCACGGTGCCAATGAAACGACGTCGTAGCCGACACAGAGCAGTTATGGGAACTCCTCCTGATAGCCGAAGAGGATCCATTACTTTCGGAGCTCGGCAGGAACCGGCACTTTGACGGGCCAAGTGAATCGATCACAGCTGACACCAAATACCATCACATAGGTAGAAAAAAATAAATCAAGAGCGTCGTTTCCATCGCTGGCGATTGCTGTCCCTTTGACGAATGCTCGGCGGTTTGCTGTAAGTGTCCCACGCCCACGACTGTATCGCCCCTGGCAGGAGGAGAAAGGCAGCGACGGCGGGCGATCAGCGTCTGTCGCGGGGAGCTTTGAGCCTCGGCCCTTGCGCGCCGAGCGCGGGACGCAAACCGAGGAGCCCACGCAGCCCGCGAACGTGCGTAGCCACACTTCCGTCCGTGCGCCTGTCCCGAACGAGAATAAATGCCTTGAAACGGAGCCGCCGCCGCCGCTTGTTTGCGCTTGTTTATCTTTCATGGCGCATGTGCAGCGTGTGCGCGCGCGTGCGCAGAGTCGCGTTTCCGAGGACAGTACGTTCGCTGTGGCGTTGTCGCGCGTCGTGTTAACGTTCTTTGTGGCAGTATCTGAGAAGGAAGTCTCGGTCGCCGTAATCTTTCTTGCGTGGACCACGTGGGAAAGGTCTATTCTTGGACCTGCTTCGAGTGAGAGTGTTTCTTCTATCCCTCTTGGAGGAGCCGTAAAGGTGACTTAACTTTAAATGTCTCGTCCCTGTTTGCAAATCTATTCTGCACTGCTCCTGTAACTCCTTCTCTGCTCCTGCCCTGTTTCTCCGACTCGATCAATCGTGCCGTCAGAAGGCCACGGGGCCACGCAAATCCTTTTTGCCAGTGCGGACGGCCCGCGGCCCGCGTCCAGACAAGCAGAGTGAGTGGTTTTGCAGCATCACTCCCCCTCGTCTCTCTCTCTCTCTTTTTCCTTCGTGGTCTTTTTCTTTCTCGTGCTGGTTAACGTTCACAGCCGTCAACCCCCGTTGCCCCTACTTGGCGATTAAAATAAAATGGAGAGAGAAAAAAAAAGGCGTCACCGTAAGTTGGCCCAGCGGGTTCACGTGAGAGGCGAAAAAATGGCACAGTTGGTCTAGAATAATTTCAAGAGGTGAAATTAGCTGCCACAAATGATTGACTTCACCAAAGCTGCCAGGCGTGTCGCCGGAAAAACTGAGAGTCCACTGTTTATCTTTTATCCTGTGTGTGGCAACGTGGTTATTAGATGCCACATCGGCTCTCGCGCCCCCTAATTAAGCGTTGTCGATGGGTCTTGTGAAGTAAGAATAATGTAGGACTCCTATTTCACCTGGTTTTTTTTTTGGTTATCTGTGCTGCGTAACCGCCGCCGCCCGCTGCTGCTGCCGCCGCCGCCGGTTTCTTTCTCATTTCATTGTTTTCCCCATTTGTTTTGTTTCTGCTCCTCCTCCTCTCTTGTAATCCTGCCGGTTTCCCCCTCCAGCCATTCACTTCACCACAGTGTGAGCGCACGAGGTAAAGCGGTTTTACGCGTAGACGTAGTTTGCTGTGATGCCCACTCGGTTTACGCGGTGTGATCCCCCCTCCCCCACCATCCCCCGTGTTGTGCCCCCCGTGCCCCGCCCCCCGTGCCCCGTGCCACGTGCTTCGCTCCTCTCCCGACGTGGATTACGGAGTCAATAAGGAGTGTGTAATTGTGCGTAATGGATGCATTTTTCTGATGCCAGAAAATTATATCATGAAGCCAGGTTAATTTGGAGCTTCAGCTTATTAAACTTACAAGGCTGTCGTTTTACTTGTAAGTTTATGAAAAACAGATTTTTCTGTTCCTCCCCCAATTAAATTAAGACTCTTGGCAACGGACTTTTATCATTTTTTTGGCGAATTAAGCTGTAAGACCATATGCATGTAATATTTTGACCTCCAAGATGACTCGGCTTGTCGGTGATTTTACTTTTTAAATGTGAGAGAAAACGTTGTCAACACTGCATCTGCGTTAATGTCTTTCTGATGTGGGTACGCATGTTAACGTGTCTCATCGATTATTTCAGATGTGCCGCCACCCGACTACAGACACAGTGGCCAGCGTAGCGGACACTTTGGCAGCCACACGGCCATCCGAGGCCCCCAGTGAGGCAGCTCGTGCAGACCTCCGATTCCGCGATGCTTCTCAAGTTTCCTGCGACGACGGATCCTCCGGACACGCCAGTGACCAGCTCGGCGAAACGCAACTCGCTTCGCCCGCGGAAGCATCCCCATCGCAGCGGCAGCAGCAGCGACGGCATGCGTCCGACGGCGTTTGCTATTGTAATTCCCGCAGCATCCTCATCGATCGCAACGGCAAAACGCCGCGAGCAGCGGACGCGGCTGAGTGCAGGTCGTGCGCCGGCCCGCGCGAGCGTTTCTTTGATCCGCTGGCTTGCCGCAGACCTCGGGCCGTCTCTGCTTCCGCCGCGCCGGAGGCGGGCGAGGCGACTCCGGCGTGGCCCCCGGATGAAACGGGTTTGCCGTTCCTTTCAAACAACCCCGAGCGAGATGAAGGGCGGCTCGACAGTCCGCGCGACGGAGGCTATCGCGCGGGAAGCGCTACCGTCGTCAGGACAGCGGAGCTGAATAACCGCATCGGCGCCGCGTCGCCGGTCGACCTCCAGAGGCACGTCGCCGGGCCCGCGACGAGCGACGCGCTCGGAAAGTTCCCAGACTTCGCGGCCGGCGCGGCCATCGGCCTCGATAGCTCCGCGCCGGCAGGGGGTCTCCGCGCCCCGGCCGCGAACCGTGAACCGATCGAAAGTCCGGAGGGCAGATGTCCTGCGGCGGGAGCGTCCAAACTGCGGGACGAGCTAATGGTCAGACGGCGAAACCGTGCGGATCGCCCGTGCGACCTGACGCAAGGGCCGGGTCGCCTGACGTCGAGCCCTGCCGCAGGAGGAGGGGACTTGCGGTGCTTCTCGCCACTCCCGGGGCACTTAGCGGAATGGGCCTGCTCCGAAGGCAAGATTGCAGATAACAGCTCGGGTATTGCCGTGTCTGGAGAAGGAAATTGCTGTCAACTTATCGCTCAAGACAAGCCTGGTTTCATTGTCAGTGTTTAATTCTTCAGATGCCTTTTGTAATCTCTCTCCTTACCTTGGTGGGAATGGAGGTTGTTTGTTTTGTGGAGCTGTTTAATGGGGATATTGATTTTTGTTGATACGATACATAAGAGAAGGGTGGTGACCTACTTTAATGCACAATACATAAAGTACAATAACGCAGAGAGATTATGAGTACCACATTAATAACAATTGCCATAGTGGTGGCCTTATTTATGTGGTCTACACACGGTGTAAATTTCTCTACATCAACACACACTGCAGTTGGCTTTAGGAATTTAGGGGGTCGGATTCTCCAAATAGCAGTTTTGTGGTTCAGAAAAACAAGCACGGACACGTACACAAACAACCTAAATACATCGTGTATTCCTAAACTAAACTCAAACTCGTATTGAGCTGTGTACATATTATTTTTGACACAAATGTCCAAGGACATTTTGATGGTGACCAGAAGACGCTTGTAAACATTTGTGCTCTTCCAAGCGTTCTCAAACTGGCGCGAGCGCTGGGAGACGAGGGATTGCGTTATAGACTGACAGCCACAACTTTAAGGCATCGGTGAGTTGAATATAAAATGTATTTACGCATTTTTTTTAAAGGGTACATCTCAGACTATTGCACATTCCATTTTATTGTACAGGAAAAGTATCACTCTTTACACTGGTTTTGTAGTGACTGTAGGTGATTTCTTTTCTCGGGTATCTACATGTGTGTGGCGTGGGCACAATGCAATTTACACGAGCGCGGGCGAGTGACGGGTGACGGGCACCTGGCTTGAGGTCGCCATTCAGAGTGGCGCTGTGGGGGTTGAGGACGATACAGGAGGCAGCTGGGATGGGAATCGCTTCCGCGGAGTGCGAATTCTGTGCTACCCTTGCTCTGCGTTACACAATGTTTTTTCGTAGCGTACCGCGTGTCGATCGGCACGAAGTCCGACGTTTCGCTGCCCGGGCGGGGAGGTTCTTCGGTTCTTGAAGCTATGCTTCACGTGCCGGGCGCTTTGTCGGGAAATGAGGAGTTGAAAATGCTCTCTGCACGTGGAGTGAAAAGTCAGAGGTGCCTAACAGCGCGCGGTACGACCCGAAAACGTGTACGCAGCAGTGCACCCGCGTCGCACGTTGTTGTTGTTGATACGTGGAATTCAACATTTCTACTGCAGTGAACGCCGCCGTGTCTCCACGGCCTGAGCATGCTACGCTCCGCGCGTGGATATTGTTTGCGTACGTAAAGTGCAACGCCTGTTTATTTGCACTTAAACGTATATATATATATATATAGTGCGCGACATTATCTAGCGTGAGGCCCACTTTTCTCCGCTGTTTTGGCCCAAAGCCACTCGGGTTGGTTCTGAACAAGCATCCGTCTCGGCCAGCGTGGCGGGCGGTGGCGTCGATTGGACATGCGACGCCTCCGTGTTCCGTGCTGCGGTCGCAAAGCGTCAGTCTCGCGTTCTCAACCCTTGAAGCTAGCCATCGTGCTTCGAAGAATCGCAAAGAAGAACCCTTGTGTTCGCGCGTGTACGCAGACGCGGAACGGACGCTACATTTCGACTCCAGTTGGAGTTGCAGGACAGACGGCTTCACGTGTTAAAGAATGTGGGCTGCTTGACGTGGTTGGTACATTTTTTGAGATGCGCGCGCCTATGTGTGTGTGTGTGTACGTACTATCGCTCGCGTGAATATTCCGCCCGGCTGAGTCTCGCACCACCGCTGCTCCACCGCCAGTGGTATTCACACGTTACGCGCCGATGTTTTATTCACATTTCAAGCCAGAGGTGAACAAGCAAAACAATACATGCATCACTTGAGGGAGCGCTGTGCGCAGGAACAGAAATAATGGGGCGTGCTGTAGTTTGTTGCTCTGAGGACAAATATAGATGTAATTACAATGATGTTGCGTGTGGTTCAGCCGCACGCGTTTTCAGAACAAATAAGAAAACGCTGCTTGCGACAAACCCTCCCAGATAATTAGCCCAAGATGCACAAGCAGTGACACCGAAGGAAACGCAAACGTCACGGACATTCGACGAGGAATCCGCTTGCTTCCGTGAAAACCCGTGAAATAAAACCGAAGGTTTAATACGCGGCTAAAATGAAACAAAATGGTATACGTAAACAAATGTGAACGTAAGCAAATAACAATCCAGAGAACTTTGTCCTCTTTGTAAAGTGACACGCGGAGGGGATGTTCTGTGCGCGTGCCCTGACCGCTGCTTGGCGCTGACGTGATCACAACTGACGGTAATCACAGGGGCGGCACGGCGGCGCGGTGAGTAGCGCATCCGCCTTGCATCTAGAAAGTCCCGCGTTTGAATCCTGGCTCCGGTGCCTTTCCGTGTGGAGTTTGCATGTTTTCACCGTATCAGCGTGGGTTTTCGTCGGGTACTCCGGTTTGCGCCCACAGTGCAAAAACACGCTGCCTAGGCTAATTCTCCTGACTAAATTGCCCCCGTGCCCTGAGATGTTGTTGTCCAGCGGGTATGGGCAAGCAAGTTACAACATCTCAGGGCACCGGGGGCAATTTAGTCAGCAGGACTGTGGGAGGAAACCGGAGTACCTGGAGAAAATCCACGCGGGCATGGGAGAACATGCAAACGCTACACGGAAAGTAGCGCTGCTGCCTCGTTCTAGCGACCGCACACATGGATGTTGCTGTGACCGCGTGATTCCTGTGGGAGTTGTGTATCATACTGCTGATGGATCGTGTCAAGGCAAGCATGTTTGTTTGGTCGCAGGAATCCCGTAAAGAGCTTGCAAGCTCACTGCGTATTTTCTGCTGTCATAATAAACATCTATCGAAGCAGACAACAACAACAGCAACCGCCCTTCGCCACACAGTGGTGGTGACATTACCACGGCGCTTGTGCCAGGCCAGGTGCACCTCGAGGCCACGTGAAGTGCCAAAAGCTCGCTGCTGGCATGAGGTCACGGGACAGACACAGGTGCCGTGGGTTGCCTGACTGAGATGACTGTGACAGAGGCACCACCTGTGCGCCTCGCTCTAGGCAGACGGACAAACTCGCTCACACACTGGAGCAAATCACTCCCTCCGGGCGGTCAGGTGCATTGCCGATGGGTTTTTTTGTGGTACGCCTGTGCAATATGGGAGAGCAGATGCACTTCTTACAGCAGACGACGGCAGGAGATACAAACTGTGTTGTTGTACTAGTGTAGGTTTTTAAACTACCGTACGTTGTTATGCGTTCTTTGTATGAGCAGCAGTGCTTTGTGTTTAGTGGGTAGCTGCACATTTCAATATTTTTCAGCCGTGTGTGATGGGTGTTTTATGTTTTTAAAGGGATTCTCTCGATACAAGGTTCAAATCACTCGTAACTGATTTTATGCAAAGGTATTGCTGATTGTCGGTACAGATAAAACGTTCCATGGTTCAAGTTTCAGTATTGCCTGTGAACAAATAAAGTTTTAAAAGTCTTTATGAATTACACTTGTTTGCAGATCTGCTCATTTTTATATGTTGTTTTTGTTGGCAGTTGTTTGGAAGTTCAGACCCGAAATGCTTTTCCATCTGCATTATCACAACAGAACCTCAATGAACTCTAATGCCTTGTGTCTCCAATTTTTCACTGACAGCTCCCCAGTGAAAACCACCAGTGCCCCCCCTCCTCGCCTCCAAGGTTTCCAAGGCCACAACACACACGATACGTCAAATGTCCATACTAGCAGAGTACCCGCTCTCCGGGCGATCTTGTTCAAGGGTGTAACACGTTCTTCTGACGTCAGGATAAACGCAGACAAGAGTGCTTAAGAAGGTTAATCTTAGTGACAAATTATAGTTTAAAGATGAAATAGTTTCAATGTTTTAGAAGAGTCATCAATAAGTGGCAAGTAAAGCTTAAGACACAAGCCTTATTGTTGTCGAGATCAAATTTGCGCTTTTAAAGGATTCAAACCCGGTATATTCAGTGAGGACACATAAAAAAAACATTGGCTCTCAGATTTGTGTTCGCCATTTTATGCACGTTGTGGATTAGTGTGCTTTGTCGCTACAACGTGGCGCTGACGTTCCCCGTTCGCATAGTACGTTTCACCTGCACGGTATCCATGCTGCAGCCTGCATGCCACTGAAAATATTTTAGGGGCGCGACTCACGGGTTGAAAAGCGCTGCACTCTTCTTTAAGGCAGTGACGTCTTCTCGCAGAGTCTGGAGGCGATCTAGAGACACAATGCGGTCATCGGGAGGCGCATCAATGTATCGGTTCATCTCAAGTGTTATGTTTACGAGACCTCAATTGAATATGGCTGCATAATCACGCGACGCCTCCGGACACTGGATGTGCTTCATCGCACCGCCAAGTCTAAGAAAATAAAAATCTAGAATCGAGGAATCACGAGAGGAGGCGACCCATTAACGAGCCCAATAAGAGCCCATAAAATGTAGAATGATGGTTGGTCGCTCGACACGGCTATCCCGGAAGAACAGCTCTGAAGAGCAACCATCATGAAGCGAGCCGTGAAAACCTACATCAGTGCAAAATGTAGGACGTTTGTAACATAATCATAGCGGTAACCACTACACACCGGCACCGCGCGTTAACCCAGGCTAACGCCGTGCAGCACCGGAGGTCCTTCAATTGCTTCCCGGCGCAGTTGTCGTGGCATAGCACCTGCCACAGCAGCTTCTCCCAACACGGTGCTTGAAAATCACTTGTCATTTTGCCGCCGTGCAGAATGGTGGGCAGAGCTTTAATAAGACGGTGACTCACTGAGTACATCAAAATGCGGCACGCATTCTCGGCGGCGGCGGCTGCTGCTGTGTGTGTGGGCAGCGGAGGCGAGCACGCGATCAATTTGTCCACCATTCCTTGCTGTCAAGCGCTGCCATTATAAATAGAGGACATTAAAAAAATGCACCGCTTAGTCCAATTTACATTTCACAAACTGGTCCTGTGTCAGAGTTAAATGTACATCCACTGTAGCGAACTTGTTGAATAAATTTGCTCCGTGACTGAGAGCAAAGCCGTAAAGAATGTGCGGTCGACTGCTCTTGCAGGTTCAAGAAATCCATCACTTAATCTCAAAATGTTCTTCCGCTCGGATAGAATACTTGGAAATCTGTCTGGCAGGCAGGTGATTTATTTACTCGCCTTCGTTTGCCGTTAAAACATCTGGTAATCATGTAAAATCGATTTCTCATTTTCTTGAGTTTTCAATGTAATTTCTAGCATTTTATACCATTTCCAATTTGCAATAAACTTTAACGATCATCAATTTCGTTACAAATCGTACTGGAATAGTTTAACGCAGTGGCTCTTTAAAACATTGGGATGATTTTTCCAACTCCGTCCAGCCTAAAAAAGACAACTATCTACTGAGGCCACAAAATACATAGTTATCACATGCCCATGCATCTCGTCAATGCGGTGTTATTGAGGCATGTCGTTAGTCATATTTTTATCAAAGCATATCGTTAGCAAGGTAATATAGTTTGTAAGGCATATCGTTAGTAAGGCATATCGTTAGCAAGGTATATTGTTATTGATAATATTGTTAGTAAGGCATATTATTAGTAAGGCATCGTTAGTGAGGCACATCATCGGCAAGGCATATCGCTAGTAAGGCATATCGTTATGAAGGCATGTCGTTAGTAAGGCATATAGTTAGTAAGGCATAGCCTTGGTAAGGCATGTCGTTAGTAGTATGTACTACATTGTGTTAGTAAGGCAATCGCTCAACGTTGTGTATCACAGTGCGTTTTGTCGCCGCACTGTGGCGCCGATATGTTCTCACGCTCGCCATGCGTTGAGAACAACCGGGTTTAACGTTTCAGGCGATGGACCTTCCACTACCTCGTGTCTCTTATGCATGTGTACAGTTCGTACGGGGATGGTTAGGATTGAGGATCGTCGGGGTCACGCAAAGGACAAGGGACCATGGGGCCATAGAGATCAAGGGCTCTGGCAAGGAAGGCGCGGATAGGGGGTTGCGGGAAAATCTCAGAGATGATACCTGCTGGCGGGAAAGAGGAGAGGGGCGCATAGGATAATGGGATGTGAGACAGAAGCTCAGAGCTCCGGGGAGGAAGAGTCTGCAGGCTGTGTGCCCTACAGGTGTGTGTGTGTGTGTTGGCTTTGTTGGAACGATACAGTTCCCCCTACGGGACGACTCGTGTGGATTCCCTTTCAAGCAAATAAATACGTAAAAATATAAATAAGCCAGGCAACAAATGCATAAACAAATACGTGCAATTTATAACACGCGCATATTCGTGCAATGTCAAGGAGAAGAGAACGACTCAGAGGAGCGAGGAAACCGCAGAAGGAGGGGAGAGGGATGGCAGTCGCGTGGTTAGACAGTGCCAACATTTTCCAGACACCGCGTCCAATATATTACGATGTTATTGGCCAACAATTTACGAGTGTTGTATTAGTTATGGGAAGAAACCGGCGAACCCGAAGGAACCCCACGCAGAACAGCGGGAGAGAACATACAAACTCCACACAGAAAGGCACCCGAGGGGGAGAATAGAACTGCCTCGGGCATGACCTTCTTTCTGTGAGACGCAGATGTTACCACTGTACCGCCACCCTGCCACATGTGTTTGTGCGCCACTGGCAGTGGAATAAAAAAAAACATTTTTTAAAATGTACACAATACCAAAACAACAGCGTCAGGCTAACAAAGAGAGTGCACGGTCATTGAATAGATGCCCGTTGTTGTGGTGCCATCAACTGTCCATGAAGAGACAATTATGTCTGCGCCTGGGAATTCAAAGCTTGTCCATTATCCTTGGAAGAGGCCAAATTAAAATCAGAGAACACACAAAGTGAATTTCTGCTCAAACGCGCATTGAGGGGGTGCTCGTTCCTACTTTGCAGCCAAGAGCCAGCAGGGGAAAATTCCTCATTTCTATGGCTTTCGGGTAAGCCTATTAATACTACATCTGTTGACCTCCCCACAAAGCGGTACTGCTTTTATCGATTCAGAGGGATTATGGGCTGAGTCAACCCCTAACCAGGATTTGAACTCGAGGGCTTCTGATTGCGAGCCGTTCGCTCGACTGCTGAGCCACTGGCCAGCTGTACAAACGGTTAAGAGAAAGTCTGCCATCATTGCTTTGATTGTGGCATATTAAGTATATATTACAATTTCCTCTTACATTAGTAAATGTATCTGAAATTAAATCATCATCATCTGCCACGATCACGACTCTGCAAGCTGTTGCCAGCCATCACAGTCTTTTGATGCAATAACAATGCCAAAGACCTCGCGTGTAGCCTTAACAGACTGTTGGGGCAAGGGCTGTTAGCGAGCACCTATGAAGGCCGGTACGGCACACGAGCTGGTGGGTGGCCAGCACCACGCCCGGCCACCTTTGTCTCCCGAGTGGCGATGTTTATACAAATAGTCCACCTAATTCATCAACTTGGTAGACATACTTCAAGATGTGGTCCACTCCTTGGCTCTAAAATAACACGTGCATCAAGAATGGCGAAACGTATATTTAAAAATTGACGTGAAAAAATATCAAAACTGACCTCTGAATTACAAAGGTTTTAGAGCAGTGGTTCCTAACATTTACTGCAGCCTGCACGCCTTTGGTAATCAAAATATATTCTCGCACCCTTTATTAATCGAATTCGATTCGATTCTTGGAAGCGTGATGGCTACACGATAGTTTCCCATTGCAACAAGTTCTTCTTTAGTTGCAGACAGCCCTTCAACATTTAGAGATATAATAGTCAGTGCTGGCCTTAAAGGCGGGCATTGGCCTCTCTTCTTGCTCCAGACTGAGGGGCTTCTGGCGTCTGTTGAGCTTCGGGACATCGTTGTCTTTCAGCTCGGCTTCGAAGTGTTTGGTAGAATTTGCAGGTAATACCAAGTATTATTTGACAGGGATCGCGACGTGAACGCTTCTACCTTGATCCCCCCTTATTAATAAATACATACATACAATAATATACATATATATAATACAATAAATACAACAATGTGGAATGTCTCGCACCCCCAGGTGGTGCGTGCACCCCAGGTTAAGACCCAGTGTTTTAGAGGTACGTGTCTACCTCTTGTGTCCTCCCGCACCCCAGTGCGCCTCTGTACATGAGTGCTGTGAAGGGTAACTTCATCTCATCTCGGTCAGGAAGCCAATGACACCTGGGCCTGCCCCGTGACCTCCTGTCGGCGAGGCTTCGACACTTCACGTGGCCTGAAGTTGCATCAGGCCTGGCACAAGCACCGCGGAGACATCACCGCCACTTATTGGCGAATGTAATAATAATAGCATTTATAGAGCTCATTTCACCCGAGGGTCACAAAGCGCTGCACGGGGCTGCGGAGAGAACGACATGTCAACAACGACAGGAGGGTGCCTGAAGAAGGTCACGAATGTATGTCGGAGCTGCGTCAGTGAGAGCCTTGTAGTGAGAAGGAGGATCTTGAATTCTATGCTGTATTCAATCCTGTATTTAACAATGTGCGGTTGTTGTTGTTGTGTGAATGGAAACTATATATTGGGCTCACAAGCCTGGGGTGGGAGCTGTTTGCCTCGTGTTTACCAAACACACACACACACAAGCCCTCAGTAGGGCCGCATTGGTGCAAGAGCATTGTCACCCCAAAAAAAAAATGTTGCTCATTTTCCGTTCTCTGTCGTTGTTGACATGTCGTTCTCTCCACAGCCTTGTGCAGCGCTTTGTGACCCTCAGGAATAAGTGGTTACCTGCGCCCTAAGTGGTGTACTTTCTTGTAAGATGTTATCGTTGGAGAAGAGAGAAGACAGAGGTGAACATGAAGCCTCCCTTTCTCCAGTGAGCATGACAATTCTCCGTGACACTTTCTGGCAGCAGGGAGGTTGTATCTGTGGTGTCGCAGAGAATGCCCTCCCGAGAGGATCCGGTTAAAAGGGTAATTGACCGAGACAAGTTGACACTCAGCGGTGTCCAGGGCTGGAGCCGTTCGCAACCTGGATTTATTTTTAGTGGGACCTGCGCCTCTGAAGTTCGTCGTAAACCATGCCCAGAGCGCATTTCCGTTAAAATTATGCTCGATTAAAAAAAATTACAATGCAGCTGTTTTAAAAACCCCACGATGTGCAGGAATAGGCTGTTTACCAACGTCATTGCCCTAGTACTTAAACGTTAATGAACCGAAGTAATTAGTGGAGTGTGGTGTGTACATCAACAAAACATTAACACATCATTTAACAACCCATCTAATAGGCGATGTTTTGTGTGCGGCAGGGTGGCGCAGTGGTAACATCCGCGCGTCACAGAAATAATGGTCTTGCCCTGAGGCGGTTCGATTCCCACCTTGGGCAGCTTTCTGTGTGGAGTCTGTGTGGGTGGTTTGTGTGTTCTCCCCCTGCTTTGCGTGGGTTTCCTCCGGGTTTACCGGTTTCCTCCCTTAACTGAAGGTGATGTCACTTCCTTCATCATCTAGCTGCCGTTTGGCATCACTGGGTCGCACCCACTTGTCGCCACCACAATCCTGCAGCTGCCTGCTTCGCCTTTACCAAACCCGTCAGCGTGGCATCGGGATCCCACGAGGATCAAAGCCTTGAGGTGAGTTTTGAGATCCTATTTCTCTGCTGCCGTTTGTGTATGTGCTAACACGTGCCCCCTCGACGGCTGGTGTTTTACAGGGTTATAGAACGCTGTGCTTCGGAAATACTTTTGATAAATGATTTGCCTTGGTGAGCATCATGCGTCCTTTGAGCCACGGTGGGGCAATGAGCGCCATCCACTGTGTGGGGAAATCGGCGGCTGTGTTTTGGGTAAACTCGGCCCTGGATTAAACACGTGGCGTTTTCACCAACCCTGGCTCAGGGCTGTAAAGAGGAGATGAGCACCAATGACTCAATGTTCACTCTCAACCGATTAATCAGCTTGACCTTGTCGTGTTGGTGGTGCAACTCGGCTTTATTACTGTACACAATTTCACGACGAAAGAACGAGGCAAAAGTACGTTAATTGGCCAGGACAAATGTCACGGTTGAATAGCAATCTGGCGCTGTTACGGGTCCGTGTGTGCGTGTTTACCCACCGCGCGTTGGCGCCGCAAACTAGAAATGCATCCATCTATTGTCAGAAACCGCCTTATCCTGTAACAGGGTCGCGGTGAGACGGAGCCTATCTCGGCAGACACAGGGCGCAAAGCAGGGCTATACCCAGGACGGGACGCCAGTGCATCACAAGGCACATATAGTCCGCAGGCCAATTTACCTATGCAGCAGCATGGACTGTGGGAGGAAACCGGAGTGCCCGGCGAAAAACCCGCGCGGACACGGGGAGAACGTTCAAACTCCACGCGGAAAGGGCCCCACGGAGCCGGGTTTTGAACCCGGCGCCCTTTCTTGCTGTGAGCCACCGCCCGCAAACCAGAAATCAAATTAGCAATCTGTGCGTGCACTCAGCGAGATGCCTACAGAGGGCACCCGCGAACGCACGCGACGGCAATATTGCAACTCCCTGCTCATTCCCGGTGCAAGACAATCACACGCGGCCTATTTAAATGTCAGCTGCCGAGACGCGGGGGTAAATTGGGAGCAAATAAATGAGGTGGTAATTGGAGCCGTGAGCGGTAAACGAGGAAGCCGTGTTACCGAGCACGGTGCGTTACCAACCACTGCTTTCGGCGCCGATTTATTTTCTTAATAAGTTTTCAGCCACAAAATAAACAGAACACCGACGCTGACCTTTGCGGGCTGCCGATATGCCTTGGCCGGGCAGAGCTGCGTTAGGGTCGGCGCTACGGGCTGTTTGTGACATTGAGACCGTAACGCGATGGATCTGAACGCGGCAGGGAAATACGGAAAGCAAAGGGGACATATTCTTGCCGCATTGATCGGCAATGCCCTCCTGTATACATGAATGCTTCTAAGTGTCGTTTTGTCATCATTAATCGATGTTTTCATTAAACATTTTGAAGGCGTTATTTACACTCCGTAAAACAATATTCTAATGCACGTTTACGCGTGAAATCTAAACACTGGGTGGTAAGTGATGGGCGTTATCTTAATGGCAGTTTGCGCGTTATGCTATGAGCCCAATAATCAGAGTTCAATACCCGGTCATGCATAGCCTCAGGGTTGATATCACCACGAGTCCTGGGCACCCCCTCCACTAACCAGCGCTGACCAGCACGGTGAAGTATGGTCAAACCACCCCTATGCCTGGCATGGTTTGGGGAAGCCTACAGACTTTAGCGGATTATTAACATGCTTCGGGTATTATTTTAACTATTACACTGCATTATTATTCGTACAGTATTATTATAATATAAATTTAATACATATTGTACAGTTTTAATTAATCATGACCTCTCGTAACGGATTCATCGCTTAGCAGACAAGCCTCGAGAACGCAACCTATCCGTTAAAAGAGGCACGCCTGAATAACGACAACAACTAACAGCAACAAACAAGATGACCTTCTCAATTGGTACCTTACTCCTTCAATGACCTGGTATGTTTCTCCCCCTTTGTGCCGAGTCTAGTGCGTTAATGAGATTCGCAGCACACGTCAAACCACTCGCCGGGGGTTAGGCATCTCGCCCGGGAACGAACCCTCCTGACGGCGAGGACTGACCAGGCGCCGCTAGAGCGTGCCACATGGCCGGGTAAAGCTGCGGCGAAAGCCGCGCTCGCTTCGGCGGCAGGAGAAAACTCGCAGATATGAAAGGCGAGAGAGCGGCTGAAAGCGGCCATTACGCGCCGCGCGCAATCTGCCGGCGCTTTACGGATGAAAGCTTCTTTCCCCGTGAGCAACCCTGCCCCGACGACTTGTCATGCCAAGAAAATGAGAGGATCCTTGTCACATCAATAATGCAGTCCAATGCGCTAATACGTTACGTATGAAAGGAAGGGGGGATACAAAAAATATCTAACGGCTCGATGGTGTGGGTTGAACTGATCCGATATTTTGGCGTAGCCGTGTCGAGCCGGAATCGCGCTTCCAGAGCCTTGCAAGCTCGCTGGGTTTTTTTTGCTGGAAGAATACATATCAATCGGCGTTCCTCCTCTCTCCTTAATGACGTTTCGCATCGCACGTTAGAGGCATCGTCGCGGAGGAGAGAGGGCGGGAACGCTCGATATGGCTATCCCAAAAGAGCAATTCTCAAAAAATCTCAAAGCAACAAACACCTAGGGCCACCTACGGCCAATATGAAATCAGTGCATTTCTAGGGTAACGGCTGCATATATTGAGTTTTTTCTTGCTCTCCTTCAACACCGTGCCAATTTATGCCGCCGTCTGTTCATTATGAGAGAAGCGTTTCACCTGTCACCGTGAATGCAGCCGTAATCTGCGACGGCCGAGTTTAGAGTTGATGCTTTTTCGCGAACACAAATGCGCCAGCGATGAAAAGGCACGGGAAGCTGTTGTCGGGTGAAGCTGCCCGGAGCAGATTGTATTTTGGAAAAATTCGAAGCGTAATTTGTGCCGAAGTATGCCATTTATAAGACAAGCGTTGGCAAACTGTAATGTGCATTTCTTAAATATGTGTCGTTGGAACAAACGCTGAATTGCGGTAGGATGAAATGTTTGGTTGTCAAATGATACATACAAATGAAACTCGGTGTTGGCAGCGGGTGTTTTGTTTATACTTCATAAACCCCTGTATGCAAGCGAGGCCGTTCCCGTCAATTCCCGATGATTCCCGTCGATTCCCGTCAATTCCTGTTGATATCAAATGATTCCCGTCAATTCCCGTCGATTCCCGTCAATTTCCGTCAATTCCCAATGATTCCCGTCAATTGTCGTCAATGACCGATGATTCTCGAAGTGAAATGTTGGCTGTGCTGTAAAGAATACTAATGTTTTATTTGTAAACACGTTTTGGGCAATTCCCCTTTTCATAACATTTCTGTGCTATGAAGAAGGGAAATTTCTGTGCTGGGAAGAAGGGTCATTGCAGTGTTATAATAATAATAGCATTTATAGAGCGCCTTTCACCCGAGGGTCACAAAGCGCTGCACAAGGCTGTGGAGAGAACGACATGTCAACAACAACAAGAGAGAACGGAAAATCAGCAACCATTTTTTGGGCTTTTTTTTTTATCCGAGCTGTGGAGAGAACGGCAAATCAACAACGGAGAGACAGAAAACTGAGAGTCAAGCAACAGTGTTATTGACAGATGTGTCGAG
>JAZEWU010000002.1:7273674-7291949 GCA_036362915.1 Geotria australis | reverse complement strand
TTACCTGACAGGGATCGCGACGTGAACGCTTCTACCTTGACCCCCGTTAGGGCAGGTACCGTTATTGAACACTTTTGAGAATTGGGATGGTGGTGGAACCAGTACCTCACACACGCACAGATGCACTCACACACAGCATCCAACAGCACAGCCACTTTTCCATAGTTATTTTTTTACTTTTCAGTCTCATTATCCGTTCCACGCAGGTAAACACAAACTTCCATCCATCCGCTTAATCCCGTACAGGGTCGCGGTACAGGGTCGCGGTGAGCCGGAGCCTATCCCGGCAGACACCAACTTCACACATATATATATCCTGATTCACGTGTAGTATTAAACAGCTGTGGTTTATGTTATCGTGGTCACCCTCTCACGCTATTACTCTGGGTGTTTTTGTTTCTACAACTAGACGCTCAGTAGCGAAGGCTGCTTCAACACCTTATCGCAATTATAGGTGCACGTTTACGTTAGTGCCACGTGTTGAGTGAAAGGATGAATACATGAACTCTTAGATTAGTTATTTAGTTACATCAGCCGCACATAAATAAAAAAATTACAGCATTTACGGATAAATGCAGGGATTCATTTAAGACGGTCTCTCTTCTCGGTCGCTGGCCTAAAAAACTGTTCAGGTGTGGCTGCTAATCACGTGCCTACTGCTGTAGCCTGGCAGCGACCAAGCTAGCATACAATTCCATGAGCAATGAAGGAAGGCCTGTTGATAACCATAAACTGGGTAGTGCTGTAACATCATGCATTATATCCAAATTGCCTTTCGGTTCTGTTGATCTGGTTTTTGATATGTTTTACGTGATGCCGTTCCCAGTGGGCCTCGAGGCAATGAGGTTGCAGGATTAAGAGCACGTTTATTAAAACGATAGATGTTCTGGCAGCACGAACTTATAACCAACCAGCCGTATTACATAATACATAGCCTTAGTTGAATTAGATCCGTAGTTCACACATTGTGCTTCGAGCCCTGCGACCTGCGTTTGATTCTCAGTCGTGGCTAAGATCGTTGGCGAGTGATCTTTCAACAGTATAAAGAGGCTCTCAGCCAGCAGTGGACTCGTGTGTGTCTGTAAGTCTAATTTAGTTGCGAGATTTTAGTTGTATCTTACGCCATTGAATAGTGTGAAGTTCCATCATGCTTAATGCTGGTTATTAGAATTCACCAGTACAATAGTTTCTTCCGCATTTGCTTTAACGTGGATTAAGTGGCAAACGTTGTTCAGTCGAATTTAAAAGTACAGACCGTCAAATACATAGATTACATTCACAGAACAGGTTGTAACGTCTTAACAAAATCAGTGCTGGTCGTTTCGACAAAAGCAAACATTAACAAAAAAAAAAAATCAAAGAATTAAAGACAGGGTTGTCCGGCAATTACCCAAAATAAAATAATCACGCGTTTTGAAACGTTGGCATCATTCGTGATGCTCCGAATTGGAATTCCGGACGCCATCTGAATAAGTGATGTTCTCCCCGGCGAGTGTGAAGAAGGGGGTAGATGCCGTGTCAATATCTGCTGGGGGAGCAGACATGGGGACGCGGGTTCGCATCGCCTCGGGGGCTTTTGGCCAGAATGATTTCTCCCCGACATGCATTGCGGACCTGTTCGGGTGTCATTAATAATGTATTAAGCACGTTGGCTCCCTCTGACGGGCCCAGCGTGTGGCTAAATAATAAAGATTTGCTTTTACTTTCACTTGTTCAATTATCCGTGCGGAACTCCTTTGTTTTTTGTTGTTGTTGGAGGAAGCGCACCTTAAAATAGGCAGGCGTATTGGTAACATCTGCGCGCCTCGCAGAGAGAATGTGCTGCCCGAGGCGGTTCGATTCCCGGCTCGGGCGCCTTTCTGCGTGATGTTTGTGTGTTCTCTCCTGCTGTTCGGCGTGGGTTTACTCCGGGTTGTCCAGTTTACTCCCACAACTAAAAAAAACACTCATTCATTTATTGGTCGATCGAACCATAATGTATTGGACGCAGTGTATGGTGGGTTGGCGTCGGCTAACCCGTGTGGGATGATTCACCCCCTCGGCAGGTTACCTCGATATTGAATTCTATACCTTCGATATTGAATTAATCTGTGCGTGTTATACATTGAAATTGCTATTATTAAAGCGTAGAGAAAATTGAAAAACCCCATACCTCCTTGCTTCATTAATTGAAATAAAATACAATCTTGCAGTGCTAACCGTGCATTCGTTTTACAAACGGCAACATTACGAACAAATGTTTGCTCACGACAGTGCAAATTTAAAAGTCCATGTATTTCGTGAAAAAAAATCCATCGATTGAGATTTCGTGGGATTTAGATTTTACGAGCAGATGGAATAACTGTAGATATCATCTTAGAATAGAAACCTTTTTGCACGGATACAGATGAGAATTAGTCTTCATAGCCGTGTCAAGTGTTCCTACTTCACCTCCCACGTTGGTGGCCTCATGATACTTCCAGCGTGGGAGGCGAAACCTTATGGTGCATTCTGCGTAGGAGGTGAAACGTCGCGAAGGGGATTGCATGAACACTCGACACGGATATCCAGAAAGAACAGCTATGGAGAGCAGTTCTCATACACCGAGTCCTGACAACCAACATCATTAAGGTATAGAGATGATGACAAAAGTGGCTTACACCTACTCTGGCGTAGGCCAGTTAGTTACAAGGACAATGCATACACGATCAAAGCATATTGCTTGCATGTTTTACTACAAGTATGTGGGTTTAATGCAAACTTTACGCCTTGTAAAAAGGCCTCTGTTTGGTATTTGCACATCTTAACACCATTATCTTCGCCAGAAAGGGTGAAGCCTCGTCTCTGATTTCATTCTCATAAAAGACGCGGCACCAGCTGTTTGACAGGTTCAAACCGAGTTGACCTATTTCAAAATATTTACGCACGAATGAAACGTCTAAGTTGCGGAATGATGCTTCAAATATTATTCTACTGAAAACAAGAGACAACTCCGATTGTAATAATTACGCGGGCACCTCTGATCACACAAATGTAATCTGTTTATGAAGCAAGTTGGTTTTAGAAGAAGTTTTTCTGCCATTGACCACATGTCAATAAGATTATTAAACAATTAAACGCGTATTGAAAAGCATTCACCGCGCAGAGCTTTTGTGCGCAATGAAAATTAATTTGACTTAGTGGTTATCGATGTCAGCTGTGACAAATCGAGGTGTTAATAAACAAACAATATATAAAGTACCGATGTAGGTTTTCACGGCTCGATGCGTGATAGTTGCTTTCAAAGCTGTTCTCTCGGGATAGCAGTCTTCAGTGCTTCCTCCCTCTCCTTCGCGATGTTTCGCCTCCCACATTGGAGGCATCCTCAGGCATCCTGAGACACTTATCCCAAAATAACAGCTTTGAAAAGCAATATACGAATGTTTGAAATTAATGTAAAAAGTATAACAGTTACACGGAATGCATAAAGAAATTAATGTAATATTAATCTGGAGTCAGTCCAGGCAGGATGTAGTTGTTCACCAAGACGATTCACACCTTTGTTAGAAGATTGTTCCAAATAATTGGAATAGAGAACTAAAGATGTAAATGTAAATAGTAAAAGTACTAATGATCTCCGATTTTTTTGATGATGCATGCATTACGCCAAGCAATGGAAATAACTACAGGAACTAATTTAAGATGTTAATGAAGAAGAATGCAAAGTAGGGCTCCAGTTAAATGTAAGCAAATGAAACGTACTGTACAGCTAACCAAATGGCAATGTATGTTGGAGGGACTAAACTAGACGATACGACCGAACAGCTATTAAAAAGCCTCAGCAGCATTGATTCAAGACAAGCAAATTATTGACTGACTCCGACACACAGTGTCTTATTATCAAAGTTATATAATGGTGCATTGAACTACTATTTATATCAGGGATCGTAAACGTATGTTACGCGTGTACAATGAAAGTCTAATTAACGGCAAAGAAACTAATTTGAAAAAATCCGGACCAAAAACGTTGCTTTCCTGCTGTATAAATCTCTAAATTACGCTACCCATTGACTGCTCTTTGACGTTGAAAGGAAAACGACTCAATGTGTTCATTTACTACATGTGAGTATGACTATTATTGACGTTAAAAAGTATCAACGGCAGCACGCAGATCCGTAAATAAGGAGCGAATAAGTCAACTCTTGGCAAACCACTCCTGAATGTTTGCCGACTCGTGATATATATATCGTGAAGAGAGGGTCTTTGCCAGTAAGATCGGCAGATCACCTTCATCGATTCAAACAAGCACGACTGATGCCGAGTATCAAAACCGGTCTAGAGTTTGCTTGTCTTTAATGAATGCTGCTGCATTCACGCACACGCAGAAGTCTGTGGGGCTGATGGGTTACATTAGTGGTTCTCAAACTCTCTCGGTTCACGGCGCCCTTAGTGTATCAGGATTTTTTTCCACGGCGCCCAGTCAGAAAATATATGGCATGTGAGTTAGGTGCAGCGCCACGCAGCGCAGCGGCGCACACTTTCCGAAGCACTGGGTTATATAATAAATACTTGTCGTATGTTGAGACATGGGTACAGGAAGGAGACAATGTCCCCCTATTTATTTTATTATTCATATTCTCCACGTCGATGCATAGATTGTTTTGAGTTATGTACATAAACGGGAATCATTGAAGGCAGACAGGGACCAATATGGTGAAATTAAGATGAAAGTGAGAGCAGGATAGAGTGCTTTTGCAAAATTACATTTGATGATGAAACGCAACATACTAATCTACCTAATGAAGGACGTTTTCAATATGCATGTAACCTTCCCTGGACTTTGGGTCATTAGCGTGAAACAAAAACTGAACGGTGCACAAAGAAGCCAGGAGAGATACATGCTTGAGATTAAATATGTAACAGTAAGAGGGACATCGAGATGACAGAACACAAAGAGGCACAATGCAAAATTGCTTTTTGTTTTGGTTAGGCCAAGTCAATTATACAGCCGTATTTACGTCTTGAAACCCTCCACAACCCGACGTAACTCGTCTACGGATGAGTTCGGTGATCAAACAATGGAACGCACATGTGAGAATGGGGTCCAATGAGATAACGCGATGAGATAAGCTAATTCGCAGGAGCGAGTGAATTGTGGCATCACAGGGCCAAACTGTTGGGAACCTCACCGTGACAAGGCCCGTGGTAATACTCACTTCAGACGTAATTTTTTGATCCCTTGTCTAGCTTCAGAACAAAAAAATCACAAAGCACGTAGGGCTGCCAAAAGTGTGTGGCGCTCCGTACGTAACAAGTGCGTTTTAAACTTGTATGTGTCAAAATTACTTTTGAGGCCAGGGTTTTCTATTCGGAAGACCGGTCTTTTGTCCTTTTTGTGCAGATAATGGAAAGCTTGATGTAAAGGACTGCATTGTGTTTTGAAGGGGCCACTGATTCTCTCTCTCAGCTTCCTGGCTCGCAGTGAGGAACCCCACTTGTGCGATGACGCAGCAACTAGATATAATGGAGGAAATGTGTATATGTGCCAGATTGGAATCCTTCATAAGCGCACGTTTTCTTTGCACAACACTAAGGCTGTTATTACTTATTTGAGCGTTACTTCCAGCTTATTGATCACCCTTCTGAAACGTCAGAGAACCAGCAGCAATATTTACAAAAGGACATCAGGAAGGCATCCATGTCTAAGGGGTATTGACAGCAGAAAACGTCATCAACAAGAGACGTCAGAAGAACGTGTTACACGCTTGGAACAAGCAAGTTAAATGCACCACTATTCACTCATTCATTGTCAGAAACCGCTTAATTCTGTAGAGAGTTGCGGTGAGTCGGAGCCTATTCCGGCAGCCACAGGGCACAAGGCAGGGCTATGCCCACGATCGTACGCCAGTTCATCACAGGGCACCAGGGGCAATTTAGTCAGCAGGCCGATTAACAGATGCAACAGCATGTCTTTGGACTGTGGGTGGAAACCGGAGTGCCCGGCTAAAACCCACGCGGACACGGGCAGAACAGAAAGTCACCCGAGCCGGGATTCGAATCCGGATGATTCTTGCTGTGAGACAGCAGCTCTACTCACTACGCCACCGTAATGCACCGCTCGTGAACGTGAAATGATGCCTTGTAAATCCATAGTCCACGGGTTAGGTAGATATACCGTGCAACCTCCATGACTCAATCTGTCTGGCATATGTCTTTGCTTTAGGGTTTAGGAAAAAAAAAAGATGTTAACATTACATATTTTTGGGATGAACTTGCACTTCTAGATGAACATTGAAGGTATCTCACCTCAGGCAGTCTGTTTAGGGCACACAGTGAGACAGTTGTCGGATGTGGTGACATTGCCCCGACTGGACTCCTTTATTATTAAAGCCAGTGGCTTTTATACCCATGGGCAATATATCTGTTTGAACGTTTCTTCTGTCCATAACAACTAACATCGTCCAAATGTCTATGCACGCAAATGTGACTACGATATGAGTTGGTGCTTTTAACCAAAATCGATTTCCTTTTTAAATTCACACATTTTATGCAGATTGATTGGCATGTTTGGCACTAGATTGCGAGAGTGATTTAGTAATTTCTTGGAATTAATTCCAGCGAGTTAGTCAGTCTCTAGTGCTGTGATTGATGTGACGGTACCAAATTCATCGTCTCGAAGCCTAACTTTTAACTTTTTTAAAGCTCATTTCCTTCGTAAAAAAAGAAAGAAAAATGATCGACAAGTTATGGCATGACTATGTTTTCTTAATATTTTTTTTTATGTACAGTACTTGCATACAATTGGCATTCCTTATGTCGTATAATTGGTGTTAGCGGTAGATCTTCATCAGTGCTTGCTAACGGCACTTGACCCTACAGTCTGTTAAGGCTATACGGGGGATCTTTGTTAGCAGCAGAGTAGAATGTAAGGAACTTCAAAGTTTACATTCGATGGATGGAGATCGGCTTTAGAGGGATAATGGTTAGTGTTTTACTTAGTGATTATGGCTAATGTTTCATGCGTGCACAATTTAATGCTGTACATTTGTTATATTACCTTCTGATTTTATATATTGTTTATGTAGGTTAGTTCGTACGTACGTGTGTTGTATCTCACGCATCCCGTTTCCAGAGCTTGTAAGCTCACTTGGTATTTTATGCTGTACCAATAAAAATCAATCTGTCTATCTATCGGGCCTTGAAATAGCTGACAGGAGAGTGGGTGAGGAGTTTTTTTTTACGATTACTTGTTTGCTTCTGAGCCACATTTTCATAGCCAATGTTGGAAAAAAATATGTTCAAGCTTTAGTCTGTTGGAGGAGTAAAGATGAGATAAAAATTCAGTCACAAAGAGCTCGAGGCACGAAGACTTTTAGCAAAGTTTGCCAAGTGATCGATTGGTAAATCATAAATGGACAAAGAATTCTGAAGCTGAGTGCCTTTGCAGAATACAAAACATCAGGACCAAAAATTACAGGCAGGTAGCATAAGGCTACGTTGGAGAAAAATAATATCCACAGAAAAAAATTGTCATTGTAAACCGTGACAACCAAGACATATTCCAGTTCCATCTTGTGTCAAGTTATCCTATGGAGTTGGCACAATTGAACTGACTGTCGATGTTTCTACGTGCTTATGTAAGATAATTATTTTAGCCTTTGGAAAGTCTGGCAGCTTACCTATTCACCTTTGCTGTGTGGCCGCCTGACTTCCCTGATATAAGATAGTCGAGCATTTTCTGAGATTGAGTTGAAATGACATCCAAATTTTAAGGTAGTTCAAGGCCATCGGTGGCTGCCAGACTTTTGAAAATCTTATCTATCAACAAAGAATGTCTCCTTTGTTGTTAGAGCCATTATGTATCCGAAAGAGGCCACTATAAGTTCCTTTAAATATTCAGACAGTAGGGAAAGTTCATCTCCAAATTTGCAAAGTTAACATAGTTGGACGCGTTTGCAAACCCTAAACCCAAAATTCCAAACAGATGGTGTCCAGGGCGGGGAGAGGCTGGTGGTAAGATCCACACGATGAGGATACACGAGTACCATCAACCCTCTGGAGCGAATCTTTATCCTGACATCAGAAGAGCCTGTTACACACTTGGAACAAGACTGTCCATAGGGCGGGTACTCTGCTAGTGTTGACCGATTCTTCGCGATGGCTGTGCTTTTCCACAGCTTATACGTGACATTACATCAATGAGTTATCAGACTAGCTTATGCCGCACTCATCAGAGATGTCGAATTACGGTCTGTGCTTAGAGTGTTCTGTCTTGCTCATGCCCTGCTGGGTCAACCGGCTGATGGATGATGCCACTCGTTCTGAACTCTATCCTCCAGAGCGAGAGGTGGTCCAGCCAGTGGCACGACAGCGTGGAACTGAGCTTCAGTTTAATATGGTAAAGGTGCAGCCCTGCAATAGCAAGCTCATGCCACTGCAGGACAAAGGGTCTCCACTAGAGGGCGCTCTAGAGAGCCCCTACAGTTCACGTGGCCGCAAGGTGCACATGGCCTGGCACAGGCGCCGTGATAACGTCACCGCAACTTAGTGGCAAATGGCGGTTGGTGTTGTGCCCTGTATCTGCTGGGATATTCTCCGGTTCACTGTATCTGCTGTGAATGATCCTCCCAATTTGATTGAAATACAATGTTTTATGTCGGTGTAGACAAAAGACATACGAGTTACAATACTAATTTTAAAGTCACGAAATCTTTTAAACGATTCGTCTGTTTTACGTCATATTCATCAAAAAACGTATCCACGTTTGCGTGTGCGTGGCTCTGAAATGAAAACAGTAAATTTATCTTGACCAAATGAATTGTCTTGTAAGTAAAAATCACGTTTTTTTTTTTGGTGTAGGGTTACTTTGAATTTGAAAGCTGTCAAATGTCCTGCTCTCATATTGGTGCTGGGCACAATCAATATATAACCTTATTAAGGGATACAAATAAAAAAAGCACAACTTAAGCCAAGTTATTTCAACAATGCCCTCTGGGTGCTATAACCCTGTCTGCGATTGAATGGAAAACATTACGTTGTGGGAAAAAAAAAAAACCCTCTAGATTGCACATTACAGTATGCGCCAGATTCTCATCAGATCTTGGAAGCTAAACAGGCTTGAACATCGACAGTGCCTGCACGGGTATGACCTCCGTGGATAATGGGCCCTACAGCCCGTGGCGTTATGTGGTGAACAGCAATAGTAGATAGCTGATCACAGCAGAAAATACCCAGTGAGCTTGCAAGCTCTGGAAGTGGGATTCCTGCGATAGAACAAACGTAAACAACGCATTCGGCAAAGTACTGATGATGCTTCCAATGTGGGAGGCGAAACGTCGCGAAGGAGAGAGGGAGATCGCTTGACACGCTATCCTGAAAGAACAGTTCTGAAGAGCAACCATAACAAATTCCGCAAAATCAATGGTTGTTCCGTACTTCTATGCTCCCACACCTGTGCTTCCGGCCTTCACCAACACAGTTGCAAAGCAATACTGTACTGCTTTTTCGTATGGTACTGGTAACACGTGTACTATGGTTCAGTGTTGACAAACCGCAGGTTACTGCATTGCACCCTAAACCCAGCATCCTCGATTTGATTCCCGGCCAAGGCTAACATCAGTGGCGAGTCATCTCTAAACCAGTAGACGCATTCCTCGCTGACCAGCATGGTGAAGTATCGTCAAATAACCCCCCATAACAAGCTCTCATCCAGCAGTGGATTGACAAAGATATTTACATAACTGTGTCAGTAGTGCATTTGAAAAAAGGGCTTGTTTTTGTAAATACTATCAACTAATATTTACAAGGTGCCGTATATTAAATGTGATATGCTGAGTGTAATTACCTAATTTATATTTGACAAAAGGCCTGTTATATGTACATTACATGTCGACGAATGCTGACCGTAGATCATATGGGTGTGTATGCATATAATACATTTCTACGACTAGTGTTTCCCCACTTAACTAGAATACAGCCGTTAGCGAGCCGGGTCAGCCACGTGTGCCTCGGTTTTTATGACAAACAGAACAAAAACGTCTCCACGATCGAGGGGGGCACTAATCCCCTGGTCTCTTCGCCAGAATGTAGGATAGCACTCTAAGTATGTAACCACAGCTTCGTTATGGAAACTAGAACTGAAAGGAATGATGTCGCATGGTACAGAAAATATTCAGATTTTCATTTTACCAAATACAAAAAATGGGGTTTAGGAATTAGCTTTTTTTTTCTTTCCACCCAGTATTATACGCGTGGCATTTTGTGTACGTCAATATTGAATGATATTGGATTCCCTGCCTTAGTGAATATATAAAGGCTTATTGTAATATTACAGGACGTGATTTTATTCCGTGAAATCAATTTTGGGAATGAATTCTTCATTTCCGTACGTTTTACAATGGGATTCTCACTCCTGTTCATCTCTCCTGCTGTTCATGTTACCAAACATGCGTGCTGAGAACACGTATACATTTTCTCATTTCTCACTTTGGACAAAACATGTTTCGCTGAAGGGCGGCACGGTGACGCGGTGAGTAGCGCTGCCGCCTCACAGCAAGAAGGCCCCGGATTTGAATCCCGGCTCGGGGGCCTTTCTGTGTGGAGTTTGCATGTTCTCCCCGTGTCTGCGTAGGTTTTCGCCAGGCACTCCGGTTTCCCCCACAGTCCAAAGACATGCTGTTGCATAGGTTAATTGGCCTGCGGACTAAATTACCCCCGGTACTGGCGTCCCATCCTGGGTATAGCCCTGCCTTGCGCCCTGTGTCTGCCGGGATGGGCTCCGGCTCACCGCGACCCTGTACAGGATTAAGCGGTTTATGAGAATGGTTGGATGGATGGACGTTTTCCTGAAACATATTTTGCTGAGCATCCGTAACGCGTGGCTACGTTATCAGGAGAGGGCAGTGCAGCAAACGCCACTGTTGCACGGTGCTATACTCTAACGTCTATGCTCCACGCATTAATAAGCACACACTGCCCAACAAGGTGAAGTATGGTCAAACAACTCCAATGAGCCGCAGCGGCTTGGAGAGGCACTTATCCAGCAGTGGATTGACAAACGGTTTGGACATGTTCATATCGGTAAAGGTACTTCAAGTCACCCGTGAACGCGGTTCGCAGTTTCTGTACATTCCACACGTTTGATATTCTAGACGATATTTCGATGTAGGAGTCGCCATTCTTTGTGACTATCTCAGTGTTTATTCTGTACACTCTGTATGCTTTTTCTATAATTCTGTGGAGGTCACATGAAGCTCAAGAGCCACTTGGAACACTTCTACTGCTGCTCCTTGTCGTCGTATCGCATTGTGCTCAAACGATGAAGGCTTCATGGGGGTTCTTATAAAGCATTAATTATTTCACTTCAGGTGTCAAAGAACCATCCACATTCACAATAACAGCACTGCCATTCAGTCATCCAGAGAGGGCTGAGCCAGTGTCCACAATAGGATTTGAGATGCTCCCTTATTGCTCTGTTTGTCCAGTCTCGTTGAGGCGAGTCTCGTGTGTGGCTGAGCAACAGAGGAGAAAACCCACGTGCACAGATGACAGATAAGATGTTTGATGGTTGCCCTTCAGAGCTGTTCTTTCGGGATAGCCGAAAGCAACTTCCAACTTGGGAGGTGAAACGCTGCGAGGGAGAGAGGGAGACCGCTCGACACGGATATCCCGAAAGAGAATGCCCTGTGACCTTCAAGCTCTGGAAGCGGGATTCTATGAGATGTAAGAAACGTGTGAATTAAAACGTAATGCAACGAATTTAACAAATTTACAGCATTAAATTGTGCGGAGATAAAACTTAAGCCATAATCGTAAGGTAAACAGCAATACACAGTGGTGCACAAGACAAGAAGGTCAAAATATTCCAATAAATTACTAAGAGACAAAGTAGTGCAAACGTGTGACAGTGCGATGAGGTGAAGTTGAAGGAGCTTGTTGCGAATCGCTAATGTCCACAATCGGTTCCAGGAGGCTCCCTTATTGCAGAGAGGCAACACTCAAAAAACTGCTTCACACAACCAACTCGCTGTACTATCAGCTCCTGGTCACTTTGTAGGCCAGCAGGTCACAGGTTATGGAATTTCAAAGCCTATGTGATCCACAGACCCTTGCCTCCAAGTTACCGGATGAAAGGCTTGGACACCCCACACGCTTGAATAATCACAGAAACCGCTCGGCTCTGATGACAGGAATATACCTGTTCACGACGAATATAGGCAGTCATTCTCTAATGGACAATGGAGAGACCAGTCAACAACATAAGCAAGATGGTTCCAGACTATCAATGACATAATTGTTAAATACATTTGAATGTCACGTACCATTATGTATATTTTAGAAGACTATGAAAAGACAATCTATACTGCTTTCAGAAATCTAGGTCTTAGAAAGCTATAGAGAAATGGCCAACACCACAGCTGTACTGAGATGTCATACGGAGAATTGAAATATCAAAAGGAGTTGAATAAGGAAATACACCTTTACCGATGCTACTCAGTGACTTTATAATAATAATAGCATTGTTATAGAGCGCCTTTCACCCGAGGGTCACAAAGCGCTGCACAGGGCTGTGGAGAGAACGGATGTATGATTCAGAATGGGTTTGTTTTGTGTTAGATAATCATGTAGGTGTAATGTAGATGTTTTAACTATAAACCCTCAACCAATCGCAGCCAATCAAACAAGTTTCTACGTGTGCAAACATGGTGATTGATTTATTTTTGTTCGAAAACAGGGATGACGAATAAAGTAAGGCAAATGTGTGTGACAGCTGAGCTTTGGCTAACACCAGATGATGCTCGATGTAATCCCAAGTGACACGTCTTACGCACTTGTCAAACTTGAACTGCATCTGCATGTAAGAAACTTGAATGCTGTTTCGGACAGCACGGTGAGTAGTGCTGCTGCCTCACAGCAAGAAGGTCCCCGGTTTTAATCCCAGCTCGGGTGCCATTCTGCGTGGAGTTTGCATGTTCTCCCCGTGTCCGCGTGGGTTTTCGCCGGGCACTCCGGTTTCTCCCACAGTCCAAAAACATGCTGCTGCATAGGTTAATTGGCCTGCCGACTAAATTGCCCCTGGTGCCCGGTGATGGACTGGCGTCCCATCATGGGTATAGCCCTGATTTGCACCCTGTGTCTGCCGGGATAGGCTCCAGCTCACCACGAGCCTGTGCATGATTAAGCGGTTTCTGACAATGGATGGATGGATGGAATGCTGTTTCGCCCGAGATAGAAACGAGCCGACGATCCTCTGGATTCCATGGCTGGTGTGTGAGCCACTGCACCGCAGCGTAATCACTCTGGCTGGTGGTGGGTGGCTGGTTCTGGGAGGCGATACCTTCGTGGCAAAACGCGGGTGTAGCCGTCTCGGTGTTCGATGCCACACGCGGAACGCTCGATCCTGGGCAAAAATGAGAGAAGGAACAAAAAAATGGTACCATTGAAATAAAGAGAATAAGTCGATGAACAAAGTTAAACTTCGCGAGCCAGTGTGTTTACGTGGCCGTGCCATTCGAGGCTCAGCGGGGAGCGTGCAGCTCTGGGAAGCGAACTCGTTGAGAGACATCGACCGCTCATTGAGCCAGCTCGCAGCGCTCCGCACTCATTAACGTACTTTGCAAAACATTGGACCGGCATGGGAAATTAAACTCTGCCAGGTACCGTGGTATTTGGGTTACATTGCGAGCGATCAATACTCATAGATTTCTCTAAGCCACAGTACGCGCGTACACATTTTACTTGTTTTTACCATTTTTTTAATTTACGTATTTATGTTTTGTTTAAGTGACATAAATTCTTCTATAGCTTGAGAGAGTTCTTTATTTATTATCTTTGTTATTTTTTTGGTAAAAACATGAACGCGTTCCTGTTTTTTTTTTTAAAGCATCACGCTTCTGTTTGGACACAAAGAGTGGTGGCACAGCAGTTGGCGCAATTCGCAGCAATCTCCTTCCGTTAGCTGAGTTCGATTTGTTGCCACGGATAATATCAGTGGCGAGTGATATCTGAACCTGTCCTGCTTCCCATCCTACAGTCCCGCTCTGGTGAAGTATGGTCAAACAATCCCCATGACCCGAACTAACCCTAATCCCAGGACCGATATCAGCACGAGGAGGCCTCCCGTCAGCATTGTTTAATTCCTATTTTGTTATTTAAATGCACAAACATTGTTTTTCCTTGTTTCACTTGTTTTTTATGTACGTACTGTTGTATGTTTTCATGGCTCGATTCGTGATGGTTGCTCTTGAAAGCTGTTCCTTTGGGATACATGTGTCGAGAAATCTCCCTCGCGACGTTTCGCCTCCCACGTTGGAAGCATCTGCAGGCGTTTTTATTTAGTTTTGCTTTAATTGACGATCTATAGCCAAATATATTTTGTCTCGCTTATATTTTCTGGGAGTGACAGAGTTATTAAAATGGTAATGAATCTCTGTAAATGTTTTATTTTAAGCCCAATATAATATTACAAATATAATCTTCACAACACTGTTAACCTTCAGGGCAAATGAAATTAAGGGAACTCCTAGTAGTTGCATAAATAAGTGCTTAATGAGGTGTATAAAAATATGTGAATAAGCATTAATGATTTAAGCAATCAATTATTCATTTTAATGTAAGTCCTGTTAATGGCGTTTCGTGATTTTTTTTGTTCGTTTATTCGAACAGGGTACGTTATGTAAAATTCCTTCGCCGACTTCCTCCAGAATAATTGTCGACTTATTTAGCTTAGAGATTTTTCACTGCCGGTTGCCTTCCCATCGCGAAGTAACTCCTGGCCTAAATCTCGTTAAAGGGACTAATTTATTCATTCAATATCAGTACCCACTATAACCGGGATGGGACGCCGGTCCATTACGGGGCACGGGGGGCAATTCAGTCAGGCCAATTAACTTAGGCAGCATGGCTTTGGACTGTGGGGGGAAACCAGAGTACCCGTCGAAAACCCATGCGGACACGGGGATAGAACCCGGGTGCTTCTTGCTGCGAGGCGGCAGCGCTACTCACTGCGCCACCGTGCTGCCCATTAAAAATGTATACACATCTTTTGCAGGGGGAAGAGAGTGTTAAACTATGAAAATAAAGTGTGCTGCTCAATATATAATGACACAATTGCGAGATGGAATTTATTCTGTCAACCATGGCACACGGACACTTGTGGGTTACATTTCAAATGCTGTTAATATTTACTGCAACATGAATACATCAATTGTCGATTGAGAAGTGATGCATTCATAAAAATATCTGCTTTTCTGGTAATTGTGTCTGTGCCACTGGAATAATTATACCCAGTGGGCAAAATGCTGCAGCCTTCTTACGAAACAATACACATGTTGAATGAGACATTGATCATAACTCCTTTAAATGATATTTGAAGGAAAATTACATCAATTTGCAGGATTTTTTTTTAGATAAAATTGGTGGAACATTTAAATTATGGCCGGAACATACTCGCAGCAAGTTTTGTGTTTCATTGAAAAACGCAGCTATGTAACGAGATGAAAGCTTTTTTTTCGACATTTAGCAAGAGTAGCATAATGCCTGACAGAGCCACTCACCGATGGGAAACCTTTTACAGGCTTAACTTCGGCCTGGCCTGTGACTCAGCCCATTCCCATCATACATTACAAGAAATGAGTACAGAACATGCAGATCATATAGGACACATTTTTCCACATAACGCTGGCAAATGCGTTGTTTGTAGTCGTCAATACAAGTGGCAATGCACTTGGAAAACATTATTTTGTTCCCAAGCAGTCAGCCAGTGTGTTTTAAAAAAAAATCTAAGCTGGAAGGACTCGTTGAGCTATGTAGCTCTTTTTAACAGTTGCCCAGCGGGGAGGGGTAAGCAAGTTACAATATCTCGGGGCACCAGGCGCAATATAGTGAGGACAAATAACCTAGACAGCATGTCTTTGGACTGGGGGAGGAAACCGGAGTACCCGGCCAAAAGCCACACGGACATGGGGAGAACATGCAAACTCCACACAGAAAGGTACTCAAGGCGGGTATGGAACTTCTTGCTGTGAGGCTACAGCGCTTCTCCCCGCGCCACCGTGCTACCCAAGCACGCTCAATATTGCACAACCATTCTCAGCGCTGCGTCACTCGGTTAATCACAGCCCGTCAGGCCATGTTACTACATTGAACACATCTCATGAAAGGTGTGGACAAGTGCCAAACGCTGTTCCTTCCCAAAAATTGCGAGAGCAGCTATTCTTACATAACGGTGGATATATGATTGCCTCTTCGTGTGGAGTGAAAGGAAGTATTCTATGCAGTGGATTTCACACCAAACCCAGAGGCAAGAACGATACGCATACCGGTTAATCTTATTGCCGCTCGGTGAGATTGAGTCTTTGCTTACATCGTTGTCGATTTGGTTTCGTTTGCCCATTGGTATGCAATGATCGATACAATCGTGAAGTTTAACGGTCATGTGGCCAGATAATCAGATTTTGTAGGGTTTCAGTTGCATAGTTGTTGACGTCGTGCAAGAGATGCCACTGGCACTACCAACTCAGACCCCTTCCCTTAACATGTGCCTCTCACTGATCCACTTCTAATGCAATAAACGGCTATACGAAGCCAAACAAATCCATAAGTTAATTAACAACAAGCGGGATGTAATGGAATTTACTGAAATCCAACACACACCAATAATACGGTTTCAGGACATTTTTGTTACGTGGAAAAATTGCAGTGGAAATTTTCCAAGGCAATCAGGTTTAAAAATAAAAAAATCTAAGTGAAAAAAATACTTCACGGGGAACTTAACAGAGAATATTTTAATGAAATCCTCATGTCAAGCCATGAAGCTATCCTGTATCTCGTAGCCATATTGTTTCATGAAGGTCCAAAGTGAAATTGGTTTTCTAATCAAACGAGCATTAAGGCATTGGTGCTCATGTCCTGAGCAAGTATTGGACATTCTACATTCCTACGGCAGGGATGAGTCTGTCCATAGAAATTGTACTGTTGACTTCCACACAAAGTGGCACTCATAGTATTGATCCCAGAGAGAGACTAAAAGCTGGCTCAAACCCCCCCAAGGAGTATTTTAACTCACAACCCTCCTATTTCGAGCTGCTGGCTCTACCACTGGGTCACCATGACAGCAGAATATTGTACTGACTGATGGTTGCTCTTCAGAGCTGTTATTTCGGGATCGCCGTGTTGAGCGCCCTATGAGTTGAGTGAAATATCCGGTGTTCACGTGTGGTACCTGACAAAGGGGGCTTTCACACGGGAGGCGAAACGTCGAAAGAACAGTTTTGAAAAACAACCATCATAAATCGAGCCATGAAAACATTGTTTCACGACCTTTCAGTGTATTCAAAGCAGCCTTAATCATTTAATTTGTGTTGCTTTGGTTTTAATTAGTTGCTTTTTTCTGTCGTTGTTGACATGCCGTTCTCTCCGCGGCCCTTGTGCAGCGCTTTGTGACCCTCGGGTGAAAGGCGCTCTATAAAATGCTATTATTATTACATCAGTACACTGCACCGAGTTACGATTAATGTAGAATATACGAGGTTTATCCCTTCCCGGCAATTCATTTTCTTTTTAAAAAAGATTTTTAAACACTAAATGGACACCTTTTTGCAAAGGTAACGTCTATCAGTAAAACACGGGACATATTCTCCGTAACGCGACGGAGCGCACGGTCAGTGGTGGGGTCTCCCGCTTTGACGCCGTGGTCTGTTTTGTGAGTACCAATGCTCGACGCAATTGTGTCCTTAACGCTCCGATTTCATCGTGATTTCTGGGTGTGCGGTTCGCTGCGTGAGAGACCACGCCTGGAGCGGCGACGCATACATTTACATTTAATGACACGTTCGCGGCTGGGCGAATCTAAATAGCTCGCCTTCACTTCACGGACGGGCTTTATTTAGCCGCTTGTCTCCGTGAGTGTGTGGTGGGGAGGCGCGTCGCTGGCCGGGATTCTGCGGGAGGAAGCCGGCTTGCAACGGGGGGACGGACTGTGAGAGCGACGGCTGCAGCCCGTGGAGAATTGAGTCCTGTTGTTGCCCTCCTCCTCCGTGATGAGTCTCCGTGCTCGGTGCCTCACAGGTGTGTGCCACCTCGGCAGGCTCAAGGCAAAGATAAAGATCCCCCCGTATAGACCTTAACAGACTGTAGGGGCAAGTGCCGTTAGCGAGCACCTATGGAAGGTCGACACGGCACACGACGGGGTGGGTGACCGGCACCACGCCCGGTCGCATTTGTCTCCCTAGTGGTAATGTTTACACACCGCACCAGGTGGTTATCTGAGGCTGAGTCGACCTAGGGGAGGCCCAGGACCGGTTCACAAAATCGTCATT
>JAZEWU010000002.1:7250812-7268696 GCA_036362915.1 Geotria australis | reverse complement strand
GGCCACATGCACCCCGAGGCCACGTGAAGTGTCGAAGGCTCGTCGACGACAGGAGGTCACAGGACAGGACAGACTGAACCACCGGTGACACCAACACATTCCACGCCTCGACCACCAGTGATGGAGTAAAAGCTTCACACCTTCATTTTTTAAGAGACAAATCTAAGTAGCGTGCTGGCCCGTCGGCATCGTCACATGAGGAGGCTGGCGTGTGTCGACCGATGAACGCGCACACACACACACCAAACCGCTCCTCCCAAAGTCCCGCAACGCTTCGGGGGCTGACACCTCTCGTGTTCTTTACCGTAACAAACACAAAACGTGAGCGGAAAAGAGATGACGCTAACAAATATCTAACTTTGATTGAGATGTTTTTCGCTCGACAGCAACTTGACATTTCCCAATTCCCCTCCACCAAATCCTATCACCGTGACACCGGTGGCATTACGTGACAGCTGATATGGCGATAAAGAGTCCCTCTCCAGCGGGCGTGCCATTTCCCAAACAAACCGTCCTTGAGAGTAAATAACTCGCGATGGATCTGATGCGAAGATACCGGCATCGAGGTAGGACAAAGATGACACGGAGAAGCCCCTGTCATAATTTGGAGATTGTCTAAAAACTTGGCCCATTTTTTTTGGGATGGGAAGGGGAGAGCCCATCTTAATTTTATGAGGCTGTCAGCCATCCGTAGACCTGCCACGAGTGTCCTGCAACACAGCACCGTAGCCTCGTGTGTACCGTATCAGCCTGACATTTGGAGTCGAACAAAACACCGCGGCCTTCGACTGGTTTACTGACAGCTGATAGCTTGGCCTGAAGGTCCGTGACCACACTTTGATAAGGAACGTGACTGGCTTGAGCGCGTCCGTTATGGAGACACGTGTAAACGCCTGCCTGTTGTCTTTAATGTACATCTTTAGCGTTTTTGTCGTCACGTAACGGATTTTGAACTAAACTTTTCTGCTGGGGCGGCACGGTGGCGTAGTGGGTAGCGCTGCCGCCTCAGAGCAATAAGTTCCCGGGTTCGAATCTCGGCTCGAGGGCCTTTCTGCGTGGAGTTTGCATGTTCTCCCCGTGTCCGCGTGGGTTTTCGCCGGGCACTCCGGTTTCTTCCCACCGTCCAAAGACATGCTGCCAGGTTAATTGGCGCACTGACTAAATTTCCCCAGGCGCCCTGCGATGGATTGGCGTCTCATCCTCAGTATTCCCCTGCCTTGCGCCCTGTGTCTGCCGGGATAGGCTCCGGCTCACCACGACCCTGTACAGGATTAAACGGTTTCTGAAAATGAATGGATGGACTTTTCTGCTGTGTCACACCATGAAGGGGGTTAAGGCCATCAGCTATATAACGCACATTAAAAATAAATCAAGTTGAGGAGGAATAAAATATAAATTAATGAGTAAACCTGTTAAAAGAAAGATGCTGATACGTTAAATATATATATTAGCATGATAAATAATTCACGTATTAATTAGACGTGTGTTACATTGGGGCAATCCGGGCAAACAAATTTTTGGCATGCCTATGTTGTATTGAACTCAAGCACAGCGGCACAGAGGGAAAGACAGAACTTACATCTTGCCCGTGTCGTAATTAAGGAGAGGTGTAACGTACAGCGATGCTATTGGGCTGTGGTCTGTAAATTTTAAAAGTATGCATTTCCAATGTTCACTCGAGATTTTTGGGTGATCGCAAGCGCTTCTGTATGAACTGCCGCAGGATCTAGACTTGTGGAGCGCTTGTAAAGTAATCGTTCAGGCTACCATTAAAAAAATGAGGCTACGCTTTTCTTCCCCGACATTAATCTTCCAATCCGAACACATAAGCGTGTACATGCTGGATATTGGCAGCACATTTTGTAACGGAAAATATACCCTAATGAAGGGCCTGCTTCTAAATCGTTTTTTTTTTTAAAATGTCGCATTTATCTGATAAAATATCAGCAGCGACGTATGGGAGGCAAGTCGGGGAATTTTTCAACAGTGTATTAAAAAAAATGTTCGTAGTGAGAGCTGCCATTGATTGCCGGAGGACAGAGCGAGAGAGAGAGATCGCCTCTGGCATGTTATGGATGGACAGGACACGACCGTTTGATAGACTTCTCCATAACGGCGGCGGTCGACTGTCTCCCAATTAATGGACCTGGCTCGTGTTTTCTGCATCATTTCTCACACATGCGCGTTCCCGTCACCCGTATTCCACGAATGCCAACGTGGACCACGCTGCCCACCCACCCACCAAACGCGTCGACTAAATCCTCCTGGGCAGAAGCAACTACAACTGGACACGTGTGCCAATTCAGCTCCGATATGTACGCTTAAATTAAAAATAAAATAAAAACCACTATTTTAAGGATGCGCCGGCTTGCGATCAGCGGCGAATTTGCATTGTTGGCGGCCGCGTGGCGTTGGCCAGACAGCGTGATATTTAATTTTCTGAGGCTCGCTGGCTCAGTGGGAATTATGATTACGAGCGAAAGGCTCGCACTTGGAAGGTTGAGAGTTCAAATCCCGGTCGAGGGTTGACTATCCCGTTGGGGTTGTTTAAATGAGAACATGCCAGTCTTTGGGCAAGTTAACCCTGGTGCAACTGAGAGAATCGCTCCTGTCATAGAAACGTGGAGATGAGCACCGCCCTCACGCTCGTTTGAAGAGGAAATCTCTTTTCTTGTAAACGTTTTGTTGCCTTGTGCTGTGTTTCACAGTCTTCCTGCCCGGGCATTATTTGTTCATTGCAAACGTTGTGTCTCAGTGTCCAGGCTTTGCACAGAAGCAGCGAGATTAGCGCTTGAGTGCCTATCGATAAAGCATGCACACATTCTATGGCACAGCATAAAATCCGTCCATATTATAGTGCATTTTAAATGCCGGGCAGAGGAATAGCGGAATGATTTTGCATTTTGATAGGCGAGGAAGGAAGGTGCAATCCAGTCGCCGTCGCTTTGCACGGCACGTCCGAGGAGAGGCATTATTAATGAGCAGGTGACCGCCAGAGCGTTCTCTTATTAAAAACTCCGGTGCAATTATATCGACCAGACCTCTTGTAATTGAAGACTAGTTTCCCGCATTGTGCTCGCGTAGACTGCAGACGGGATTCATGCATCCGGCTTGCTGCAGGCCTGGCTCATGAGCTTTCAGGCCTGGGTCACAAGCTCCGTTCAGGCCTGAGGCTCGTGTTTATGGTCAGTTCCCTAGTCACGGCTTTGGCTGGGCTTCTAACACGGCCCAGATCAGCCTTGAGCCGCTGACTTATATCGAAAGGTGCACGAGTGGCTGGCTCAGTCGTGCCTTGGCTCAGGCGTAGCTCTTGGGAATTACAGAGCACAGCTGAGACCGTGCTGGCTCGGATCCGGCTCAAGTTAAGCGCGGCTCTTAACCGGCTAACTTGAGCCAGAGCCAGGCCAGAGCCGAGCGATGACTTAGAATACGGGCATCACTGTTGTTGCCTTGGCAAAAGCCTCCCAATGTGAGACCACAACAACAACCGCCGTTCGCCACTAAGTGGCGGTGACGTCACCACAGCGCCTGTGCCAGGCCAGGTGCACCTTGAGGCCACGCTGAGTGTCGAAGGCTCGCTGACAGGAGATCACGGGACAGACCCAGGTGCCATTGGCTGTCTGACTGAGATGACTGGCTGGGGCACCACCTGTGCTCCCTACCGTGCCAGATTGTTGAGTTTTAGCTGCCCGGCGCTCGGTTCGCTGTTGTGAGCGTCGCTTCTCCGCCCTCTGCTGTTGTTGGAAGGCGACAGCCTCCAACTGGCCAGTAGCGTTCTTTACGAACCTCCAAGTCCAATCAGCACCACATCCCTTCTGCACCACATCAGTCAATCTCTTCTCCAGCCCGTGCTGTGCTCGTTTAGCCCCTCCTCTATCCGACCAAACAGAAGTTGCTTTGGCATCCGGTGGTTGGGCATGCGGGC
The DNA here is from genome assembly GCA_036362915.1 of Geotria australis. Taxonomy (NCBI): domain Eukaryota; kingdom Metazoa; phylum Chordata; class Hyperoartia; order Petromyzontiformes; family Geotriidae; genus Geotria; species Geotria australis. The sequence goes on along the minus strand of JAZEWU010000002.1, from coordinate 7,264,771 downwards.
TACACGACCCAGCCAACGCAACCTCGCCTGCCAGAGGAGCTCACCGATGGGAACGTGTCCTGATCTTTGAAGGATAGCTGAGCTCCTCACACAGTCACGTCTGGTTAAACCCAGAATGGATCGCAGAAAGTTTCAAGCTGGCATAGATGCTCATTTCGAGTGGTCCACGTTGCACAGCCATGGACCGCGCCTCAGTATCTGTGTCTCGCTTCGGCTGGGCGGGGAATTTTTGCGCGTTATAAATTGTAATATTATTATTATGCACAGTCTACACGCTTCAGATTCCTGGATCTTGGCCCAAGGTTCAGGTGGCAAAGCAGCCAGGTGGGCGTGTAGCGGTTTCTGTATACACGGTCTCTGTGTACACCGCTTCACTAAGGTCAAAGAAATGTGGCCCTTTTTCGATTTCCACGGTATCAATTCACTTATTCGCGGTCCAGTGTGGTGGTCACGTGGGCCTGGCGGAGCGATTTAGTTGACTCCCGCCAAACCGATTCCTGGAGAAACCCACCACGCATGAGGGGGTTGATAACAATGGGGTAAAACGTGGATACTCATTAAGGGGCTCCTTAGAGAATGCCTCTCACGATACCTTCTAGAGCAGGGGTGTCCAAACTACGGCCCGCGAGCCAACTGCGGCCCGCCTATCCATTTATAATTGGCACGTATCAAAGTCAAAAAATATAATGGTCTATGGCCCACACATAATATTTGCGCTTAACTGTCTAGTGAGTGGCCCAGTCCTTCGTATATTTTTCTGTATGTGGCCCGCATAGAAGATGCCTTTCCATTACCAGTGGCATGAGCAATGCATTTCAGGGCTGCACCTTTATCGTTTGTATTCTATCTATTAATAATAATAGCATTTATATAGCGCCTTTCACCCGAGGGTCACAAAGCGCTGCACAAAGCTGCAGAGAGAACGACATGTCAACAACGACAGAGCACGGAAAATCAGCAATTTTTTTAAATTATTAAACATTTTTAAATAATATTTTTATTATTATTATTACTTTTTTTATTAAATCATCAATTTAGAAAAAAATTGATGATTTTAAAAAAAATATATTTTAAAAAATTATTAAATCATCAATTTCCTTCTAACAAACCGTGAGGTTATTTATTGCCATGTCTGCAGTAAAGGAGCCCTGTGAAATGATGTGCAAGTCCAGGACATTTGCGAAATAAATAAATAACCTCCCCTGAAAAGTATTTACACCCATAATAACAGTAATCTCTTATGCAATAGTCCTGATCTCTGTTGCATGGGAGATTTTATTTCAATTGAGCTCACGGTTTGTTAGAAGGAAATTGGATTGTGGGTTAAAATGTAGCTTGCAGAAATGCAATTTAAATGCACATAATGAACACGGTAATTGCTTTTTTTAACAAAAGTTCTGTACTTCAATAAATATGAACATCCCTTCGGTTCGCGGTTACTACTGTATGAAAAGTAGTTTCATTTGTACTAATGTTGCATCGTATCAGCAAGAGAGTACAGCATCACTTTAACAAAGAAACGTAGTGTTTAGCTTTAAACGTAACAATTATTATTGTATTGGGATCATAACACGGGGAAGCTGGAAAGTAATCATGTGGAATTTCTTTGCTTTACCAGTTAGAGGAGGAACGCTAAGCGATCATTTGTGTTGGGAATACATATTCAGAAATGCACGATGTCGGAGAAGCAGAGGCCTTGTGGGGGGCACGTCACGCGGGCTTGTTGTTAGAGGCGCATTTCATAGCGGTTGTCCAAGAATGCACCGATTAGGGTACATCATCTTCAGTCCGCTACGAATGGCCGACATTCGGGGTCTCCCACCCCCGATCTCTGAGGGTCTTTATGAGATTACCGCACTTGTTTAGGGTCTCTGCACACAGGGATGGGACCCTGATATGTACATATTAATCTGGTTTCTTTTTTACCTTCTTCTTCTTTGCGATTCTTCGAAGCGCGATGGTTAAATTACAGTTTCCCATTTATTTACCTATTTTTACCAATTTATCACTTTATTAATTTACTCACTGATGGCAAAACGTCGCGAGGGAGAGAGGGAGAGCACTCAGTGACACGGCTGTCCCGAAAGAACAGCTCTGAAGAGCAACCATCATGAGACAAGCCGCGAAAACCGACATCAATTTACTCACGGATCGATTAAACTGCCGCCCGTCAGTACCCATATTTATTTATAACACGCGAAACAACGGTGCGTCGGTCACTTAGGACCCAATATTTGTTCATGTGCTGTTCTGTGACGGTTGACAGAAGGCTGGGGCGATAACGATGATTATGAAATGAGCACGTGACGCTCGCGCAAATCGCTGTGTGTCTCCAATAAATACGCAAATCGCTACGCAGACACATAAACAGACGAAGACGACCGGTTAATGCTTTACATTGGACACCTGCGCCTCAACTTGCTCGGTAATTTTCATAGAATACATTTCGTGCAGTTCTGTTTGTGAACAATTACACGACCGTGACCGAGCCCAACACGATAGAGCACAACCGAGGAGCATTTTAATCACGACAGCGCTCCACAGGTGAATGTACGTAGGTATGGTTTGCAACGGGGCAAAAACACCTCCAAATGATCTGTACAAGACACACACACCTGCCACACCTATTGCGCCTAACACAGTCCCCCTCAACCTTCAATAAACTTTTAAAAAGTCACCTCTTCACCGACTCACAACAAACCGACTGAGCAGGGTTCCGCGCCTCCGAATCAACGGGTGCAACGCGCCCGGAGAATATGCGCGCGTTACAAAATTAGATTATTATAATTATAAATTACGACTGGGCTGTGGTGTCCGGAAGACCCTCGGAGATTGAGTGCCTCGTGTTAGTCGTTGGGGGAAGGAAGTTATGACTGGCAAAGTCACAAAGTCACGGCGTCAACATTTTGCCACACACGTCGTCTTGTATATTATGATGTTATTGGCCAATTCATTAATGAGCGTTTTGTTTTAGTTGTGGAAGGAAACCGGAGAACCCGGAGGAAACCTATGCGGAACAGGGAAGAATCTGCACAGGCACCCGAGGCGGGAATCGAACCGGCCCGGGTAGGACATTCTTTTTGTGAGGTGCAAATGTTACCACTGCGCCACCCTGATACACACAACGAGGGGGGAGCAATATAATTGTCCGAGATACAAATTTCGGTTGATGTAAAAGTTTGGTGGAACAGTGCGTGATTTAACAGTTTCTGGTTTAATTATTCCACACGCCACAGGCTGGGTGCTGGAAATAATAATAATAATAATAGCGTTTTATATAGCGCCTTTCACCCGAGGGTCACAAAGCGCTGCACAAGGCTGTGGAGAGAATGGGCCAGTGACGATTCTCTCTCCACTCCTGTCTCTCTGCGATCCCTCGGCCCCCCCTCACAATCGTATGATGCGTGTGGTCAGTGCATTTATTACCATTGTCTGCGATATGATTTTGGAGTTAACCTTTGTGTGAGTCGTATGACAGGCATTGTGTAGGGGGGGGGGAGGAAATTATAATTCACGCTGTGACACGTAACGACCACACGCGCCTTGTGCAAAATTGTTTTAAGAATTGATGGTTGGCCAGAGATGTTTTTGCGGGATAGCCGTGTCGAGCGATCTCCCTCTCTCCCAACGTGGGAGGTAGAGCTTTCGCCTTCCACGTTGGAAGCTCTGCCTCCCACGTTGGGAGAGAGGGAGATCGCTCGACACGGCTATCCCGAACAGCTCTGAAGAGCAACCATCATGAATCAAGCCGTGAAAACGTACATCAGTAAGTTTTCAGAATTGCTCCCCATAGCTGTTCTTTCGGCATAGCCGTCCCTAGTGTTCCTTCTCCCTCCTTCGCCACGTTTTGCCTCTCACTTTGGAGGCATCATCAGGCGTTATGCCTCCAACGTGGGATGGGCTATGTCACGACGGAGAGCGAAGGAACACAAGACACGGCTACCCCGAAAGAACAGCTATGGAGAAGAATTCTCATACATAGAGCCGTTACAACCCTACATCAATACAACATGTTTGAAACAAACATCTACCCAACTACATCACCACACAGCTCGGTATTGTGTTACGTTGCGCGTTTTCTGCAAAGAGTACGAGGTACTAAACCCCTCCCCGCTGGACAACTGTTAAAAAGAGCTACATCGCTCAAAGGTTCCTTCAAGCTTAAATAAACACTAACTCACTCTATGGTGAGCGTATCTTTGAAGTTGAACGCATACATGTTCAGTGTAGCTACCTTTCACCTTCGACAGACCACCACAACCTCGACATTCAAATGACTAATTAAACAGCATGTCTTTAATCAGGCATTTCCACACTGAGCTCACCATCCACGCCTGGATTACTTGTGTCTCGCCCCCTGACCAGGCGTGACATTTGCGCGCTTTATGAATTCTGTTATTATTACGTATTATTATTGCGTGCTACGTGCGTATGCGGCTCGAATGTTGGGAGTTTTTGTTTTCTTACGGAACTGTCAACAGCGCCTTGCTCCGCTTTGTAAATGTACGTAATTAGGCTGCAGGTACACCGCTCTCTACCGCACACAAAGACAAACCATTACCGGGGTTCGTAAAGAGCAGTGTCTGATGCTACATTACCCATTGTATTCAAACCAATATCCCGGGGCTCTGCCTCTCAAGCATTTCTGTGTCGGTTGCATGGATGGCCATTGGAGCCATATGCTACCTTTCTCTTTTCACCCATAAAGGGATAGTGTCAGACTTAATCAAAGGGAGGAGTGGAGCGAGAGAAGGCGCAACTATAGCTCGTTCATCATGCCCGATGCGTTTCGCTTTGTATTCTTTTCGTGACGACCCCGTGCGTGCGTGCGTTCGTGGGTGTGTGTACGCGTGTACGCACGGTTATGTGAGCGGACCCACTCGAGTTTGATTCCCGCTCACGGTCCAACGCCAGTAACGATTTGGTGAACAACAGGTTGTGAGGCTCCCTTAGTCGACTGAGCCTCAAATGAGCACCTGGTATGTTGTGTAAACATCCCCACTAGAGAGACAAAGGCGGCTGGGTATAGGTGCTGGCAACGCACTCCCCTTTTGTGCCGTGCTGGCCTATATAGGTGCTCGCTAACCGCACTTGACCCGACATTCTGTTAAGGCTATACGGACGATCTTTGTCTGTACGGTAACGCGAGTTTGAACGAGTGCTGGGCCTCCCATAAGTCGACTCAGCCTTACATAAATACCTCGCGCAGCGGATATCAATTCAGAGCCGACAGGTTCGTTGCGTAGCACGCTAACCGCTGCACCACCGCTCCCCACAAAGACAAAGATCCCCCGTTATAGCCTTAACAGACTATCGGGTCAAGTGCTGTTAGCGAGCACCTATGAAGGTCGACACGGCATACGAGGGGGTGGGTGAACAGAACCACGCCCGGCCGCATTTGTCTCCCTAGTGGCGATGTTTACACACCGCACTAGGTACTCATTTGAGGCTGAGTCGACATAGGGGAGGCCCTGGACCGGTTCAGAGAATCGTCACTGGTGTTTTGTGTTGGTCCGTGCCACACACACACAGCCGGTCATTTCTTTATTCATTATTTGTACGGTTAGCAGAGCATTAATTTATTACATTATTCCCACGAGTTTAGCAAAAGTAGCAAAATATTAGCTTCAGAAACTCATTAAATAGGAAGGCTAATGTTATGCCGGCCTGATAACAATGACAGCAGAAAAGGTCAAAGTCATTAACAGAGGAAGCGAATTGTTCGGTTCAAGCTGCACAATTATTGTCCGGAATGTCCGTAATACGAATGTGTTATTGCTTCTCTCTCTCTTCCCGCGTAACATCATCGTGCTATTCCCGTGAGATGACTAGCGTTTGTGTGTACTCATAATAATAATAATATCTCACTCGGGTATCTAGCGTAGCTCGTGTTAAATTTGAGACTAGGCTGAGTGAAGAGCCGCGTCGTACAGTGATGGCTTTATCACTGAACCTTCGTGACTAGGGACTGCTGAGTGACTTTGTTGTTACATTAAGAGTAGTGGGGCGGCACGGGCGGCGTAGTGGGTAACGCTGCCGCCTCACAGCAAGATTGTCCCGAATTCGAATCCCCGGCTCGGGGGCCTTTCTGTGTGGAGTTTGCATATTCTCCCCGTGTCTGCGTGGGTTTTCGCCGGGCAATCCGGTTTCCTCCCACCGTCCAAAGACATGCTGCCAGGTTAATTGGCCGACTGAGTAAATTGCCCCAGGTGCCCTGCGACGGACTGGCGTCCTATACTGGGTATAGCCCTGCCGTGTACCCTGTGTCTGCCGGGATAGGCTCCGGCTCACCGCGACCCTGTACTGGATTAAGCGGTTTCTGAAAATAGATGGATCGATAAGAGTAGTGAGTGTATACGATATTGCAACAACTACGGCATTCTAAATCCTCCACGCGTTCAAATCGTTTGCGATAAACGGCATATTCAATGACTGTCTCGGTGTATGATGATAGATAGGTAGATAATGCTTGCTCTCCAGAGCTGTTCTTTCGGGACAGGCGTGTCGAGCGATCTCCCTCTCTCCCTCGCGATGCTTCGCTTACCACGTTGGAAGCATCATCAGGCATGGGAGGCAAAACGTCGCGAGGGAGAGAGGGAGATCACTCAGTGACACGGCTATCCCGAAAGAACAGCTCTGAAGAACAACCATCATGAAATGAGCCGTGAAAACCTACATCAGTCCAAGATAGATGTTTATTATTACAGCAGAAAATACCCCAGTGATCTTGCAAGGTCTGGAAGCGGGATTCCTGTGGCGGTATCCACATAAACAACAACAACAGCAACACTTGGTATCCACATGCACACGAGTTGACACGCAGCCTCCCAGTACCAGATGCGCAATCCATCTGAAGATTTCTACACACATTAAGTGCTCGAGAATGTCATGTAAGAAAGCGCCCATCTCTTATTTCGCTCGCTCAAGGTAGAAGCGTTCACGTCGCGATCCCTGTCAGGTAATACTTGGTATTGCCTGCGAATTCTACCAAACACTTCGAGGCCGAGGAGCTGAAAGACAACGATGTCCAGAAGCTGACCATCGTGCTTCGAAGAATCGCAGAGAAGATGAATTTCGCTCGCGAACCGACTCGCACGACGCTAAGCACACGGTCGTGATATAGTGGGCAGGCCGTGGCAGCAATTGAGCCCGAGGTGCATCGTTAGTTGTCAACCGCTGGCGTTCGTGTACACGCTGCTTAACAAGTGATCGTATATCCCAGGCAGAATGGAATATGGGGGTTAGCAGCAACGGCACCGAGGGCCTTGTTCCAACCATTGCCTCAAACATGCATCACCGGCCAATAATGTAAATGGAGCCGCAACGGTGGCGCCAAGCCTCTGAACAACTCAATTTACCGGGCGGCGTGAAAAATGATTATCACTTTCTCTAAGGGAAAGCATCCTCGATCGTGTGTGCGCACGCGATGGGTCTGTGTGTGAGATGGGTCTCTGCGCGCGTGAGATGTGCTTGTGTGTGTGTTTGTGATGGATTTGTGTGTGTGTGATGGTTTTGTGTGTGTGGGTGTGTGTGATGGACACATGTGTGCTGTGTGTTTGCAAATGATGGGTCTGTGTGCGTGACAGGTCTAGGTGTATGTGTTAGGTCTGTGTGCGCAGAAGCGTATTCTGGGCCGTTACACTTTGAGCAATTAAAACGCTTGTTCTAAATGTGCCACGAATACATTATGAGCAACGATTCATAAACATTTAAAACCGAAAGCTTCTGCGAGCATTTATTTATTTGTCCAACAGTTAAGAATTAAACTCTGATGTGTGCACACAAATCATATTTTTAATTGCCTTACGAGCATAAACCCTCCTAGGATATTTGTACCAGCTGTCCAGAGCACTGAATATAAATGTGCCACGGAATGCATTCAGCCCGTCACACGGTCAGCACGCACTTTAGTTGTTTACGTGGTTTAGGTTTGGTCTTCTAGATCAGTGAGTGACTGGGCAGCTGTGATAGCCCAAGGCAGTGGGGGATGATTGTTTTGTCTTATATTTTTTTGTAGATGTTTCTGCTGCGTATATGCTTTGGGTACGAATCGGCAAAGTATCCTCCAAATCAATAAAATCATGGCCATCCTCCAGGAGCCATGTGAATATGCTGTGATTTATATCCACGGGACACGAGCCATTTAAAGATAAGGGACCGCAACAAATTCTAAGATCCTAATGAGAGTGTGGCCACCGCTGTTTCCCCCACCCCTTCTCTTCCTTATTCCGCGAATCATTTTTCTTTGCCACGCTGGGCTCGCGTCGCACACTTTCCACCTTGACAATCATGTGATAAGATTTTCATTTCATGGTTAGTTAATCATTATTGACCTATTTACCTGAAACATAACTCCGTAAAAATGCATGTCCGCCATATCGTAAAAAAATTGCGGCTGACGTTTAACGAGGCGCGTATTCATATCGCGTCGCAGCTCCGCGCGGCTCTCGAGCTTTTCAGAGCGGCTCGGTGAATCACTCCGCTACAAGGGTCTCGCGCCTTGCTGCCCACGGCATCTGTTGTCTCTCTCTCCCGAGGAGTATGGATCCAGCATTCGTGGATTTTAATGAACTTTGCACACAGGGCAGCGAGGGATTAAGTTGTGATGGACACTGATGGGGACCCTTGCATACCCCCGGAGCTCCGGAGACGGTGTCACGTAATGCCACCCATTCTTTTTCTTCTTTGCGATTCTTCGAAGCGCGATGGTTGAGCTTCTGGACACCGTTGTCTTTCAGCTCGGCTTCGAAGTGTTTGGTAGAATTCGCAGGTAATTCCAAGTATTGCTTGACAGGGATCGCGACGTGAACGCTTCTACCTTGACCCCCACCGCCCATTCATTCATCATTCATTGTCAGAAACAGCTTAATCCTGTACAGGGTTGCGGTTAGCCGGAGCCTATCCCGGCGGACACAGGGCGCAAGGAAGGGTTATGCCCATGATGGGACGCAGGCCATCACAGGACACCAGGGGCAATTTAGTTCGCAGGCCAATTAACGTATGCAGCAGCATGTCTTTGGACTGTGGGAGGAAACCGGAGTGCCCGGCGAAAACCCACGCAGACACGGGGAGAACGTGCAAACTCCACACAGAAAGGCACCCGAGCCGAGATACGAACCCGGGCTCTTCTTGCTGTGAGGCAGCAGCGCTACTCACCGCGCCACCGTGCCGCCTGGCCGGGTTTAGCGGAATTTCCAGACATTGCCAACGGCTTTAAATATTAATATTTAGGAAATTACACCTCAGCAGGCTGTGTCTTAAGCCGCTGCGGAAATCCTCTTTGCGTTCTAACGCTCGCCAGAAGTAAAGTTGGTGGAGTAAGCGCCTCGAAGCTTTGAATAAAAAAAATATGCATCTCTTGTTGTACACGGTGCTCGTACTACTTACGAGGAATAATTGTACTTGTTCTGTTTCGCCCTCCGCTGAGTTTACGTTGTAGGACGTGTTTTCAAGCGTGCATTGGGAACTGTGACGCTTAATGATACTCGTGGAGCTAAGTACTATTCGTGAAAATTGAAAATGTTTTCTGCAGCTCCCGTAAGAGGGAGAACAGTGGACTATAAATCTCGCGATTAGTGCTCTCCGAGTCAGCGTCCATTTGTCACTGTATGGCGCTCACGGAAGGGTTACAAAATATGAATGTTTTTTTAAACATTAAAAAGCAGCTCGTTCATTCCGAGCCTGTTTATGCCGAGTTATTGCCAAAATATAGCGCGACATGGTGCAGCAAAGGCACAGTGGTTCTCACGATGCGCAACAAACCCGGTGACCCGCGTTCAATTCCCGGCCACGGCTAACGGCATTAGCTCGTGGTGTTTGAACCGGACCTGGGCCACTTCTCTTCAACTGCCTGCAGTGAGCAGCATGGTGAAGTATGGTTAAACACCATCCATGAGCAGCACGGCATGGGTAGGCCCTCATTCAGTAGTAGATTAGCAAAGGGCTGTCACTAACTATCAAACTGCGTTGGCCCTGGGGGCTCAGCGACAGAGCGAGTGGTTCACAATTGGCAGGTTGTGAGTTCACATCCTGTCTGAGGGTTGACTCAGCCCATCATCCCTTCCCTCCTCTGAGATCATTAAAATGAGTAGCACTGTTTAGGGAAGTCCACAGTGGTTGTCCAATAGAATCGACTCGCCATTGGCACAGTAAGATAGACGTTTCACCACTGGCTCGGCGGTGTGAAAAGTAGACGTGTACTGCTTAAATGCTTATTTGAGCAGGGAGTTACAAATAGCTTATACCGGTAACAGCACAAGACAGCAGGGGGGGAGCTGTGCTAATAATACTAGTACATTGTATTTCTAAATTAATTGTATTTAGAACGCGCACATTGTCGTTCAATGTCGAAGGTATTAATTCGAAGAGAGAACGACTTAGAGGCGCGACAAAACCGCAGAGTTGTGGAGGAGGCAGCCAGGCGGTTTGCAGGCGCCGACATATTGCCAGACACCGCGTCCTACCAATTAACGAGTGTTTTTTTAAGTTGTGAGAGGAAACCGGAGAACCCGGAGGAAACCCAGGCAGAACAGGGGAAGAACACACGAATTCCACGCAGAAAGGCGCCCGAGGCGGGTATCGAACCGCCTCAGGCAAGACCATTCTTTCGGTGAGGTGCAGATGTTGTCCACGAGAATGCCCACATTCGCGTGGCAGTCACAAACGCGTACTGAGGATGAAAACACAAAGGTGCGAAGCGTGCCACGGCTGCGTGAAGAGGGCCGCGTCTTCACGGAGGAAGGAGACGAAGGGTCGTCTCGTCTCTGAGCCTCCCTGCCACGCGTGGGCGACAGACAATTACCACGGAGATTCTGCGTCGGTTCAGCACAGCCTTTTCTACAAAGCGGGAAAAAAGTAATTTAAGACAATGTTTGCCAAACAACGAGCTGCGTGACTAATACGTGAATATAAAAAAGTATGCTATTTTGTTTCGACGGTTTATTTTAAAGTCACAGGCGTTAGGGAAGGGTAATATATATATACCGTATGCATTGAGCATGCTTGGGAGAGTGGTGGCGGACTCGTTAATGCACTGAGCTGTGAACTTTGGCACCCAGAGATTGATTCCCAGCGACGGCTAACATCATTGGCGAGTGATTTATAAACTGGTCTTGTCCATTAACTTTACTAACCTGTGCTAACCAGCATCGTGAAATGTGGTCAAACGTCCCCCATGACACGCACAAATGGAAGTGGCCTTTGTTCAGAATAGGATTTTTAAAAGGTAGTACATTTATTAGTATTTATGGATATAACTATTATACTTGGGGTGACATGGTGGCACAGTGAATAGCACTGCCGCCTCGCAGCAAGAAGCTCGGTTGCCTTTCTGTGTGAAATTTGCATGTTCTCCCCATGTCCACGTGTGTTTTGGACAGGTATTCCGTTGTCCTCCCAAGGTCAAAGACGTGCTGCTGCCTAGGTTAATTGGTCTGCTGACTAAATTGCCCCCGGTGTCCTGCGATGGACTGGCGTTTTATCCTGGGAATGGCCATACCATGCACCGTGTGTCTGCCAGTATAGGCTCCAGTTCATCGTGACTCTCCACAGGATTAAGCATGTACTGATAATGAATGAACGAGTATTATATTTGCCACTAAAACTGTCCAATCACAGCACCTGTTTGGTCAGGGAGGATTGCCTATTTCGGTTAAGTACTCTTGAGAATCTTACTTTATATTTTTATAGAGAGGATACAAAACGCACAAAACCACAAGGGACAAAACACAGTTTTGCGGCAGAAATTATGCTTAATAAAATGGGGATACACGGTAAGAGTAATTTAATTCGGAATTATAAATACATGTACAGCAGGAGTAATTTGAGGTAAGCCTTGATTCGACTGGGCTCCTTGATGCATTGCACCAATTGCTCCCAATTTTATTTAGCACGATTAATTGAAGCGAAAGGGGTGTGTATCAACTATTGACAAGCAGACATGCTTGTGTTTAATTAAATCGTTGATTTCTACAGTAAAACAAGAACACTCTGTCTCCAAATAATACCAGCCTTAGTAAATTGCAATGTATAATAGTCATTTTTTTGTTGTTGCCCTTAATATAAAACAAACTTAAAGAGACAACAAACACGCACATTTACAGAAATAAATAAAAAATATTAAAAAATAACAAAGTAACCAAACCAAAAAAGTAAACATTTACACGTAAGTGACAAAAATAAAGTAAAACAAAATACAAGGTAATTTAAATAGTTGAACATTTAATACGGGTGAACATTGCGATGGGGTAGAAAAAATATAGGTAGTTTATTGCACATGGAGCAAAATGATTTGTCAGTGCAGATTTCCAGCTGTGACGATGATTCTGAACGGAGATAAAGCCGAGAACGAACATGGAAACACTGATTGTGTGCAGAGAAACGTGGGAAGGTGCGTGCCCAGCATCACTGAGAAAACGGGAAGAGGACAGCAAGAGGCACAACCTGAGCCCAAATAAGAATAAAACAATCCATCCATCCATCCATTGTCAGAAACCGCTTAATCCTGTACAGGGTCACGGTGATCCGGAGCCTATCCCGGCAGACACACGGTGCAAGGCAGTATTATACCCAGGATGGGACGCCAGTCCATCACAGTCTACCGGGCGAAATTCAGTCGGCAGGCTAATTAACCGATGCTGCAGCATGTCTTTGGACTGTGGGAGGAAACCGGAGTGCCCGGCAAAAACCCACGCGGACACAGGCAAAACACGCAAACTCCAGGGACCATCTTGCTGTGAGGCGGTAGCGCTATTTAAATCCGACAAATATCTGTAATGACCTAGTGAATCAACTTTTGGGCTAATTTTATTGTTTTTTTATATAGTGCTTCGGCCATCACAAACTGACACCAGACATGGCATTCCCACGCATTGCAGAGACAGTGGGCAATAAAAACAAAGCTTAATCACCAGCACTGCTTAAGAAAATGAATCAATGGTGGCAATTAACCTGACAAATGCAACACGACAGGTTTCTGATTTCCCCCGTGCCGTCTCTCAGCCTTCGTTTCTCTCTTCTTGAGGGCTGTCGCTTGTATGTTTAAGTTCAGGAGCCAGTTTAAGGGCAGGTCATAAACTGGGTTTTATTGGGCTCCAATCTGCTGATACGGCCCACTGTAAAAATGGATGGGTCTTTTACGACCAGTGACATCACAATTAATCCGCCGAGTTAAATAAAAAATCCATTAGCTAAAGTACTGCGCGGCAATTTGTTTCATTTAACAAAAGCACTGCTTTATTTTAATGCAAGCTCGAAATGCTGCTAATAAAATGCCAGGTGCCATCGTCTCCCTGGGACGAGAGGAGACTCCAGGGACCATAAACCCTATGCTTGTGGAGGCAAGGGGCTGCCTTGTTGTGGAATTACATTCTGCAGCACATCGCTGTTTCCATTCTACATTATGATCATTGACTGGCTTCCCATACTGGGCATGGCCCTGCATTGTTCTGCTGAGTCTACCGAGATAGGCTGCCGCTTTCCGCGATCCTGAGTGTACAGGATTAAGCAGTTTCGGATAATAATTATGATTATGATGATTCCCATGTGCCAGGATGATGATTTGGTTTAATCAGTTTTGTTTGCTGTTTGTTGTAGCACAGAAAGCCCGGATCCATAGCTTGCAAGCTCAAACGGTATTTTCTGCGGTAACAATAAACACATATCTGTACTGATGTAGGTTTTCACGGCTCGATTCATGATGGTTGCTCTTCAGACCTGTTCTTTTGGGATAGCCGCGTCGTTTCACCTGATGATGCTTCCAGCGTGGGTGGCGAAGCGTCGCAAGGGAGAGAGGGAGATCGCTCGGCGAGGCTGTCCTGAAAGAACAGCTCTGAAGAGCAACCATGATCTAGCTATCAGAACACATTGCGGTTTCTTGCTTCCACCTGATGGTCACCTGCTGGACCTGAGATCCCAAGACGCTGGTTTGACACAATTGCCCCGGCGTGACACTTATAGTAA
>JAZEWU010000002.1:7210588-7231935 GCA_036362915.1 Geotria australis | reverse complement strand
TTTCGGCACATATAACTTTCCGAAAGGTAACGTTGTTAAATTGACACGTTATTAAAAGCCAAATTGATTGGTGCATTGGCAAATGCAATCTATAGCGTTGGCGTTCTATGTAATGAAGTATGATGGATGCAGTGTGCCGGTGAGGACATATGTTTGACCCCGCTGACCTGGACAGATCCCGGGTAAAAAAAAAAACCAATCCCTGTGTATAATCCAATAAGAAAAATACTCACGAACTAGATGGCTCTACTTAGTATTGCAGGAACACACTCCTGTATGTGATTTCCTACTGCTTATACATTACTCGCAGGCATCCCTCTAGGGTAGATCTAGAAGGGCTGGCGGGCCGGCAAACAGCTGTACGGGAGGCGTCCGATATTGCGTACTTGCTTATCGCTACAAATTCACATGTGCGGAGTGCACACCATTCCAAATGCAAACGAGCGCTCAGGGTTTGGCAGGCGTTGCCCTGAGGAGAGTTTACACTTTTTGCCGAAGAGTAACACTGCTGCTTGGCACTCGCTAGCCACTGCCCGTGTATGCACACGATTAAAATTGCGCTGTGAACAGCTTCGGATTTTTTCTTGTCTAGGGGCTGAAATGAGGCCGGCACGGTGGCGGAGCAGGTAGCCCTGTCGCCTCACAGAAAGAAGGAACCGGTTTCGATTCCCGGCTCGGATGCCTTTCTGTATGGAGTTTGCATGGTCTCCCCATGTCGCAGGAATCCCGTAAAGAGCTTGCACGCTCACTGGGTATTATTCTGCTGCAATAATAATCTGTCTATGCTACCGCCTAGGTTAATTAGCCTGACTAAATTGCCCCCATTGCCCTATGATGGACTGGCATCCTATCCTAGGTGTAGACCTGCCTTGCACCCTGTGTCTGCTGGGATAGTCTCCGGCCCCCTTGTGACCCTGTAGAGGATTAAGCATGTATTGATAATGACGATGGCAGGGTTTGAATGTGCGCCGATGATTTCCATTGAATTTGATTTGAAAACGAGCTTTATAATGTGGCAGCCTTGAGTGGAAATGACACAGTTATATTGGTTCAGTTTTCCCAATTATTTCCAGCCAGTCACTAAGGTAACCTCATTAAGACGGGACGATCAAAAGATGCTTTGGTCAGATGGGGCTACAAGACCGGCCCAACCACCTGTGAATGTGCAGAAGCAGACCATACTATGGAACACTGCCTTTTCTGTGCTCTACTACCCAACCTCTGCAGCTCAAAAGACCTTGCGGAGTTCAATGAAAATGCAAGGGGCTGTGTAAGAAAATGGGAAACTGTAATTTAACCATCACGTTTCGAAGAATCGCAAAGAAGAAGAAGTAAGAAACTGCGAAGAAATAGCAAATTAGTGTTGCGGTAAGCTTCTGTTAAAATGAATATTCTGTAAATTACATCTGAGTAATCAGTCGAAATCTACACAATAACAAGATATGTCGATTAGTTTAATGTGTGAAAGATGTTGATGTTGCAAATGCTATTTAGGTTGCTTAATGTATTTAGTTGACAGAGAATGAGCTTAAAATACATATTTAATGGTTGTCAACACCGCAGAGAGTTTGCTTGTTTTTGTTGCCCAACCGATGACTAATCCACGCATAGACAACATGAGATATGAAATCAGATCTTGCCACAATGTGGTGTTTAATAATAATAATCTACTTATGTAGCGCGTGCATTTTCTCCGGGCGCGTTGCACCCGTTGATTCGGAGGCGCTTAAAATACACATTTAATGTGTCATTCATTCATTACAATTACCCACTTCATCCTGTACAGGGTCGTGGTTTTTTCCGGAGCCTATCCCGGCAGACGCAGGGTCCAAGGGAGGGTTTTTCCCAGGATGGGTGGCTAGTCCATCGCACAGGAAGCAATTTAATCAGGAAATTTAACGGAATACTTAACGACAACACACGTGGAGACGGGGAATCGAACCCAGTTCCTTATTGCTGTGAGGTGGCAGCGCTACTCACCGTGCCACCGTACTGTCCTTTTAAATTGTCCGTGTTCCCAAAAAGGAAGAAAAAAAACCAAAGTGAAATTTTTTAATGTAGAAACTTTTTATTGCAGCACCAATTAAAGGTGTTTTGAAAAAAAAAAATCCCGTTTGGGAACATAGTAAAAATTAGTTTGCATTTGCCATAGCAGAGGCTGACTCATTAAGTATTAACACGAATCCGAATTTCAGCAGGCTCATTTCAAAGTGTTTTGAAACGTTCTAGTAACAATCGATCGCATCTATCATTTCTGTGACACATCAGAGCAAAGGGGACGCTGTCACCACATAGGCGCGTCACATGTTTTCATCTCATCTCATGATCAGAAACCACTTAATTATTGTACAGGGTTGCGGTGAACCGGAGCCTATCCCGGCAGACACAGGGCGTAAGGCAGGGCCATATGCAGGATGGAACGCTAGTCCATCACCGGGGACCGGGGACTGTGGGAGGTGCCTGTCTAAAACCGACGCGGACACGGGGAGAACATGCAAACTCCACACAGAAAGGCACCCGAGCCGGGATTTGAACCCAGGATAGTCTTGCCGTGAGGCGACCGCGCTACTCACCGTGCCACCGTGCCGCCTTCGTCACATTTTCTTTTAACTGAACAATTCTCAGAGGCTTCCACAGCCACGGCACTCGTCGGTGGTCGCAGCGAAGCAAGTGGCGCACCCGGTCAGGAGTCCAAATACATGCTGCTGCATAGGTTAATTGGCTCGTAGACTAAATTGCCCACAGTGCCCTGTGATCGACTGGCGTCCCATCCTGGTTATAGCCTTGCCTTGCGCCCTGCGACTGCCGGGATAGGCTCCGGCAGACCGCGACCCTGTACATGATTAAGCGGTTTCTGACAATGGATGTATCGATGGATTAGAGCAGAAAATACCCTGTGAGCTTGCAAGCTCTGGAGGCGACAATGCCAGCCGCACCTCGCCACCGCGTCGCTCTGGCGCAACGAGATGCCAGGGCGTTTCGTGTAAGGTGCCAATGACCGCGTGTAGAGCGGCGTCCGCTCAACGGTGGCTCTCAAGTAAAGACGCCCTCCTTGCGGGAGACGTGATGAACGGAAGGCAGGCCACGTAAGGCTGCGTCTCCGTGTTAATGCGCCACAGGCAAATCCTCATCCAGGAAGAGATAAGAATGCTGTAACGATGACGTAGGTTTTCACGGCTCGCTTCACGATGGTTGCTCTTCAGAGGTGTTCTTTTGGGATAGCCGTGTCGCTGAGCGTTCTCCCTCGCGACGTTTCGACTCACGCGACTAACGCCTGATGATGCTTCCAACGTGGGAGGCGAAACGTCGCGAGGGAGAACGCTCGACAGGGCTATCCCAAAAGAACAGCTCAGAAGAGCAACCATCAATGATAACACGCTAACAGTAAATGTATTTCAAGCGCTGAAATGAGACAATATAACTGCACCAATATTGCTCATCCTGAATTCAGATGGGTAATGTTTTGTTGTGCTTGTTTAGTTTTTCATTACACGTTGGCTTCATTACTGGAAAAAATACTAAATGAGGTTTCTTCTCTATCAGCGTGTCCTTTGATAATTATGTATCTATCAGTGGGGATTCTATAGACGTTATGCAAGTCCTAATGAATCTACCGCTAATCTGCATGAACTCGGCTGGTGAGAGGCTGGTGGACGAGACAAGGGCAACTTTAAAGGGGGGGGTGAGCAGCACCGTATCGCGGTGAGTAGCGCTGTCGCCTCACAGCAAGAAGCTCCCGAGTTCGAATCCCGGATTAGGAGCCTTTCCGTGTGGGTTTTCTCCGGGCACGCCGGTTCCCTCCCGCAGGCCAAAGACATGCTGCTGCATAGGTTAATTGGCCTGCGGACTAAATTGCCCCCAGTGCCCTGTGATGGACTGGCGTCCCATCCTGGGGCTATCCCTGCCTTGCGCTCTATGTCTGCCGGCATAGGCTCCGGCTCACTGCGAGCCTGTACATGATTAAGCAGTTTCTGACAATGGATGGATTGGGGGGGTTAGGCGGAGGGGGAGGGTGGAATGGACGAGGGTGACCAGGAGATAGACAGAACAGCAGTGGATTCATGAATCCATCTTTGCGGGGGCTCCAAATATGTTACTCTCCCGTATGTGGCAAGTTTCCAAATGCAGGATTTTCTTGAAGGTCCGATGTAAACAAAATACAGGAATACGATTTTCCGTTCTCTGTCGTTGTTGACATGTCGTTCTCTCCACAGCCTTGTGCAGCGCTTTGTGACCCTCGGGTGAAAGGCGCTATATCAATGCTATTATTATTATTTTATACCCCTGCCTTGCGTCCCGTGACTGCCCGGATAGGCTCCGGCTCACCGCGACCCTTTACAGGATTTAGCGGTTTCTGAAAATGGATGGATGAACAGTTATTTTAAGCAATCTGTAGCGCTTTCCTTCTACGTGTAATGAAGCCATGCATTGCTGTGGACACATTACGTGTTAAATTCCTTGAGGAATCTCGTCCTGTCTTCGTCTCGTTACGAAACACAATGTGGATTTTGAATGTAAAGTAACGTACGCCACTCTCTGCCAGCTGTGTAGGAAACGGTGCTTTGTGTCAATGTGACTGTGTTCCCACGGGGGCAATGTTTTGCGTGCGGCGCACTGCAGGAATGGAAATGTTCGCTTGCAAAAATCGGTTGCTCTCTCAGTCCGACCACCCAGGCTCTCCCAATATTTTGCCACCGTCTGTTGTTAGTCTGGCGAGGGATGCTCGTTGATGAAATGCAAATACTGCAATGCTCAACGATGTCCGTTGAGGTGGAAAAATACTTTTCTTCACAATGCTTGGACCTCAGAATGTGTGTCTCTCCTCGATTTATGACGTGTGCGACATACGACCACCCGGACTTACGATGGCCGTTACAGTAACCCTGTTATAATTATATTCGAGTCCCGTTGGTTGATCGTAAAGTCTAACGACGATCGCTCTAGGTGCGGAACGGTAGCACCGCTCGGCCACGCTGCCGCAAGCCAGCCATATTTGTTGTTGTCTGGGTCTCAGCTGGTTGTGATTTGTTTCCAAACTGTTATAAGGATATTTTCGACTTACAACCAAGTCGACTTAAAACGGGGTCATCGTCGTAAGTCGACGAGAGACTGTGTATGATAGGTATAATCTAGGCAGGCCCAAGCCTTGGCTGACATTAATTCTATACACCTATTGCGTCAAACACAGTTCCTACAGCCTTAAAAAAACTCTTAAAAAGTCACCTTTTCACCGACTCACAACAAACCGACTGAGCAGGGCTCCGCGCCTCCGAATCAACGTGGACAACGCGCCCGGAGAAAATGCGCGCGTTACAAAATAAGATTATTATTATTATTGATTTATATACATTGCATTGCTACAATGTGCAACGCAATACAGTACACATGCTGTTATTTAACCGTTATGAGAAAATTAAATAGGACAAATTCTTGTGTTGTTGTCGGCTTGTAAGTTCCCACTCCTGGGCAAAATCCTCCCCCAATTTTATCATCTCCCATTCCTTCCTTTCCTTAGTTGCTCCTGTCCAGTTGTGGCCATTGAGCTCTGTGATTTGTCTCACTGCTGCCCTCTCTGCTTCTTCTGCCTTCTCTTGGGCCTTTGACAAATGTCCTTGTCAGTTCATATAGTTTACAGTATCCACCCTACGTTTGTTTAACGTTTGTGTAACTTGATTAAAATTTGCACAATGATCACTAACGATAATCTGCCCTAGCCAACTTGCGCGATGGGGAGTCTATTATTTAACATTGATTTACGTTTGCACGATATTTCTGTGTTCATGTGTCGCCGTCGTTATTGCTTTGGTGCTGAACTTGATTTTAGTATTGTTGCTTTCGTCCTTTTGGTGACAGAGGTCATGCTTGTAAATGAGACTCATCCTGGTCTCTTGGTTTTCACATTGTCAACCTAAATCCACTTGTACTGACGCGGGTTTCCATGGCTCGACTCATGATGTTTGCTCTTCAAAGCTGTTCTTTCGGGATAGCCCTGTCGAGCGCTCTCCATCTCTCCGTTAGGACGTTTCGCCTCCCACGTTGGCATCCTCAGGCGTTTCAGTGTGCAGCTGAATGCGCGGAGCTATCCATACGTGGCACTGAATTTTGTTTCTCACCTCTCATCAGTTCTCAAGATGTGACCTGGCCATTTCCACTAGAATTATTTTGCCTTAAACAACAGGTATGCAATTGTCTCTTATCAAAAGCAAATGGGACTCAGCACTTTAATAGAACTTTGAACGTATGAATAATCCCAGACTTACTTGCTGGCAGACAAAACTGGCGTACAGTTTGACATACACCCACTTAAATAATGTATCACTAAAAAACCCCCGTCAAACCTAATGTAGACATATTGCAGTGTACGGCATGGCAGCACTTTGTGTCTTATTGAAATAGACTTAACTTCGGTATACCGAAAGCGTTTGACAGACGGCGAGACGCAAAGAGCTAAAGGCGTATAAATGTTTAATGCTACACAGTCGGAAACACACGTCTAATAACCTAAAGGAGTTCGAGAGCAAGGTGTCTTGACCTTCTTTTACTTTTGAAAATTCCTCCGGTGCTCGCGACAAGCGTCGGTCGGGCATCGCGGTCGGAAAACGCACGTCGCCCGCGATGCCAGCCAATCGGCTCACGCGGCGGCGCACACCGAAGCATCCTTTCGTTCATTGCCAGACACCGCTTAATCCTGTACAGGGTTGCGGTGAGCTTGAGGCCTATCCCGGCAGCAGCAGCATGTCTTTGGACTGCGGGAGGAAACCGGAGTGCCCGGCGAAATCCACGCATGCATGCGGAAAACATGCAAACGCCACACAGGAAGGCACCCGAGCCGGGATTCGAACCCGGGTACCTGCTTGCTGTGAGGCGGCAGCGCTACTCACCGTGCCACCATGTCGGGTCAGGAGCTGGGGTCAGGCCATCGAGACTACATCTCGCGTAGTGCTCCGGCGCTCTGCTCCGCCATGCCTCTAAATGTCTGTTGAACGGGACAAGCATGCCACCCTGTCATGCTAAAGTGCTGTTTAAATATCATTTGATCTTAATCCCTTCATAATGGACGAGCTGCATCATAGAAGTATGTTTGGACTAAAAAAGGTCACATGGCACGGAAGGCCGGCAAGATAAGGTCAGCACTTTATTGGTTGCGCCAGGGCGCGCATTTTGACAAGAAATAAATCACTCATCATGCGCAGCACTCGTTGTATTTCACTACATAACTATACCAGCCAGCATTTTTTTTTTTAGAAAACCACTAAATGTTAAAAAGGAAAGAATAGATTACGTTCTGCCAGTATGATTCAGTTACACGATTTGATAATCACGTTAACCTTTTGAAATAGAATGGTTAAAAAAGAAAGGCATTTGTAAAAAGTGATTTTAGGGCATAGTTGTAAAATTGTTTAAATATCAAAAGGAAGAATTGCGACTTATGTTTGGAATTTATGCAGGGAAGTATGAAAACACTTTGTGAAAATGGACGTTGAAGATTACGCAACCTCATTTTATAGGCGATCCCTTTGTGTGCTGCTAATTTAAATCAAATGTAAAATAAAATATCAGTACCGGCAGTCCCCGGGTTTCGCGACCTTTTGGTGTATTCGAGGTTGCCTTGGTCGTTTGTTTTCTGTTGCTTTAGTTTTTCTATAATTTTTTCTTTCGTTGTTGGCGTGCCGTCCTCTTCGCGGCTATTGTGCGGCGCTTTGTGACCCTCGGGTGAAAGGCGCTATACAAATTGATATTATTATTATATTATACTGCATGCAACGTAAATTATTAAGAAGTTGTACAGAAATCGGTTTTGGTTAACCTTATCTTACGGGAGCTCATTCTTAAGTATGAACATTTGGAAGTCAGACACTCATAAATCGGGGACTGCCTTAACCACATTTCATAATTTAAACTGTCACTGCAATACTTATTTTTTCTAACCTATACTTTGTCTTAAAAGAGCTGATGAATATCCATGTGCCCACACCATTTGAAAATGTCCTGCCATGGGTAGATGGATAAGCCAGTGTTAGATTATGGCGGAACGGTGGCACAGTCAGTAGCGCTGCCGCCTCACAGCAAGAATGACCCAGGTTTGAATCCTGGCACGGGTGCCTTTCTGTGTGCAATTTGCATGTTCTCCCAAAATCCAAAAATATGCTGCCTAGGTTAATTAGCCTGATTAAATTGCCTCCAGTGACCTGAGGTGTCGTAACCTGCTTACCCCTCCACATTGGAGAACTGTTAAAAAGAGCTACATAGCTCAAGGGTCCCTTTCAGCTTAAATAAAACCTAACTGACTGACTGATTTTGCAGTTTGTGGACTCATAATCTGATGTGTGAAAATAAATGTAGAATTTGCAATCCTCAAGTAAAACGCTGTGAATAAGTGAGTTTTAACATAGAGGCAACTATATTAGCATAGCCATCAATTTTGGGCAGTACGGTGGCACAGCGGAAAACATGTGCCTGGTAGCAAAAAAGGGTTTGATGCTTGACTCGGGTGTCTTTCTGTGTAGAGTTTGCATGTATATCCGCTCTACTGCATGGGTTTTCTCCGGGTTTTCTTGCTTTCTTCCATAGGTAAAAAAATATATACATTGTAACTGGTATTGGACAAACATCTCAACGCTAAAAGATTGCTTGAAAGTTACTAAATTGGGATCACACACAGCAACTCTGCACCCTACTGTGAGAACTCGGTAAGACCTTCCAGATGGGAATCTTGCAATTAAGTGAGGTTTTCGACAACAATAATAATAATAAACACGAATAATTGAATTTAAACTATAGTCTGATGTATTACACAGGGGTTATAAGTAGGGCAGTGGTTTGTACACCAGGAACCTACCAAACTGAGTTTGATTCCCAGTCATGGCTGGAGCCTGTTGGAGGTGACAACTCTTTGATTCAGGTCATGCTGATCTGTGCGGTGAAGTATGGTCAAAACAACCCCCATGACCGGCGCTGTGTTTGGAGGCGTTCATCCAGCAGTTGACTGACGAAGGGCTGAACATTATTAGATGTGAATTCCACATTCGTATGAAAATAAATAATGGAAAAGCGTTTTAGATTTTGACAGAATGTCATGCAAATGTGGCATTAAGAATGAATTTGTCGTGTATGGTTTTTGCAAATTTAGAGATTTGCTTACAACTCCTGCATTGTTCTCACTTTTAATAAACTGGCACAGTTTTGTGTTGATAATTTTATTTCACAATTATTTAAACACTTGTAAATTGCACATCAACCATGGCTGTAAGATATCTCTGCGTATGCAATGAGCAGCAGTCAGATTTAATGCGTTGAAACAATATCGGGCATGAAAAGAAGTCTTATCGCTTGTCCAAAATGTAAAAGCTTTTCTTTTTATAACACTATTAATCTGACATCCAAACATTCACGCTCTCAATATGATTCCTACACAATCATAATTCTGCAGTAACATTAAGCCTCTCCGGGCTCATCGTACCTGATCGCGCATATTCTTGCGTTTTTTTCATAATTTCATTCAACGGTTGTAAAGCTTAGTTCTCTAAGCTGGGAATTGGGATAATTGGGCTTAATTTATCCCGTAGAGAGAAAGAGACTGGCTGTCAAACATCCGGAGGAGTACAACAGAAATGAAATTCTTGGATTAGCTATTACACCGCACAGTGCATACGCCCACCTCACAATGCAAAGCAAAGCCGTTTTCGGGGAGAAAGGCGCTGGGTTTGTGGTTGAGGACAATTTCTTGACAATAAGCTCAGGAGAACCAACAGAGTGGGAAAGGCAGCAGACATTTTACGTGTACGTCGCTCATTATACGGAGCTTTTCCCGAGATGTATATTAATTCATTCATTCATTGTGAAAAACCGCTTAATCCTGTAGAAGGTTGCGGTCAAACGGAGCCTATCGCGGCAGATACAGGGCGCAAGGCAGGGTTATACCGAGAATGGGACGCCAGTCCATCACACGGCACCGGGGGTAACTCAGTCCGCAGGCCAATAAACCTATGCAGCAGCATGTCTTTGGACTGTGGGAGGAAACCGGAGTGCCCGGCGAAAACCCACGCGGACACGGGCAGAACATGCAAACTCCACACAGAAAGGCACCCGAGCCGGGATTCGAACCCGGAACCTTCTTGCTGTGAGGCGGCAGCGATACTCACCGCGCCACTGTGCCGCTCGAGATGTGTATTTTATGTTAGAAATGTGTAGTGCGCTCATATCTATATGAACCGTAATACAAATGCTGCGGGAAGACACACACACACTCACACGCTCCCTGAGTGTGCACTGAGCGTGTGAGAAAATTAGCCAATACCATGCATTCGTTAATGTGTGAAGAGACATGATAGCTCAGTGGGGAAAGCAGGGCGCTGATGATCACTAGGCCGTGAGTTCAAACCCCAGTGATGGTTTACTCCATCTGTTATCGTCTCTAAATGAGCACCCGCCTGCTATACCAGTGGTTCTTAACCTTAACTGCAGCCCTGCGCCTCTTTGGTTCTAATAATATGTTCTCGTACCCCTCATTAATAAATTCAGATAAAATACAATACATATATAATATGTAGAATATACGAGGTTTAACCCTTTCCGGCAATGAGAAAAAGTGTTAAGATCTTTTAAACTTACTGTTGTTATGCGTGAACCTAGTTGAGTAATTTGCTGGTAATCTTCCAGCATTTGGATGTTTTAGCCAATATCAGTTACATTGCAGTCATGTCTTTACTTCTGGGGGGAAACTGAAGAACGCAGAGGAAACCTACGCATGACAAGGGGAGAATATACAAGCTCCACACAGAACAGCGCCCGAATTGGGAATCGAACCGAGTTTCCACTTTTGCTGTGAGGCTCAAGTGTTACCACCACCCAGCCTTCATACAACATGCACTGCTCACAAAGCTGAATTCCCTAAGTGAAATCAGTGCAGCTTGGCACGAGACATTCTATATCCTCAATCTAACGGGATGTGATTTATTTCCAAGTCTGAGACGTACAAATAACATGTTTATTTACTCCCGTGTACTTATCGATTTATTTAATTATTAGTTATGCATGGCGTTAATTAACCTCGGGATGTCCGTCCAGGAGTATTTGGTTGACATGTTAATTGGATCCATGCAGCAATTATGTTGAATTATACGTTTTACTAATGTACACGCAATTCATGATGTGTGGCTCCTAATTGTTGAGATCATGTTAACTAATACCCTTTGCAGAATGACGGCCTGAATTTGCCTCGAGCAGAGTCGGGATTGGAATAACCGCACAGTTGTAGATGTAATTGTTGGCAAAGGAACTTTGTTGTGATAAAAACCTGCTTAATTGCTCCACATTGGCTCATATACCTAAGATCCAATGTGTAATTAGGTTTTTCCAATTTCATTCGATATGCTTCAACATCTGTAATAATCACAAGGGATTTGAGATGGGTTTTTCTACTTTAACATTTCTGCCGTAGCCCCCTGCAACTCAGCTCGAGGAGGGAGGTCAGCGTAAAGGGCAGTTACCGCGCTCCCTCCATTTTTAACATGACCATTTTTTAGATATTTTAATTCGTGTAACGTTGGAAATAATTCATGATTCTTACCGTCTGTTTCGTTTTACATCCGTGTAATATTTAATGACGAAAACGTAATTATGGTTGCCCCTTCAGAGCTGTTCTTTCGGGATAGCCGTGTCGAGCGATTTCCCTATCTCCCTCGCGACTGACGATGCTTCCAACTTGGGAGGCGAGACGTCGTGAGGGAGAGAAGGAGATCGCTCGACACGGCTATCCCAAGAGAACAGCTCTGAAAAGTAATCATCATCAATCAAGCCATGAAAACCTACATCAATACAAAGACCTCATTTATGTGCAGTCAAAGCAGTGACGTTGTATGACAGTGGAAGCAATTATACCCTTGCATAATGTTGGTCTGGGTGCATCACCAACTACTGTCGGATGAATGCCACATTTCGAGAGTGCTTGTTGATCACTGGAATTAATGAACTCTGCGCTTGTTGATCACTGGAATTAATGAACTCTGCTATTTCCGGATAAAAAAGGGCTGACCTTGAAAATGTGAGTGGGTTACGAGACAGCTTCAGCCTCTGCCTCCTGTCATTTATCAAACATGTTTATTTCGCTATCCATCTCATCTCTGAGACGGTGGGAAACTTCAAACGCCTGGGTGAAGCTTTGCACTGTATAACGATGGAAGGATTTGCTGGGCCGTAAAATGCAGCGCGCGTGAATTAGGGTTTTCATTTTTTCGTCATTAACTGCGCTTCCGGTCCCCGGTTCACACTGAGAACTGGGATGCGACCATCAACTTCACAGCTGGACAAGCTACACGGTGCGACCTGCTTTGAACGCTCTGGCCCCTGGTTGGGCGATGCTTTGATGTAGATAGAATGTATGTTTGTATAGTGAATATTTTCACGTGGATTTTTTATTTATTTAAACAAGCGACACCGTGCCGTTGTTTAAAAAAAATAAAAGAAACCCCGCACGCTATTTTTAGGGGACGTGTAGGAATATTTTTGTTCAGTAGTAATGTATTCCGTATATTTTATTAATTAATGTGATGGTTTATTTACGCCATCCCTCTGAGAATAATCGTCTATTTTAAAGGTAAACGCGGAATAAATACGATAATTGCAGAAACATATCGTGAAAAGTAACACAACTGTATAAAAATAAACACATAGCACACCTAGATAAAGGCACAGCAAACTATTTACCTCGACTGGAAGGGATAAATATTCATATATGCAGAATTAAAAGTGATGGGACAGTGGTCGGATCCGTACGCTGTAAACCAAGCGATCCCAGTTCCATTCACGCCCACGGCAGCAATTGCTATATCAGAACCATTCCTGCACTTACACCCCAAACTCCCCATCCTCTTTCATGAATGCGCATTGACCAAAATGGTGAAGTATGGTCGAAAATCCCTATGACTGACACAGCAACGGGACTCATTCATCCATCGGTGAATTGAGAATTACTGAAAGTGTTTTTGTCCAATTTTATTTTCGATTCAAACGTGCCATGTATTTATAACCAGGTATGAGGCCATTGAGATCAGCGCTTTGTGACCCTCGGGTGAAAGGCGCTCTATAAATGCTATTATTATTATTACCTGGATCAAATCAAAGAGGAATTAATTCGTTAGACATTGCAAGGATTGCCGATCAGGAACAGATACATACAGGGATAGATAGATTCAAAGCATCACGCAGAAACAAATGGTTACATTAAATGCCTCAGCTCGCGTGCAGAGGTTTGTGCTCTGCGCGAAGGAATGCAACAAATTTGGGTTGATGAGCGAAACCAAAGCTGCTCAAATGTTTCTAATCAAAAATCCACAGTTTGTTTTTTAGCAGATGTTAATAATTTCATTGGGCCCTCGAGACAGGTGGCAGGGGATCACTGTGGCTGGCAATATGGCTCTTCCACGCAGCTGCCATGCAATTATCCAGACATTCGTTAGCACCCCCCGGTAATTAAGTAGACCGGAACTACTCTGTCATCGCCGCTCACGAATACCGTCACCTCCAGCCATAAGCTGTCTCCGGCTGCCTGAGACTTTGGAGTCAAAACTTTTCAATTTTCTACTGCATCCACTTGAGAATGCGGGGCTTCATTACTCGCATACAAATAGGCAGCGGCCACGAACCTCGGTGTGTTATTTTAGAGAGGGGGAGTGTGGGAGAGGGAGCGTGAATATGCGACGGTGCTCTGGCTGTTTTGAGCCCGAAACACTTTTGTCACAGTAATCACGGCTGAGAGCTCCCCAATTATGAATGACAAGCGAGCCGCAGGACAGGCCCTCGGGATAAATAAACACTGCGAGAACGTCGGTTGGACTGTCCTGTCAACGTGCTTTTTCCTCTCGTCCCGTACAGGCCCACCCCCCATGTCAGTGGTCATGCTTGCCATTTCGTTATTTAAATCTAGCTCAGTGGCTTTCGTTAGCCGGCGTTGACCGACAGCGTCAATGTGCTGGATCTGAGTGTGTGTTGGGGGGTAGTGGGGGGTGGGTGGAAATTGCGGTTAAGCAGTTGTACCTTAGAAAATGAAGGCTGAATTAATTAATGTAATTACGTTGCTCATGGCTGAGTCTATTACATGGACAGGACACCCTTTCCAAATGATTTAATGTCATTCCACCACTCGGGTGAAATGTACAGTTTTTTTGGAGATGGGTGGGGGGGGGGTCAGGGAGGGAGGATGCGGGGTTCGGGGAGAATGAAAATAATACGGAGGTAAAACGTGATATCTTCAGTTAAGTGATGGGACAAAACAATTACGGTTTAAATAAAACAGTTAAAGATACTAAGCTGCGTGTGGTCAATGAAGCGAGGCGAGGTATGACGGGGGAAATCCGCCGGGTTGGGAAAAGAGACGCAATTAAAATCCTGAGCAGAACTCACACTCATCAGTCCGCTTAATTTTCCCCTTACAGTAACCTGTATTAATACGATGCGATATTACGAATCACTTTGACGAAGGGCTATTGCCCGAAATGTTATTGCCTATTTTTCTCACGTATCGATCAGTACTTAAAATTGAAATTAGTCACAAGCGCTTCTGTGAACCCATTTATCCGTTCGTATATTTTCTGCATGGGGTCATGATGACGCATCGTCTCTTGGGAACGCGGGCACAATGGCCATTACGGAGGCAATTAAACAGAGGGGTCCTCATAGGTGTCTAGAAACGTACATGTGCCACCAAGCTCACACCCAGAATACACAAACGATCGCCTTGATTGAGAAATAATTCTAAAAATGCCCTTATTGGGCTAATAAAGGTTTTCATGGCTCGATGTATGATAATTGCTTTTCAAAGCTGTTCTTTCGGGATGGCCGCGTCACTCAGCGCTCTCCGTCTCTCCTTCGCGACGATTCACCTCCCACCTTGCAGACATCTTCAGGCGTTCTGAGTTCCGAGTGACTTCTCACTTCAGGCGTTCTGAGCCGCGATGTTGTTCTGCATTCAGCCCCTTTGCCTAACGCACATTGATCAAGACGGGCAATTTGTAGAGCATTAGTTGCTTTTTAATACGTGCTTTGTCTTGCACCTGCAATTTTGGCTTCTGGCCAAAAGCTAATTAAGAAACTTTGTCAACAAACAAAAACAAAGAACTGTGTTTACATGTTTACACGTAATGCATTCGCATCATGTACCCTCTCAGCAGAACGTCTGACACACACTGAGGAATCCTCACGCGTTCTGGGTTCTCCAACGTGCGAGGCGAAATGTTACGAAGGAGAGAGCGGGTGTGTTCGACACGGCTATCCTGCAAGAACAGCTTCTAAAAGTAATTATAATTCCCTTATTATTTCTAGCAGCCACACTACTGCCTCCGCACACTCTTGCGTTGACCTGTACGCCTGGAATCCTGTGCAGCTGAAAACCCAGGAAGACGGTGAGACGTAATCTCTGGGGCCACCCCTGGGACGGACCCTGAGAGGCTCGATTCATTGAGTCAACTGAAACAGATGTAGGAGGGCCACCTGTCTGTTGATGTATCTGTTTGCAATGCAGCTTGCACAGCAAGAAAATGGCACTTAGTTAACCCGAACTTCAAGCGTGACAATTCATAAGCGTGGATTCACCGCCGGCACTACCCAGTGTCAACTCGGCATTCATCAAGCAGCGGGACGTGTGACTCCTGTGTAATATCTAACATATTCATGGTCACCTCGTCTGAGACACACGCACCACAGGCGTCACACGGCATGTATAGCTAATGCCAACGCGGACCACGAACATTCTCCTAAGCAAGCACTTTAATAATGCACCGTGCTAAGATGCACACATTTTTTTTCAGACGTGACACAGTGTGTGTGTGTGTGTATTCCACGATCACGTGGAACGCTGTTTTCCAAAGCGCAGGGAAGCCAAAACGCCTCATTCTTGTCGCTTTTTATTTTACGAACAGTCCAGCATATGCCTCATTGTTTTCTGTCACATCCCATTTGTGGAGGGGTTAGCCCCGATTTTCTGCTTCACACTACTATGAACCATTTGGACCAACGTTAATGTAACGTCACACATTTTTTCTAAAACCATCCTTCTCTCTTCCTCGATTTTGAAAATGATTCATCGTGATGTATGCATTTCTGCTGCGCTCTAATCAGCATTATTTGCTCATTAAAAAGTGAGATAGGCAGCCTGGTCTGATTCAAATCTGCATTAAACTAATTTGAGAAATCGGACATTCTGTCTGCTTTCATTGTCTAATCTTTCAACACGTTCGCACGCATGGTTGAGAGCCCGAAAGATCCTATGCAAGTTTTTGACACGCACACAGAATGAGTTTGAAACATCCCATTAGAGAAAGAGCCGTGATGTTTCTCTGCATTCAGTCACTTTGCTTCACGCACATTGATCAAGATAGACAATTTGTCGAGCATTAGTTGCTTTTTAATACGTGCTTTATCTTGTACCTGCGGTTTTGGCTTCTGGCCAAAGGCTAATTCAGAAACGTTGTTAATAAACAAAGCAACGAACTGTGTTTAGATGTTCACACGTATTGTATTTGCATTATGTACCCTCTCTGCAGCTCGTCTGACACACACTGTGGTGATGTTAACGCTGAATGATGGCAAAATGTAACTGTTTCATCCCATGTAGCTTTTCACGGCTCGATTCAGGATGGTTAATATTCATTGCAAGCATCCTGCATGATGATGATGCTTCCAACACGGGAGGGGAAACGTCGCGAGGGAGAGAGGTGGATTGCTCGACACGGCTATCCCGAAAGAACAGCTCTGAAGAGCAACCATCATGAATCAAGCCGTGAAAAACCTACACCAGGTTTTCACATCACGTGCCGAATGGCAGCACAAAAGTCCCGTACGTTCACAAACAAGAAACAAGATTCGAACACCGCCACCATGAATCTGCTGGCATTTCGAGATTATCCGCCTCCCCCCATGCAATGTAACTGTTTTTTTTTTCTGAGAGCATACGTAGCACAATGACATTCAAATTACAGCGGAGTGCATCACGAAATCGTTTTCAAGAGCAGCCGAGATTTTTGTGTGTGTGCAATGTCGACACGATCTCTGAGGCTCGACGAGCATCCGTTACGGACGGAGGGGTCGCGTTTATAGCGGGATCTGCCCGTGCCCGCCAGCCGCCGGTCACAGCGACCCGGCACGGCAAAATAGAAAATATAAATACACATGAGATGCGGGGGTATAATAATACGGTTGTTTGTAGCAGTTGAAATGAATGAGTTTTCCCGCGTCGCGTAGCATTTGCAAACACTTCACCAGCTGTTCTGACTTGAAAGGTATCTGTCAAAGGCACGGCGGGGGGGGGCGGCTAGGCCGAGAGGAGTTATTCAAAACAAACTAGGATCAAAAGGGATGCACGAATTATGTGGACTAGAGCGCATTGTCAGTAATGAAGATCAACATACCGATGTGCCTAAATAAGATTGTTATCGGTCAAGCTGAAACGGGTCAAAGAATGTGGAGGTCCATGCTTGGTATTACGTCGAGGCCCACTTGACCCACCTTGAGTCCGGTCTCCACGGACCATCGAGTGATGATCGCAACCCGCGGGTGGGTTGCGACGCGCCGGTTGAGAATGGCGGCACTAAGGCACCGGATGAGGAACACATGGTTTACAGGAATAACGCAAGATATCAGCTGCGGAAGAGCACGCCTGCAATCCAGCGCAGTGGAAGCAGCGAGGGTCGGTGGATCACACACGTCTTGTGAAGGGAGCGTCCGTCGCCATCGAGGTGCCAAAATGTGTGGCCTGCTAGATGTTGCCTGATGTCAAAGGGGGTTCACTGCTTTGCTCACATTGCTTTTATCTTTTGTCATACCTTCTCTCTTCCTAGATCTATCCTGTGAGGGTTGAGGGGTGGGCGCTAGAGAGGGAAGGGAGAGCCCTGGTATACCTTGGGTCCGTTGTCTTTCCCGCCCCATTTGATGTCTGGAATGTCTGCCGAGTTGTTTGCAAGGCTAGATTGTTTTGGTCGTGTTTAGAAGCTGTTAGAGGTTCTGTTAAAAGTCCCTTTACTAATGTTACCCGGAGTTTTTTTTTTTTAACTGCTGATTACTCTTTATTTTAAAGCTGGTTTCTACGTTTGGCTGAGTTTTCCTCTCATTTCTTGTTTGCAATTAATATGTTTTGGTGTCTTGTGAATCTATTTTGCTTCACGCATCAATCTCGGGATTTTGTAGCAGATTTCAGCAAGCACACGCATTTTGTCAAAATCGATTGTGTGTTGTATATCTGAAGTGTGGGGGGGTTCTGTTGCCGATTTCTCCATTTGCAACAACCTACTACAGCCTCACTTGTATTGTTCGTTGCAGAGTTCCGTGGCTTGAACCCAGTTTCCAGCCCGATTGATAATGCGGCATATTAACCATACTAATTATGCACGACCTGCTTCACAGCAGGTGTTCCAGATTCCGTGAGGTCACGCCTCGAAGAGTAGGCCCAAGTGTCAGGTGCCAGCATCAGGTGCAAACCTACCAAACCTGAAAACTTACCCGAAAATTACTCAATTTGAAGAACGCAAAGCACGTATTGACCTTCACTAAGAAACTACTGGAGTCTATGTCTGTGAAGCATCATGTCGAACAGACGTACTCGTTCCCAGATGCCCGAACCACCTCGCGCTGTGGTACGGTCCAGGCGGGCATGCGGTAGAAGCGAATGGCAAGCCAATCGAATGCAGGGGCCTTCTTATTCTTTTCGATTCTTCGAAGCGTGATGGTTATATGACAGTTTCCCATTTCTTTACAACAGTTCTTTGCATTTTTTCATTGAACTCCGCAAGGTCTTTTGAGCTGCAGAGGTTGGGTAGTAGAGCACAGACAAGGCAGTGTTCCATAGTATGGTCTGCTTCTCCACATTCACAGGTGGTCGGGGCCGGTGTTGTAGCCCCATCTGACCCAAGCAGCTTTTGATCGTCCCGTTCTAGTTCTCAGGCCTGGCACGATCTCTATGGGGGGGGGTTTGCTGGGAGCTGCCTCAGGGCGTACCGTACCGCAGCGCACGTTAGGTGATTTTGTGACGATCATAATGACGTTGGCGATA
This sequence comes from Geotria australis, assembly GCA_036362915.1. Taxonomy (NCBI): domain Eukaryota; kingdom Metazoa; phylum Chordata; class Hyperoartia; order Petromyzontiformes; family Geotriidae; genus Geotria; species Geotria australis. Next base: position 7,212,896 of record JAZEWU010000002.1, on the reverse strand, counting down.
AAATGTCTCCGTAAGACACAATAACGTCCTGTGATGCGATTATCGTCTATTAATTTTGCATCGTGCTGGGGGCAACAAGGAGGCAAGGGGGCGGGGGATCAGTCATTCAGAATGCTGGACGAGCCGAGTCGAGGTTAATATATCCTGCGGATGGCCTATTACGTTTTTTTGTAATCACCCAAAGGGTTACGTTTGGTTTAATTGGCCACCTGCGCGCCATTGGGTTGCACGATATGGCAGGTGAGTCAAGGATTCGCACACGAGCATAATTAGGCTTAACTTCGAAGCCAATAGAGCTCATGTGGCAAATCAAACTGTCTTACCCAGTAAGTGATTAAAAAAAACAATAAATCAACTCGAGAAGCTATTAACCTCTTTGTGTGTCTTCCAGGACCAAGCCCCACATGACGATTCCACCCGACCACAGTTCATTATACGATTACTGGAGGAAATCGCGCTAAGCCCAGGCTGGGCCTCTCTCCTGCTCTGCCATTAATGTGTAAAGTTACCCTGCACAGGGCATAGCAGTGTAAGTGCACCGGAGCTGAGAAAGTACCAGGCATTGTGTCCTTATACAGCATAGTGTACATCCTAGTCTCCACGCTTCTTCTTCTTTGCGATTCTTCGAAGCACGATGGTCAGCCTCTTGACAGCCTCTTGACATCGTTGTCTTTCAGCTCGGCCTCGAAGTGTTCCGTAGAATTCGCAGGCGATACCAAGTGTTACCTGACAGGGTTCGCGACGTGAACACGGAGCAAATTATATGGAGAGGTGGGAGTACCCACACTTTACCCCATCGCACATGACCTGCCGATAGACTAGCTACGGTTGTGCCCATTTATGCTTCTGGGTGGACAGAGGTCGGACTGTCTTAAGAGACTGGCACGACACTGTTCGGCTGCCGCGCCAGGAGACAGAATCAAACCGGTGCCCTCTGGATTATTTAAGTGCAGTGTGCTGACAATTACACCGCAGCAGCAAGTGCTTCGTGGAGAGAGGTCATCGAACCTGCGACCTCTGGGCTGCAGGGCGACTCTGCCGATGATCACCCCACTGCGACAGCTCCCCGGCACTTTTCACGAGTGGAATACGTCAGCTACCTGCCGTTACCAATACAGCGTGTGAAGCGTTACCATCTGTGTGTTGACCGTCCATTAACATTGTGGCAATTGGTGTTTTTGCTCGTGAGTAACCTATCCTAGGAGACACTCAAAACCACCAATAAGTCGAGAGCTTATTCCAGGGACCAAGTGTAGTAGTGATCTGAGTGTGTGCTTCTTACGGTGAGTTCGGAGTTACTGCAGGGTTGAGGGCTTTTCACAGTACTGCACGATATTTGTTCTCTCTCCTGTACGCTCGTGGGTTGTTGATTTTTGCATGTGTAATGCTACACGTTCGTAAGTGTAGCTATTCGCTGATTTGATCGTTTTTTAAAACCGTGTCGATGCCGAGCAAGGCCTTGCAGCGGCTTGCTTAATCACAGCAACAGAATTGTAACAATTGAAGAATAAAACAACGAATAGGATCGAGTACAGAGTACAGCGGAGAAATATCAGTGTTTTATACCGTGCCGTTGGGTTTTGAACTCCAGCTTTGGGAGATGCGGAGTAGATTTCCCGGAATGAGAACATTTAACAAACGCAACCGGTACAAAGCGAGCGCAGTGTGTGTAAACGGGCCTTACGTCAGACATGACTAGCGCAACTGGCATTTGGTGCAAAGTTTGTTTTGAGCGTTAGTGTATGAGTTTGTAGGTAATGGTTAGTGCAACTATAAGCCATTTTTCTTCACCGAAAAATAATAATGTTGACAGCAGCAGTGATTTACCTATGAAAACAAGTTTAAACGGTAACAGTTTCCAAGCCCAAACTTTCCAAACTGACACTTACGATGGGCTGAATGTCTTTTGTTCGGCGATGGCAATACACTTTTTAGAAATATGCCTCCCTTAAGCAAAATAAATATGGGTGATATATATTTTCTTTTCTTTGCAAGCTTAAAAATATAGGGTGTGGGCTTTCATAAATAAAACTACCGAATTCACAAATTTACATTTTACCAGTTCCCTAAAGGATTAGATGACCCCGCGGTGTAACGGTTAGCAGACTGGATCTGCAGTGTGCTAACCGTTACCCTGGTGAGGGTCGCGGTGGCAGCAGTCCAAGAAGGGTTCCAGCTCTTCCTGTGGGATTCCCAGGCATTCCCAGGCGTTCCCAGGCCAGCGGAAGGAGATAATTCCTCCAGCGTTTCTTGGGTCGACCTATAGGTCTCTGCCTAGTGGGTTGTGCCTGGTAGACTTCCCGAGGGA
>JAZEWU010000002.1:7191243-7208902 GCA_036362915.1 Geotria australis | reverse complement strand
CACTAGGTACTCATTTGAGGCTGAGTCGACCTAGGGGAGGCCCAGGACCGGTTCAGAAAATCGTCACTGGGTATTGGCCGTGAGCGGGATTCGAACTTGGGTCGCCAGATTCGTAGCCCAGCGCGCTAACCACTGGGCTACCGCTCCCCTCGCAACAGCAAAGAAAAAGCAAAGCAAAGAAAAAAAACGCAGCCATAGTGTAACATTTCAATAAATGTAGGCAATTCAAACATTGGGCGTCTTTTTGGATGACCCTGTACTTTACGGACCGCTGCAATTTCTCATAAGCTCTTCAAGCAGGAACAATTTTAATACTTGTTGCATGACAGTAAAATCTACGTTTTAAATATTAGAACTGCAATTTTTCCAGATGAACTGAAAAGCCAACATTATTGCGTTGGGATATTTGGGGCCTTTGCCTACCAGGCGATATTGTTCCACCTACTCTCTGCTATGGAGAACCCACTTTAATCACCAGTGGCTGAAATCTGGGGTGAAACCCAGGCCCTCAGCATGCCGGCTCAGCAATCTCTCCCCTGACCACTTTTTTGTATATAATTTCTTAAATATTTTAACAGCAATGTCCTGATGTAAGTTTTCACAGCTCGATGCATGATGGTTGCTTTTCAAAGCTGTACTTTAGGGATAGCCGTGTCAAGTGCTCCCTCTCTCTCCTTTGCTGGCCATTTTAACCTGAAGTCACCTCTTTGATATTATAAATAACTTGGCTCCCTCGTTCAAGCTGACAATTTCTCACGGGATCTAATTTTTAACCCTCTGTTATTGGTTTTTACTTTTGGCCACGTCATTTCTGTATTGTCGGCGTGGTGATGCGAAGGAGAGAGAGGGCGCGCTCGGCACGGCTATCCCGAAAGAACAGCTTTGAAATGCAACCATCGTTAACAATAACAACACATTCACAGAGCCTTTGGATAGAATTCATCCATTCATCCACATACTCAACATTCATCCGCATGCTCACCCCCTCCACCCCGTCTCACCAAGGTGCACCTATGATATATTATGATGCAAGCTCATTTCCATTCGGCATCTATTCGGAAGACAGTCGCTTGCCAATTTAACCTGACGCCACCTCTTCAGCATTATACATCACTTGGCTGAATCGTTCAAGCTGACAATTTCTCACTGGATCTAATCTTCAACCCTACGTTATTGCTTTACTGTTGGACGCGTAGTTTTTGTCTTGTCGGCGTGGTAACGCGATAACAATATTGCAATGTATACAATCTTATTCAGGTATTCAGGGTCGGCGCCTGTCACACAATCGTTGGACGCCCTCGTGGCGCTGAAAGCTGCCTGAATGTTTTATATCCAACACAAACGCAACGTTGCTCTATGAGCTACGACACATTAGCATAGCGCTCGAAACTATACACCTCTGGTATTGTTCAGAAATATGAAAATGTATATTATTATTATTATTATGCGTATTGTGTTTGCAAAAGGAAATGTGGATAGGGTCCGGATGTGAAGAAGACCAACGCCGATACATAATGCATGGTGTAACCTTCACACAAAGCAGTGTTAGGCTCCAGGTGACTACTGTGCATGCGACTACTTAGGAAATCTCTCTCTGGGCCATTCTATTCTAGTGTAGAGCAAAATCAATGGAGCACATTCATTTGTGAATTCGTAACTTGGTTCATTAAGTGTCAAGGCCTCATTCATTGCCGTTGCTCAGGCCCGAATCAATCACGTTTTGCTTTCAATGGGAAATATTTGTGTGTCCCTTTGCAATGGAATGCTTCACCCTCTGAGAAGAGAATATTTATTTTTAGTTGTCCATGCTGCTGCATTGGAAATCAATGTACAATAGTTGAATTGAAAATGAGTCTAGGAGCAATGTGGGATATAGAGTCAAATCCACATAGTTTTTTTACCATGTGTAATTCTTCAATCAGTGCTGTTTGCTTGTGTGCAGTAAGAATACTCTGTTGATTAGTAATGTTGAAACAAGCCTCAAGTGAAGATGAATCACACTGTTTATTTAATTTGCATGTTATATAACAACACAAAACAGCGCATTTCTTTCCTAAAGTGTTAATCTGTGGTTTTCCTGTGTATTTCGTTTCTTTCTAAATTATTCCGTTGCCCTACTATTTGATGAGTGTGTGCAATGCCACATTTATCAGTACATGCATAGCACAGACTTTTAACTCGATTGTTATTTAAAATGAGAAACGTATACACAGCACTATATTGCCCGACGGCAGCTAAACTTTGGAGAGAATGCAAGAAAATTAATTTAATTCGGTCGTAATGGCAATGGCTGTCAGCAATCGTCCTTCTTGATCTATGCATATACATGACCAAATTAATAAATGATGCTTTTGAAATTCTATTATGCTGTACATGAAATACATCATAATGTGCAGAGAGAGAGAGAGAGCTTTCCCCCACATCATAGTCTCTAGATACATTCATTTTTTACTGTAAAGACAGCAGTATTTTACATTTGCTCAAATTGATATTCCAAACACATTGATTTATTTGTGTGTGTGTGGGTGTGAATTAACATTTGTGTGCCTAGCAAGGTGTGTTGCCCAGGGAAGCGTGGATGTACAGTGTGTCGGTGTTCCTCTGAACGAGGACTGTCACTGTGGTTATTTGACCACCGGTGTGGGTTGGCGAATGCAAGGAGCACAGAACTACAGTACAACAATTTATTTCACTGCACTCCCCTCTGCTGCTCACAGCGCTGCCCTGCAGCCCGATGACAACCTGTCATCCATCCGAGCATTATCCAGGCTCAAGGCCCGCTTAACTTCCAAGACCTGACAGGATGGCGGGCACGATGCGAGTGATTCGCTCACAGGCTGTCGGAGTCACGAAGGAGCCCGAAAACCTCGGCTACTCACGACGATGGCACAGGACTGCGCCGAGATGCGGCGGAGCAATTATTCGTGGGGCAACTCTTGTTGGTTCTACAGCTGACAACTGATTGACTCTGTGGAGCGGGACCTCGGGATGGGATTGAGACCTCAGCCGCATCCACGGATGGCAGCAGCGAGCAACATCGCCCGATTTATTCTGTGAGCGAACGGGCGGGTGAGCGAGTAAGCGGGCAGCTGATTGCTGCTGACCCCCCGTCTCTCCTGGCGCTAAGAGCGGCGCGCGGGTTGCTCTGCAGCGGAGTGCCCACCGCGGGCCTAGTGCCACTTAGAAACTGCATTCAGCTGACCTGGAATTCTCGCAGATATCGCTCCGCTCGCCGTGTTTTTTAAACGTGCACGGGCGAAATGAGCAAGGCTGCTGATTGGAGCCCCTCCGATGAAGCGATCTGTGCATTCCTCCACGTCAGCTTGTTTAATATGGGATTGGTAAAATTCTCACATTATGGCATTGATGTAAATACTGTCATGGTTTATGATGGCTTGCACTGCAAGAATATAATTGCGGTTTTCAACTCGATGGGTGTGTTTATAATGTTGTGTATATATACCGGTTAATGCATGCGCTATGAAGACATGTTATTGGCTGAAATGTCACCTACTATATATTTTTCTCTTTTTAAGGCATGTTTTCATGCTCTGTCGACCGTGGTAGTTGTTTGACCATACTTCACCACACTGATCGGAGCGGGTTGGTGACAAATATTGAGATTTTAGGTTGTTTCGAGGAAACCAATGCTGCTGACCGCAGTAATCTCTGTTTGCTAACACGATCCTCATCTTGATGGTTGCTCTTCAGAGCTGTTCTTTTGTGATAGCTGTGTCGAGCGATCTCCATCTCTCCCTCGCGACGTTTCGACTCCCACGTTCCAACGCCTCGCACGTTGGAATCATGGCGGCTCAAACCTTCACGATACATTTTTTTCTATTTTATCTTCCACTCACCTCTATTTTTTCCGAGCGGCATAAGAGCGGCCGAGTGAAGTGTAGGCGTCCACAGACAGTTGCTTTGAGCCGTCTAACTCTGAATGTGGAGGAACATGCCTTTTGAACACCATGTCCCCGCAATTTGCGCGACGTGAATGCAAGTTCTTTAGTGCACACAGAGACAAAGATCCCCCGTATAGCCTTAGCAAACTGTAGGGTCAAGTGCTGTTAGCGACCACCTATAAAGTCCAACCCGGCACACGAGGAGACGGATGGTCAACAACACGTCCGGCCGACTTTGTCTTCTTAGTGGCGATATTTACAAACCGCACCGAGTATGCGTTTGAGGCTGAATCCACCTAGAGGAGGTCCACGACTGGTCACTGATGTTGCAACACCAGTGACCCCTCATGGGGGATGGCCGTGAGCAGCAATCGATTTTGGGGTCACGTCGTTCGTTGCCGCAGCGCGCTAACCGCCACACTGCCGCTCCACACAGTCGCGTGGAAGAGACACCCACGTGCATTTTTATAAACTGGTAATTTTAAGTGGGTTTCGCGCATTAGAGTCACCCGGTGATTTATTGCAGGTCGTTCCTCCCGCCGTGTAGTTCTAGGTCATTAGGGGCCGTGTCAATCCACGGCTTATAACAAACTAACGCCGGCCTCAGTGCCCATTAACTGCGTGGGGTTTGCAAGCCGTACGAGTAATTTTGTCATCCAGTCGTGTGCCCAACGCGATCGGGATGTTTCCAAATCCTCAGCGCCGGTTAAAGTATTGAAGCTAATCTGGGGAAAATAGGCAGTGGGCCCTCCCATTATTTTAATCTTTCCTAAGACGTTCATCCTCCGCGGAGATAGCATTAAAACGTTGTTTAACCGTCGCATTATTCGCTTGCCTTGTTACAGTCTGCAGGGAAGGCTGTGGGATAGAGAATGCTGATGCCTGCAGAATTGAGCGGAAACAGTAGTTCGTTAACGCCATCGAATTGGCAGCAAAACAGCCGATTAATTGATTTTAATTCCGCGAAATTTTTAAGCAAAACTTTAGCAGTTAACCCGCGCTTGATGCTTTTGCTGAAAGCAATATTATCAGTCTCAAATAAGTTAAATGAAGTCTGATTAAATTTGTAACGCGCGTTGTAATTAGCTTATGACTAACATAATTTACCTATGTGTGAGCTAATAAAAAAAAAACCTTGAAGCGGCAGCAAGCAGCACCTTGCAGCATCTCCGACACGATTCCCCGGGCCCCTTGATCCATCATCCCCGTGCGTCGCTGCCAAACGTCCGGATTCCTGCTCTGCCGAGCCGGCCCTCACAGCTGTGGAACAAAGCTAAAACTCAATTAGAGACACAGTACCCCTAATTAACACAGTGGGAGGAACCCCCTCCGGAGCCCATACACTTGCCCAGCGCGCCGTATCCTCTCTGGGTAATTGCATTGGTGTTAACGCAAGCAGGGAGCAGCGGTTGTGTGCGGGCGCTGTGAGCAACGCGAGCGCGGTGAAGCAGTGGCTCTGCGGCCCAGGTTGCGGGTCACCCTCCTCATCCGCGAGCCACTCACTGTCGCTGTTGCGTCGCCGCGCAGTCGATTCGTAGGACCAAAGAGATAAAAAGTCACGAGCGATTTCCTGTCCAAATGAGCGTTGAGGTAGTGCTCGGTGCCTGTTTACAGCCCTGGAACAAGTGGGAGAGATTTCGCGTTCTTATCTCAGAAACGAGCCTTTACGTCAGACGGCCACTGTTGACTTCCCCACAAAAGTGGTGCTCGATTTATCGACCCCCGGAGGTTGATGATAGACGGAGTCAACAATCAACCAGGAATTGAACTCACGGACTCATGACTCTGCAGCAGCTCGCTCTACCGTTGGGCCACCTGGCCGGATAGGAACCCGGTCTGGGGTTCACAAAGGCTTGCGGGAACCCGCGAACGCCAGGGACGCACCCCGCCCCCATTGCTCATGCTTGGCAGGAAAGTAAATGGTCGTGTGTAGGCATCAGAGTAGTTAAACACACCTCTATACGGTCGTGATGTAGTACATGGCTTGAAATCGGACGTCTATGCCAAAGGGTTGGCAAATTGTGCACGTTGATAAACTCGCTCAGCAGAGTGCACACGGTTGGATTGGAAGGATTGTTGGTTGTAGAAACTTTCGTGGGGTTTATTTATTCATTGGATTTTATTTTTTCCTTTTCCATTTTTGCCAAATGATGGAGAAACACTAACGTGGCAAGAAGACAGGCTGCCGGTCAGGCATGTTAATGGTCACGTATGCGTACCTCTTCTCGCTCCAGTTCGCATGCGCATGATTTTACGTGACACGTTTAATGCATCGCATTCCGACAGAAAATAAGAAAATAATGGGCTGCACTTGATCATCATCTATTATGGCATTTCACATATACCTATAAACTGTTTTGCTTCATAGACGTCGTCATGGCACGTGCTGCCAACAGGCATCTGTTTATCTATCTTGCGGGCGGTTTACGGTTAGCGGTGGCGTGCTGGCTAGCGTGATGTGCCACGGACTGACTGACCTGAGTTCGATTCCCTCACCATGACCAACATCGTTGGGGGATTATCTGAACTCGTCTTGTGCCCCCACCAGCTCGACTCAGCCTTAAATGCGAACCTAGAGCAAGGGTGCACAACATATGGCTTGCGGGCCAGGTCTGGCTCGGCAATACATTTTATCAGGTCCGCAAATAATAATCATAATAATAAAATAAATTGTGTTGAATACAATTTAGTTTATTTTTGGCCTATGTTAAAATACACCCGTGTTTGTGACATAGGGCTTCACCGCTATAGCCTAGTGTAAATGTTCTGTGTGGAACCTTGTCTGGTGCCTTTATCTGGAACTGGCCCTCATGAAAAATACATTGTGCGCCCCTGACCTAGAGTGATGTACCTGCATCGACACTGGAGAGACAAAGGTGGTCGCGCACGATGTTTACCACGCCATCCTCTCGTCCCACAATGCCAGCCTTAACAGGTGCTCGCTAACAGCACTTGCCCCCAACAGCCTGTACAGCAACAGGGTGGCTGCAGTCTTTGTTCAGCATCATCATACCCTACAGCTGTTACTCCTCCACCTTGCTCGACACTAATCACGCTGCTAACCCACGTTCATAATTCAAGCTCGCTCAGTGTGGGTAGTGTCCACAGTGGGTGGAAAGGCCAATTAAAATCTATGGGGCTTTTGGCCTCGGGTTCTGAACCCAAACCGCCCCCAGTACTTGACATGGAGGCACAGCACACTGTTCAATGCGCCGCTAACTCAGGGCCCCGCCTGATGTATACCTGCCAGCGGTAGTCGTATATAATTCCAAATTGCAAATTAATATTGCTTTCCTTAATAATTCCAGCTGCTACAGTAATTGTCACATTGGCATAATGCGGTAATGGGGTAAATCTGAAGTGTCTCCAAATATATAATTAATTCATTCATCATCCCCCACGCTATGTATTTGCCTTGCAGCTGCTTGATCGCAGAGACCCCCACTGGCAGAGCGAACATTGTTATTTTCTCAGCAATAATTCATGGAGGGGACAGTTATTTTTTAAATTAAAATTTGGTACTTGAATATATAACGTGGTCCATGACCGTGTCACATCAATGTCACGGCTTCTTTAATGTTCAATTTGCGACAAACAGTTCATTTTATTCTAAGGCATTGTCGGACACCACGTTGCCCATCCTCGCCCCTCCAAAATAGCAACAAATATAAATGACAGAAAACATTGGTTCGAATTAATTTGTACGTGAAAATTGATAGTATATGAAAGCATTCAATGTGGAATATTGAGGTTTGTACTGTACAGACATTGTTATTAGAGCTGTGACATTTGAACACTAGCTTTAAAAAAATATTATAATCAGTGGGCATCAAGCACAAACATGAGTCGGATTAGTGCTCATCATTATATGAGCTACTGAGGCATTAGCGGAAATTCCATACTCTTGTGACAGTGCTAAATTTATCCAATACACCATTTCTGCTTGTCCTGCTGCTACGTAATAAACGCATTGCGCTTATGTGCAATGTTGCGTGTTAACGGTTGTTTTTTTGTTTTTGTTTAGTTGATGTGTTATTTTTATATATTTAATTTATTTTTGTAAATTTGCGTGTTTGTTGTGTCGCAGGGATCCTGAAAAGAGCTTTAAAGCTTACTGGGTATTTTTCTGCTGTAATAATACATAATAGTAAAAAAGAAATGTGGTACTAATTTTAACGACCTCAGATGGATAATGAGTGCTAAGTTGAAGCTAGAATGACAATATTCTTCTCACGTCATGGCTGAGCTGTAAAATGATACACACCCAAATGGTATTGTAGTGCACTTTAATTTGCTACATTGTGAATATTTCTGAGATGTAACAGTTCTATTGTTTAGCTATTGACAAGATATGCAAATGAATCACTAAAAAACACACACAGAGCATTAAAGATGCTTCGCTTTATTTTGACACTGGGTAGCCGAATTAAATTATTTCAATTTCATGTAATTTGCCGATGAAGGGGAAGCAAAGGCAAGGGGGGAGGGGTAGATGCTATAATGAGCATTATGCTCTGCATGCTATGATGGAAGGTGTGCGGTGTGGATTTAATGTTGCATTCATTCCGGGCATCCAATTATGTGTACAACTCGTACACAAACCCGTGCCCCAGCAGGGTTTCATTTCTGACTCGGCCAGGAAATTGCCAGAAAAAATTCAATCTGTTCCGAAGTTTTGCTTCCGAGTGTGTACCTTTGTTTGCTGCACTGTGTGGTGCACAATGCTGCCATGTCATAATGCGATGTTTACTGGGCTCCAGGAGTAGGCTGAGTAAATTACAAAAGCGGCCAAAATATGAAGATTCTCTGAATTGCAGCAATTCGATTTCAATAAAGTATAGTTTAAATATTATTATCATCATACTCATCATCATTTAATTCTGCTTTTCTGCGAACCGTGTCACAATGGTTTGCACGCAGCACTATGAACCTAGGAACCTGAGTTTGATTCTCAGCCACAGCCAACATCAGTGGCTCGTGGTTTGTTAACCAGTCTCCCCCTCTCCCCCCTTCGACCCCCTCTATCCCCACCACTCAGCCGGCTTCAGTCACCCGCGTGGTTCAGCGTGGTGAAGTATAGTTTATTTCATCTATAGAATAGCGCATTTCACTCAGAGGTCCCAAAGCGCTGCAAGAAACTGAAGAGAGATGGGGGGAAGGCAGCTGCGCGGTCAGCTGGCGTCAACCCCCAAGCCACTGGGTCCCTATATATTATGATGGTATTGGCCAATTAATCATGATGAGACAACGCCAATGAGCTACACAGCTTTTGGTGCGAAAGTTCTGCATCCAACAGTGGGTTTGTATAAAAAATTGAAGTATTTTATTAACCATATAGTTGAATTATATTCTCATTGGTGACTGAGCTGACACTGTCAAAGTATATTATTACATTTTAAACTTTCAGGCTGCCAAACTTTTACCCGTGGGCCATAATTGATGTTTGTTAAGCCACCTACAAAAGCTGCAAGTGAAGATCCTGCACCTGGGAGAGCTGTGTATGCAGAGTGTTGCATTAAACATTCCAACAATCTGCATCTTAACCTTTGAATCAACAAATCTGCTCTACTTCAACAAAGTTGTCCCACACATTGTCACAACCTTCTCCATTTCCTTTTATCGGGTATCCCTGGTGATCTCATTTAGCCATGTGCGGCATGAAAGCGCTGTCGCACAGAAGCTGTGACTAATGGGGATTAATATAAAGCGTGGAAAAAGTTTCGGGTTTTTTGCGAATTAAAAATCGGTGTGCTGTGAGTTATCATTATGCGTGAGAATGTTCACGGGGATGAGCACTTAAATATTGTAAATTTTTAACAAATACGCAACCCAATGTTGTCTTTGTGGCATGACTTCTACTCGTTAGCTAGTGCGACACTGCGAGGCTCTTCCGAGCATGCGATCGTTATCGGTCTGGGGAATTGCTAAATCCCAGAGCCATGTGCAACAGATAGAGATAACATAAAATGTGGAAGCATACCAATGAAGGTTGACATTACTGGTCACGACTGTTACACAAAGGGTCCACAACACAGACGCTGATCACTGTTGCTCTCACAGCCTGGGTCCCCCCACTCTCTTATCTCAGTGCTGAGTTATTGATGCGTGACGGCCACTGAGATGGGCAAACATCCCTCGCATCTGACCTTGCGGACAAAACCCGGATGCCCTCTAAGTTTTCATCACTATAATCATCATCATCATGAGTCGCGGTCTATCCACTGCTAGATGAAGCCCATCCCTCCCCCCCCCCCGAAACCACACTGTCATAATCCCTTGCCGTCTTGTCATACTACAAACCATCCCGTGATCTCATCGTTCCATCTCCTGCCGGTGGGCGTCCCCTCGGGTGCGCTCCGTCTAATAAATCCAAATTATTTCTATTGGGCCATCGCCGGGGATGCGGTGAATTATATTGGGCTTGCAGTGGGATCTCGAACTGGCGGCCAGCCATCAGGTAGATTAGTGTCTCTTAGCTTGTAAGGATGGTCCTGCCTTACCACAAATTGTTCAAGGCGCAGCTGCGCGCGGCTATCTGGCGGCTACATCTCGTGCCGCTCCCAGCCTAGTTATCGTTAAGGCTTTTTATTTTTACTCGCCTCAAATTGCATCTCTCCATACGCAGGGTTTCACACTGAATGCACTGAGCGGCGAGCATTTCCACACAGTTTTGCCGGTGCTATTTTTAAAGACCGTTCTCGGTTGTGCACTGGCTTATTTCTCAAAAAACATATAAAATTGTGCAATTACTGTGCAACAATATGGTTATGCGAGCAAAAACTTGGCTATGGATTTTAATCTTGATGGATGCAGCGTGCGATTTAGCTGGACTAATTTGCGTGAAAAAATTAGAGATTTCCTCTTGCGATGTACAGTTTATACACTTACGTGGCTCAACCTGAGCGTTATTGAATCCCGCGTAAATCTTGTGCGAACACCACCTGCCAGTGGGTGCTGTTTTGCAAATGCACGTGCTGTGCGCGGTAAAATATGCGCGCAGAAAAGTGTGAGCAGAACACCACGAGTGGCAACGGGTTAATTTTAGCCTGAACTATGCACGCAGTCTTACGATACACAAGCCCCGTCAGCTTAAAACAACCTTGTCCATCTCTCTGCCACAGGAGGCATTTAAGAGGATTTGTGCATTGCCTGTCCTCACTTACATGCCACATTGGCAGCACCTCCCCCACCCAGCAGCCTCGTCCCATTACAGCGAAACGTAACAACGCAAGCGCCGCTCGGCGCTAACCGGTGGTGATGTTTACAAGGCGACCGTGCCATGCTAGGTACGCGACACCCCCCGTGTAGAGATAGGACGTGACCGGATGGATGGGGATGCGAGCACAGGCGGAGTAGCTGATGCCAACGGGGACCGATTGCTTGGGTCTGTCGAGTTCACCGCTCCTTGGTGACGGAAGAGAACCTGGTGACATCCATCACAAGCTTCTTCCATCGAGATTAGTGCTGAGACTCCTGGTGCCAGTTTTGCACGATTATAAGCCTACACACCAACGTCTCACCCTCTGAGTCTCCATTCGAGGGATCAATTCCACAGGGTCCAGACCTGTGTGGTTGAGTCATCTCCATCATTGCACTGTTAAAATAGATGGCCATCATCATCATCATCATCAGCAGCCATGATCAATCCTCTGTTCGATGAGGGCCCTTGCCAAGCTGGTACCAAGTGCCGTGATCCAGCAGTACCTGCACACGAGTTGATTTCTGCACTAGACAGCCTCTTGGGAGTTTTTGCGATCCCACAATTATTCTTGACCGTCTCTAGTACATTTGTAAATTGTTCCTGGATATAATTGGACGTACATTGACAGATAGAGATAGAAACGCATGGATCAAGAGAACAAGGTCAAATTAAAATCATAATTTTAAATGTAAAGAAGAGTGGTCTTGGGCTGGATGTATCGCTAATATGGAAGATATACAGTGGCCAGGACTAAAGATAGAGTGGTAGCCAAAGCAGGGGATCTGTCCAAGAGGCAGACCACTGACGAAATGGTGTAATATGATGAATTAATGTGCCTGGATTGTTACATCAGACGAAAACGGCGGATGGTGACGACTTAACGCAGCAGTGGATAGATCACGCTTGATAATAATAATAATGATGATGATGTGCAGAGCCTCTGGTCATTTCCAGTGAAACCATTGACATAGCAAAGAATGCGTACGTAGCGCAAGCACCACTACTCTGTCGGGCTTTACTAATTTATAAGGTGGTTGCACTTGGGTCTGACAAACCAATTTTTAAAACTTCCAAAGGAATTTACTGCAGTTGAGGGTTTTTTTTTTTAAGTGGGCACTTTCATGACATTTTAAAAGTAAACATCACGCGCAGAATGCTCAGTGAAGTAATGTCAAAGGTTTATTTATTTTACTATCTCTGTTTTCAATACAGATGATTCCCCCTCGGACACACTGTGCTGCCGCAGAGCACTCTGAAACTGCAGTTAAAAGACAATTTGCGGCGAAGCCAATTCCCAACGCGTCTTCACTCGCCTTTCAGCGAGAGTGTCACAATATCTACATATATATTTACTATACTTCCAAATGTTTATTCATTTATTTTACTGAATATCGCTAGCTCATTTCCTCCCTCGTTCCTGCGATATCCCACCAACTGGCTGGAGCTGGTGCTTGCAAATTCCAAGCGTGGTGGTGCTGATATGAACAGCGACCCGTGGATGATGTAGGCATCGTTTATACCAATCCCTCCTACTGTCTCCCTATGTTGTATTTCTTTCTCTAAATGCTATCGGATGAGCGAGACAGTTGGGGGCGAGGGTAGGGACGGGGTCATGGTGCATGATATTTGAGTCACAGCAGGACTGAAACACTCCACAATTTCCCTTCAGCTGCTAATTTTCCTGCGCTGCATTTTGACGACGATCATTTCACTGGCAAATATATCGCACCGCAACAGATACATGACCCACACAGTTGTAAAGTACAGTATATATGTTTTTTATTGGCTGCTCGCAAATGATTCTATGCGTGAGGCATAGTGTGCAAGAACAGGCTAGCAGTGGACTTTGCGCGGTGTTGCTTTAATAAATGACAAAGTGATTTCTTTCCCTAATTAGGATGTTCGTCAAAACAGAAGTTAAAATGATTTTCTGGCACTCATTTTATGGACCCCAAAGAGATGATGAGATTTGAACTCCCAAAATGTTGATTGCAAGCCCCTTGCTCCACCACTGAGCCAGCTGGACCGGCTCAAGATATTTGTAATCACAGAGACTATTCATGTGCAGGTGACAATCTATCAACTTGATTTTAAAAAAGTTACATAAATATCTACATACATAATACAGCAAGTATATTTGTTTTTTTATGTATGTCCGCACCGAGGGGACTGGTATCGAATCCTTCAAGTACAAATATTCTCTGCAGAACACCAAGACGTTTTTGTCATATTTCAGCTTTACATTCCACTTATCGAGCACTCTTCTGAAACTTAACACTATTTCAACTTTAAATTCCCATCTTTGCACGACCATAAACCCTCTCAAGCATTCTTCCGCCTTTTTCCTGACGTCAGAAGAATGCACTACACGCTTTAAACTAGATCGCCCGTAGGGCGGGCACTCTGCTCGTTCCTCATCCACTTCAGATTGAATCAAATATTAAATTTTAACGTCTGGAAATAGTAGCTAGGAGTTAGGTTGAGAACAATTTAACGTTGCAACAATTCGACTGACAGCATTGGTCGAGATGAAACACTTTGCGCCAATATATTTGGGGCTTCTGGTTGTATATTTAATTCATCAATGTCAAACTCCTCTGCGTCTGATGACAGCCCAGCTGGGCCCAGAGCGAACATGCTCCCTGCTGATAATTAATGCAGCTCTGTGCTTCTCTGCCGTGTGTGATTGCTCGCCCATCGGGGCACCAGTGCAGGGCCAAGCTGGTGTGATTTGTAAGTTCGATTGCACCACCAAGTGTCAGCCAACTAGTGGGGCTTCGAGCACCGAGCTCTTGCATAATTTAGATTTAATTGTAAATGTTAGGGGACTGCCATGAGTGTGATGGTCAGCACACTGGACACCTGTAATGCACAGGTCATTGGCTCTGTTCGATCTCCCGGTGTGCAGTTTATATGCGGTCTATATATCACGGATTACAGTGAAACTGCGAATGGCTCATTAAATCAGTTATGGTTCCTTTGAAATAATAGTCTTGGTGCCCTGTGATGGACTGGCGTCCCGTCTTGGGCATAGCCATGCCTTTCGCCCTTTGTCTCCCGGGATAGGCTCCGGCTCACCGCGATCCTCTACAGGATTAAGCGGTTTCTGATAATGAATGAATGAAAGGAATGATATCACGGAGCAAGTGTGATTGCGTATATATGTCCTTGTTGAGCGAACCGAGTTCGAATCCTTCATGAGTGCACATTTTATCTGTACAACACCAAAGTTGTTATGTTTTATTTCAGCTGTACTTACCACTCGTTGATTACGCTTTTGAAACTTTAACACTTGTGAAACATTAGCACCGTTGCAGCCTCCTGGGGAAATCCTGATTATCAGGTGCCCAAACCTACCTCAACCGGTTCATCTAGATCTCGATGAGGCGCGGCACCACTCCGAGGCACTCCCGGATTTCCGAGCTGCTCACTCTATCCCGACACGGATCGTAATCGTTAACATGGTGAAGCCTTGGATGGATTTGCATGTTACAGTGAACCCGAGAGTTACGTCGCATGGAGTCTGGGGCAAGGTTCAAGACAAATAACGATCCGAAGATCCTCATGAAGGTTAAAACTAAATGATAAAGAACCCGGCCCAAGAACATGGGTTACCGGGATCCACCCGTGGAGCCAGGCCGGGGTCCTGTGACTGTTGGTGAGCGCCCAGTCGCCGGTGCCACCCTCGTGACTCGGCCGATCTCTGGCCGGACGGGGAACGTGCAGCTCGTCTTGTGATCTCACCTCCTGCACAGGACGACAGGTGAGGGTCGGGTGAGATGCCAAGTTTGACAGCAAGTGGCATGGACCGAGACGGACTAGACCAAATAGCACATTGTCAATGTCAATGTGCTATTTGGAAATGGCACTATCTTTGGCTGAGAGCAAGCTTCTGTGATTGGCTCCCGTTGTGCTGATCGTTACGCGCGTATCTTGTGTGTGCGCCAGGAGTCGTAGCAGCAGCGGCAGCGATTCGCTGAATGTTAATTCTTTGCCTTCTATGCACACTGATTGCACTATTATTATTGTAATTATAAACATGGCTACCTGATGATGGTTTCAGAGGCATTCATTACTATGATCAAACAGCTGAATAATTAATTCGGGTGCACCGTTTTAGATGATTGGTAAGTGCATTGTTGCAACACAAAAGGGCCGCATGCAGAATTATCCAATGAGGCACTCTCTTAACCCTTTGCCTGACTGGGATTATGCGAAATCAACGCGTTGTGTGGCTGCACATGATCTTACAGAGAGGCCTGGAGGGCTTAAGAATCTTGTCACATGTGTTTGTGGAATGCGAAATTGTAGCGGAAGGTCAAAACCACAGTTTGCTCGGCGGAGCGTGTGGCTAATGCTCCGTCTGCTATCGATTAGTTTGGTATCACGCCAATGCAATCCTGCAAATACATTTTGGTGGATCTCGCATTGAACCCATTCAGAGTGGGTAATGGAAAAAGAAAAACACAACTATTTTCGGGATCCAAACCGGTTTTTGCTCTGCCGGGGTTTTTCTAAATCTTAGATGCTCATCTTACTTCATTTCTACCACTTGATGCAACTTAAACTTGGATCATTTTCGTTGTCTACGCAACAGTTAAATCGATGCATATCTTTGGATATGAAAGTTGCCTCGAATTATCTGCTTGGCAGATGTTTCCTTTGAGCTGTTTTGCCTGGAGGTGCGAGCTGCAGCTAAACCCCGATGCATTTGCTTGTAACACCTTGCGCTGCCTGCCAACTTGCCTTGCAGCGGATAATCACACTTCAGTCTGCTTGCTCTTGATTAATCTCTTCTGATGAGATTGGGGGTGTTCGTAGTGTTCAAGGTGCAGTCGAGAGACGGAAACAAAGACGATGGAATGGAAATGTGGGATTAGAATAAAATGAATGAAAGGTGTGCCGCTGTCTGAGTGACCTGGAACTGTGGTTCCAGGAACGAGTCCGGCAATCAGGGTGGGAATCGGATCTGTGTGGAACTGGGTGACAACCTTACAGTTGCTTTCGACAAAAACGAATTTACTTCGTTGCTCAATACGTTTTATTGATTCTTTTTTATTTGCGATATATACCCTTCACATTAAAAAGTCAAAGTGATGTCCCGCACAAATGGGTATTGAGGGAGTGCTCCCATCCAGTTAGCAGCTCTGAGCGTAATGCCGATTAACTCTTTCAGTGCCCTGTCGACGCCGATCGACATTATTTCTCACCATCCACTGTGCCCTGTCGACGACCGTCGACACGTTATAGTACTGCCTTACAACTCATTTCATGAATGAATGATAGTTCCCAAAGTTGTCTGCCTTTCTCACATATTTCTCAGTACTAGGCTCTATACTTGAGTCTTGGTGGCATACAATCAAGGAGTCGTAGTTGACCCCGGGCATCACCAAACCTCTGCACGCCACCGTTTACAGGGGTGGCCTTTTTTTGGTTCTTGCTTAGTCAACGTCAATTAATCGTGCTGGCCAGCGTGCCGGTCACGTGGCCAGCGTAAGTGGTCAGACTGAGTGAGCGGCAGCTTGCCGTTCACGCACGCGGAAAACCTTTCTGGCGTCATTATTGTGCAACAATTTCCATAATTTAAAATGTATTTATGGAAATTGAATTTCATATCCGAAAGCAACCCAATTTAGGGTTGTAATGCATGTGCAGCCAGAAATAATTTGGATTACTAATCCTCAAGGCCATTGCCATTAAGTAATGTAGTAGCAAAAAAAAAGCTGCAAATTACATTGATCCGGAGTTCGTTTCACGCGATGAAAAACTGACCATGTGGAACAGTTTTCTTTGTTGCATAATACAAGGATTATCTCTGCCTTGTATCTGATTTTTTTTTCCAGTCATCACAACAAATTGGTTGTATAATAGTGCTGCTGCCATTCACCATCGTGCTTCGAAGAATCGCAAAGAAGAAGAAGACCTCTGTGTTGGCAAATTAAATCTACTTCAGCCACGTGCGTTTCGCTGTCGAAATTAGACAGGAAGCAAACGTGAATCTCTCCCGAGTGCTCTCATTCTCATACTGAGCGCCTTTAAAAGGCAACCGAAATCCATTACATGTCAACATTTCCTTGTGATTTTTGAAGCAAAACTCCTCAGAAGTGCGTGGAGAGAGATCCGGTTGAGAGACATGAGGAGTAGAGAGGGGGGCAGGCATAATCATCACACTTAACGAATACATTTGTAAAAGCCTGCTAACTTAATGCTGCGTGCACCAAGCCGGAGCAATCAGATCTGTTCACTTCAACGCCGTGCTGCTGCTCCATTGGGTCGGCACAAGTACCGGTATCTGGTGCCATGGCACAGGGATTCACCGCTGGGCAGAAATCACTGGGAAATAGAAAAGAGAGGCTCCGGGTCACACCAGCACCAAGTTGTTCCAAGGATCCAATTGTCCATCCATCCATCCATTGTCAGAAATCGCTTAATCCTGTATAGGGTCGCGGTGAACCGGAGCCAATCCCGGCAGACACAGGGCGCACGGCAGGGCTATGCCGAGGCAGGGACGCTAGTCCATTCCAGGGCACCAGGGGCAATTTAGTCCGCAGGCCAA
>JAZEWU010000002.1:7179173-7191030 GCA_036362915.1 Geotria australis | reverse complement strand
CTAAGTAAATGCACCAGGTTCTTTATAGAAAGCAGCTCAGGGAGTTCCCATCTGTTAAAGCTACGTATAAGCCAGTCGCTGTGGCACATTACTTTGGTCACTCGTCTTTACTGATTTGCTGTGGATGGAGTTTTGCGTGGTTACGTTACGGATATTGTTCAGGGATCGGAGCAGAGGTGAAAGTAAGCTGGTACGGTCCGGTACGGCGTACCGGTAAGAAAAGCATTCAGTACAGTACAGGTGGGAAGGTGGGTTGCGATACGACCGACTTGCAGTGCTTATGCCACGCAATCAGAGTTAAACATTCCCATGGCTCACACGGGTAGCGAGCGTTCTCTGAACCAAACCTACGTCACCCCTCCACCGAATTGCCATGACCAGCATGGTGAAGTAAGGACAAACACCCGCCCTAATTTTTCACGGCACATGGTTTCACCTTAATATGTTAAAGGATGGGCTCTATACCTGATTTATATTAGTATATGGTTGATGTGCACGAGCCTTAGATATGCACGAATATTAATGCTTATTTACTTAAAATATGAGCTTGTACATCTTATATTTGGACGCCACAAATGAGCGTATTCTTACGCATGGGAAAGTACATCATCATTATTATTATTTGAAGAAACCCCAGTGTGCCGTCTCACTTGAGCCTTCTAATAAAACCATTCTCGTAGCTGTGCACGGCTTGATGGAACATACCAGTGATTAATTGTGGTTGCAGGCATTTCACAAGTACATTTTTGTAGAATAAATGTTGCATTAGATTCGTTGCCTATCACAGTGTTATTAAATGATGTGTTCCTTCCAGCTCCTCCTGAAAAATTGAACAAGCACTAAAGCAGATGGAGAATCGCTTGAGGGTATACATATGTTATTGTCACAAGAATATTGTTGTCAAAAGCATTTCAAAATTTGCCAGCAGTCACATTATTAGTAGGGCATTACAGCGGAACTCAGAATAATATCTGTCGCTCCAATTATCGAAGAATCCCTGTAACTCGGGGGTTGCCCACGCTTCGCAACTCCTCCTGTAAACAGAGACATTTTCAGGATTATGGGACCAACATCTGCGGTATCTGGTGGCGGCTACTCACGTGGCCTGTAGTAGTGTATTACTGAGGAGGCAGCGAGCGGTGTTTTATCAGAGCACAAATGTTGTTGAACCCGGGAACCTTCTTGCTTTGAGGCGGTAGCGCTACTAACCACGCCGCCGTGCCGCCGTCGTACAACAAGTAATCATAATAAACTCGATTTATAACTTGCACATACTTATTCAAAATCGAAGGAATTCATTCTAAGAGAGAACGACTCAGAGGCCCGAGGAAACCGCAGCGAGGCGGAGGACGCAGCCAGGCGGTTTAGCAACGCCAACATATTGCCATACACTGCGTCCTATATATTATGATGATATCGGACAATTAATTAGTGGGTATTTTTTAAAGTTGCGGGAGGAAACCGGAGAACCCGAAGGAAACCGACGCGAAGATAACTCTCAAACGCCACACAGAAAGGCGCCCGAGGCGGGAATCGAACTGCCTCGGGCAAGACCATTCTTTCTGCGAGGAGCCGATTTTACTACTGCGCTACCCTGCCGCCCAAATCAATACCGACTTTGCGACAGACTATTTCAGAAGAGCGTGTCGTGAGCAACTTCAAATTGCTCGCCTTTCCCATTCCCAATATGGCGTGGAGAGGTTGACCCGATCGGTCTTTTGGTAAGTACATCGTTTCATCTGAAAAAGTCCACGTGCCGTTGTGAAGAGCTACGCATGAAACGCTGCCTGTTATGCAGATCCAACAAGTGCTTACTGCTCGTTTGATGTCCGCACGTTGGAGATCGCACATCTACACATATGTTAATGGAGTGCCCCGTGCGCGGAGAGACATACGGCAATGTTATCTATCGTCATAGTTATTTAGATGCGTTTGATCTGTGTGGCCACGGGATGCTTAAAAATCAAAGCTCTGGCAGGCTCAAGGATTGACGCACGTCGCGCTATCTCTGAGCATCATACAGTGCGCGTATGATGTATTCCACACAGAGCATCATACAGTGCCCACATGATGGTGCGACGCCGCGTGTTGTACGTTGTCCGTGAAAACTCTTCATTTCACAACAGTTGTTATCGGCTTCCCATGCCCGTAGCAGCTGCAGCTGCATGCATAATCTTTTCCTATTCGCGTTGTGAAGAGCTGAGCGGCAGGGTGGCGCAGTGGTAACATCTGCGCCTCACAGAAAGAATAGTCTTGCCGGAGGAGGTTCGAATCCCACCTCGGGTGCCTCTGTGTGTGGAGTTTACGTCTTCTCGCCCTGTTCTGCGTGGGTTTCCTTCGGGTTCTCCAGTTTCCTCCCACAACTTAAAAAAAAAACCACTCATTAATTAATTGGCCGATAACATCACAATATACAGAACGCAGTGTGTGGCAATTTTTTGGCGCCGGCTAACTGTCTGGCTGCCTCTTCCGCCTCCCTGCGGTTTCCTCGCGCTTCCAAGTCGTTCTCTCTTCAAATTAATACCTTGGAAATTGAATGAATATGTGCGCGTTATCAATATACTTTACTCTTACTACTATTATCTTTGGGGGTTGATTTAGCTTGCGATGTCACTTACTCGTCTCTTGACAGCGGCTGGCATATGAATCCTGCGATGAACGATAGAGGTGATGCCTGGTTTGGATATGGGTGGGTAGAAAGTAAGCGAGCGAGGGCTATCTGTGAAAATGACTCTCTCAATGCCGAATGGAATTGAATGACCACCACCAACTTATTGAACGTGATAAAAAAAATAACCATCTAATTTTGCACGGAAGACGCTCACACCTCGCAGGGTAACAGCGTCCCATTACACACACGGCTGCTCCTTGCGGGTGGCATTCTGCCAACCCTTTAATACATCTTCAGTGTACCTCCCAGCCAATTCTGTTGCGGACAGTCAGGAGCTGGGGTATGTCACATTGGCATGGCAGATCAGTGAGCCCTCATGGCTGCGGGGCCAATCGCAGAAGGGTGTCTGTGCCTTCGAGGCACAAGATGATGCCGCTTGTGTGAGTCGTGATGATGGGAGGGCGCGGGCTGTGTGGCTGAGCCAGTACAGAGTCTTTCGATGTCGACTTAACCGGGAACACAGCCCAAAAAAGCATTTACCTCGAATGCCATGTACCGTCTTCAATGCTTTACACTAAATGTCACGTGTACGTTTGCTCAATTGCAAAACGTCGCGTGGTGTATTGTTTTAAAACGTAATCTCTTCTCCTGTAAGCAAAGCTGGCTGCAATGATATTTGTGCGCCGATTGCTTATCGTGAAGCTGTTTCATGATCCACATCAATGGGCTTTGTCGGTATCTGCCGGTGGATGCCACGTGTGATTCGGACAAGTGGAATGTTCACTCTCGACTGCCGACAGGATCTCGCAGTGAGTGCCTCACAGAAAGAAAGTCCTACCCGGGGCAGTTCGAATCCCGCCTCTGGCGCCTTTCTGTGTGGAGTTTGTGTGTTGTTCCCCCGCTGTTCTGCTTGGGGGTTTTCAACGTCCTCCGTTTTCTTCCTACACCTACAAAACACCTCTTTAATTAATTGGGCGGTAACATCATAATATATAGGACGCAGAGTCTGGTTGGTAGGCGCCGGCTAACCGTGTGGCTGACTCCCCCCCCCACCTCTATGCGGTTTACTCGCGCCTCTGAGTCATTCCCTCTTCGAGTGAATACCTTCGAAATTTAATTATTATTTGCCCGTTATACATAGTATTGAAGTGAACAAAATTATCCCAGAACAATGTTCGGCTGGGTTTAACTTTGTTCTGCGTGTAGTAATCGTACCATATCTGGCTAGGGTTCTCAACAGTAGTTGTGATATTCATAGACTCACCCCTGTCATAGATATATCATATTTTCACTATCGAGTGAGGGCTGTAAACAGGAGATGAGCACCGCCATGATGCTTCAGTAAGCAGAAAACCACCGTGGACGTCTCCACAACCTCCTACTCAAGGTAATGGTACGAGAGAGATGATGAGCTGAGACCCTGTGCTCCGTTAGCTCGCAATTGTAATCCACTCACTCTACCTCTGAGCCACACGGCTGTTCAGCTCCAAGCATCCGGTTGCAATTAAATTACAATTGGTGAAATAAATGCGTACGCATATAAGCTGACCTTAATGTACCAATACGTTAATTTACATTTTCTCATTACTCCAACCCACTAAACGTAAATGTCACCCTTGCTGCTGATGCAATTGTGTGGCCAAAGAGGCCGAAATTGTATTAATTGTGCTGTGCTCGGGAAAGAAACGTATTATAGTTAATCATCTCTGTAGGTGTTTAAGATAAAAAGAGCCAAAAGCACGTTGGAAAAAGCACCACGAAACTAACTAGAATTTTTAATGATATAATTTTCACCAATTTTCAATTAATTTTGCTCTCGGGATAATGGATTAGGCAGTTCATGTAGGGCTCTCAAATTCTATTTTTTGGTGTAAATTGGAGCTAATTTTAGCAATAAAAACTTGGGCAAATGGCTTTTTCTTAGTATCTGCAAAATGAGACGCTCGCAACGTGATGATAATCACGCGCGTCGGTGCTCTGTAAACCGCAGAACCAGCGGAAAGCCCGCGCTGTAGGGAACATGTCCTACTGTGGCAATGCTTTTAATCTTTGTGGAACTCGTGTCATTTGTGATTCCCATGCTCTGTGTGTTACGTGGCGCTAGCTGCCAAGCCACTAGCCCCGACCGCTTGGGAGTGCCAGCTCAGATCGGCGAACACAAACACGCCTGAAGGTCGAAGCGTACACCGCTCTCTGCGTTGCCAGCCCACCGCACCTACACAGCGTTCCAGCGGGTCAGTGTAAAGGCATCATTTATCAAACTGTCCAGGTCACGCAAGGCCCCAGACTAGTTGCTCCCACACTAAGGGTGAGCGTGCTTTATGTCCCACAGACGGGAACATACACCACTTGCGTGCGCACGAACGCACGCACGTGAATCTGGCTTTCATGAAAAGAGCTGTAATGCTTAAGCGCATAAATCATGCATCGGATCTGTGAAGAGTCGGAGTGTGAAAGTTTGAGATATTTTGAACCCTCTTTGCTGGGGGCGGCGGGGGAGTGGGTGGCGGTGATGCTGCATCAGTGGGACGCAGGACGCGCGCACCCACACGCGTTTAGGAGAAGAGAGTAACCTTGCTGGGAATGAGAAACTGCATTATCCTGTGTGCAAGGGATTTCACGGTGGAGCACTTTACTGCGATGTAAAACCCCAGTTACGATGAACTGTCCACCGCACACTGGGAGATGATGTATTTGCTTTGTGCTGCCCTCGTAAATCAACCGCCGCTGGTAGCGCGCTTTGTTCTCAAGTCAAACATAAAAATGCACGGGCGCTAGTTGTGTCCCGTGTGTTTGAACTATTTCACGGGATCCCTTCGGAAGCCTTTGAGTCACTGTCAAGATTTACACTGGTTATAATCTTGGTGATGCAAGCGGTGTCTTTTTTGGCATTCATAGGATCCCTAAAGCCTGTCTATATTATCAATTGAATTTACGTTCGTGTGTGTCTTCGGTTACCCACTAGCTTTTGCCGTGCCAGACCACGCAATTGGATGGCATGTATTGTATAACCTACGTTTCCTCGAGATGGTACATATTATCTCACAGTGGTTTGTTTTTTAACATGCCAGAAATTCCAACAGGACAAATAGTTGTATAATTACAAACTAGCCCGAGTTACCATTTCTTGCATGAAGAGGCTACTGATAATTGCTTTTCAAAGCTGACTTTTCGGGATAGCCGTGTCCAGCGCTACGTCTCTCTCCTTAGCGACGTTGTGCCCCCCTCCCACACGTTAGAGGCATCCTCAGGCGTGTTAAGCTCCGAGTGTCTCTCAGTTATATATCTCTCATATATTATTTGCAAATTTCAATTACATTTTTTTTGCAATTGTTAATCTGCTGTGGTTTTGTCTCCGCTCTCGGCACAGTGCTATTTTTGTTGCATTTCCCCTCATGGCGTGCGAAGTCCGTTTGATGCTGCGGAAACGTCTATTTTTCACTCACTTTAACAAGATCAGATTGACGTCAATGCACAACCGGCGCATCGCACGGCGCGGACCGGTCCCACTGCCGCGGCCATGCTAGGCCGGTGATCAAGAGGTTGGCACTGCTCATGCAGAGTGCAGGGGTCACCCGTTTGATATCTGCCCAATCCTGACTCAGTTGCTACTCACTGCGAGCCACCTCGCGTCGAGTTTGCACGGAGCTTGTTGCCCCACGAAGCCACCCGTCGTGCCGGCTGGTAAGAGTGCGCCCCTCCGTCCTGTAGATGTCGAAAGCTTTGCTGCTGGACCAAAGCCACATGGTTAAGTGTGCTCGACACGCGCCAGCGGAGTGTCTGTGCTAAACCGTCTATCCTTCTTTTACGGAATGGTGCATTTAAAAATGAGTGCAATGCACATGACGCGGTGGGTAGCGCTGCCGCCTCACAGCAAGAGGGATCCTCGGTTCGAATCCCGGCTTGAGTGTGTTTCTGTGTCTGCGTAGGTTTTCGCCGGGCACCCCGGTTTCCTCCCACCGTCAAAGACATGCTGCTGCATAGGTTAATTAACCTGCGGACTAAATTTTCCCCTGTGATGGACTGGCCTCCCATCGTGGGTATGGCCCTGCCTTGTGCCTGTGTCTGCCGGGAAAGGCTCCGGCTCACCGCGACCCTTTACAGGATTGAGCGGTTTCTGACAATGGATGGATGGATGGTTTTCCCCATTCGTTATTTGATTTAATATGATATACTGTGGTACTTTCTACTGAATATTTGTACATAAACACACAGACATGCATTCATACGCTTGTGACCGAGAATACATGCTGACCAGCCTGTTCTGTTGCTGTTAGTATTATATTTACTTAATGTACGTTGTTTGCTTATTGTTGAATTCATTTTTAGAGTAAATATCAAGTAAAGGTTTTGTCGATAAATAGAGGAAAAAGAGCACATGGGAAATAATCGTGCCAGGTTTTTATTTGATAAAAAAAACCCCAACAAAACATAAAAAACAGAACTGGTAAAGTTCAATCTGCATTGGTGGCTAATCATATATATTGTTTTTTGCTTTTAAAAGTAATTCTAACATCAAACTTCTGTTGCGTTTTTGGTAAACGCAGTTATACATCACCGTATTAGCGTCTCCAGTAACATGTCGAGTGTATTTGAATTCGCGCCCCGTTCCGCGATAGAGCTCTAACCGCCGAAGCGCATTCCGCGCGCTCGGCAGCACCGCGCGGCCACACTGCACTCCGACGTTCGCCGAGCCAGCTTGGCCAAATCTCCCATCGAGATTGAACAGATCGACATTGACAGGCTGAGTAAAAAACCCAGCCTGTCCGTCTCCTCTACAACGTCAAAAACGCAGGCGAGCGGCCGTTTTTTTAACCCGGTACCCGTTCCGCGGGACGCGCGGCACCACTCGTTCCTCACGCACGCTTCTTAGCAGGCACGCGGCGAGGCCAGGTCGTGCCGTATGTCTCTCGGGTTGATGTGCGCGCACATCACTCGCCATGGTTTTGTGTCTCTTTCCCTGCACAACCGTTTGCCCCGTTTGCGAGCCGTAGAGAGAGCGTTGGGCGGGACGGATGGGCCGCATGATGAACGCTGTCCCCCACCCCCAGCTCCGTGGTGGTCCGGGCATCGGCGGCGCTTGTTGAAAGTGGAGCGCAAAGGCCAGAGACTCATTAGACCATTAGGCAGGTTAATGGAAACAGTCATTACCTGGAGGGCGACGCGGGGGCAAGTGACGGGGCTCCAAAGGTCAGGAAATGAACGCCGTGTCATGTAAATGGTTGCTTTACCGCTTGTTATAAGCACATCATTGCAGGAAATAAATGTGCCTGCTGATGAACGTGATAATGCACGGTGTTGCTCGGCCGATAGAGATGCAGCTTGAGACATTGCAAGCTAGAAACACGGTGTAAAAAGACATGCAATGTAACTGAGTATTGCTTTCCAAAGCTGTTCTTTTGGGATAGCGGTGTAGAGCGATCCCCCTCTCTCCTTTGCAACGTTGCGCCTGCCACCTTTGACATCAGGCAACATGCAGCACACCACATTCATTTTCACTCAGTTTCCGAATGCCTGAGGATGTCTCCAACCTGGCAGGTGAAACGTCGCGAAGGACAGTGGGGAGGCGCTCGACACGGCTATCCCAAAAGAACAGCTTTGGAAAGCAATTCTCATGCATCGAGCCGTGAAAACTTACATCAAGACATGTGATGTAACTGGTATTGGCCAAAACATTCCAATGCCGAAAAAATGCAAGTTACTCTATTAGGATTACACGCAGCAATATTACCCTCTACTGTGAGAATTGACAGTAACTGCCTAAGAAGAAAATAGTCTTGAGATTAGGCAAGGGTTTCTATACAAGTGTAATAATCACAATAATTATCAACGCGTAGGTTAATGTATTCATGACGCCATGCCAAACAGACGATACGTGCCGTGCAGTGAATTCTAATGTCTGGTTTAAAAAAAAAAGTCATAACCTCGGAACGACGCATCGGTGCGGGTTAACGTCGCACCGGATGCAGCACGAGCGGAAAACCGAGCAGATAAAGCGACGACCCCGTATGCCGAACGAGTCGGTATCTTAACGAGTTGGACGCTATTCATGCTGAGAAATCGCGACGCAGCGCTACAGGTGCGTGGTGCACGGTCCCGTGGGGCCTGCGCATATCGCGCGGACAGTGACAGTTGTGGCACGTCCAAAATGTTAAAATGCCGCGAGACCTCTGGTCACCCACACTGGCCTGGGCTGGACGAAGCAATGACGCGGCGACACGCGGGCACTCTCCCGAGCTTTCTTTAATAATAATATTTAACATCATTTATAGAGCGCCTTTCACCCGAGGGTCACAAAGCGCTGCACAAGGCTGCGGAGAGAACGGCATGTCAATAACATCAAGACAGACCCAGTCACGCGTGGACACTCACCAAACTTTCACACACCCGGCCAAACCCGGGCATTGCCCGAACTTCCATTGACCCGGCGACTCACGGGAACTCCCCGAGCTTCCAATGACTTAGCCGCACGCGGGCACTCGCTGAGCTTCGTCAAAGCGGCCTCGTTGCTTCTTGAGCAGCATTTCTGGTGCGTGAGGTTTTTATTTTCACACTCTGCATTAGGCATCTCCCACGCAAGGAAGGTGAGTTTATAAGGTGCACCTCTTACGATGATGCGTTGGTGATTTTTATTTACACTTTTTTGTCTGAAACTGCGCAACAATGTAGGTTGCATAATGAATAAATGCACGCTATTCACAAGTGCTTGTATGCTTTTCTAAACTATATAAATAGATAAGGGGGTTTATTTTTAGTTAGCAGCCTGACAATGCCTTCATGCTTTCAATAATGCAGGACAGAGAGCCCTCATTCGATCTACATGGCCTCTTAGGGAGAGCTTGTTGGCGAGCACCTATTAAAATGGCATCAGCTCCATACCCAGCTGTCTTCGTTTCAGTACCGAGAACAAAACCAGGCGAACGTGGTCCACGGTCAATTCCTGGCCTAGCGCGTTTCAGCTGACACGGAGCTTGTAGTTCATTGCAATTCCCCCTGGGGTAAATGGCCTGTCACGGTCCTGCCAATGATAGGTTGTGGACGGATATAGATGATACAGAGGCAATCAATAGACGGTAAATGTGATATTAATGTTTGAACAATGCGGCGGGCAGCGGAGTGAATAAGTATATATTAGTGAAAGCACCATATATTGAGCAAGGGATCTTCATTATTCTTCACCTGCAGTGACGGAGTGCCCATGTGAGCTTTGTTATTCGTTCCGAGTTTGTCTTTGGACATCTCAGCATTGGGTATCATCACTTCTTTGGCCGCTGTTTTGTATGTGGGTCTGGTGCAGACTTCCAAACGCCATCGAGGGAAATGGCCCGAAACACCACCACCTCTGCACGCGTGTAAATCAGCCGCTGCCTCTGCACCGATGCAGAATGAAAGTTGGGTGTTCTGGTCGCGTTAAAAGTAAAGCTTCTGAGTTCGTGGCTCGGTGGCTCGAAACGTGAAAGTTGCCGGTTCAGATCTCGGTTGCGCGTTGTTGTCACACCATTGGTGGCTACCCTCAGGGGATGTGTGTTGTGAAATGTAATTGTTTTCCAGCGTGCATTCATTTTTTTTTCTTCTGTTGTGATAGGTTTTCCTTGCCCTTTACACATTTGAATTATTGTCGAATTTAGACACGTGCTAACGGGGTTCCCGTAAAGGTTACAGTCCCCTCGAGAAATGGAGCTCCCAGAGGCATATGGCAGCGGCAAGCAAAGATGAGTCCTGATGAGAATGAAACCGGTCTACCCGTTGTGTCTTCGTTTCACTGCTGCCCGTTGTCGGGATGGCAAGTTTCTCAACCCTTTGAGTCGGTTGTATCAACGATTGAATGGCGAAACATTCCGTTCTTTTGAGTTAGTGGTCTGCATATGGCTGAAAACTTTTCTACACGCGATGCACATGTTGCTTGTTGTTAAATGTATCCCTCTCGGGTGCATTAAAGATGAGTATCACTTTCGGGGACGGTAAACAGAGATCGTCCTATGGGTGGACTTGCCCCTACCATAGGAATGTGCACATTCAAACACTGGGTAAGAGGAATAAACTGGAGGTGAGCACCACCTTCGACATTTACATGAGCAGGAAATATTTTTTTACTTCAAAGTTGTAAACGTATGGTTGTGAAAGCTCGCAAAACTGGCTACATTATTTTTGTGAAGAATATCTAACAGCTGGAAGCAAACATTATGCATGTGTTATAGGGACATTTAAGATAAATGTGTGTGCTCTACAGTGTGGGTAGGTAATTACTCTCAATGTTTTGAATCAAGCACCATCTAAGTAGGGAACACACTGAGATTAAATAATACAAAAATGAAAATTAACTTGAATCATTTACGTTTTGGGGATGCGTGAATTGGGATGTTTTAAAATTGGTCCTAATTTTTACACAATAACGAATTACTGTGTGGTGTTCAAGTGAAGTTAATATTTACTTATCAAACCGCAGTGTGCTGATGCTTGTTAAACATACAGATCGAACAATGTTGTTACATATTACAATTTCTTAACAAGCTTAAATCATAAGCAGTCAGGCTTGAAGATTTATTGATGTAAGTATTGTGTAAGTAAACCTGCAATCATGCGATAGCTGAACCTTCCCGCGTGGCTTTGAGTTGATACCAAAACTGTGTGGGTGGCGTTTGTGGGTGAGAAGGAAACAGGTAGAAAAATTAATATGTAACAAAAAAAATAGTAGTAACTCATTCATTCATTCATTGTCAGAGACCGATTCATCCTGTACAGGGTTGCGGTGAGCCGGAGCCTATCCTGGCAGACACAGGGCGCAAGGCAGGGCTACATCCAGGATGGGACGCCATTCCATCACAGGGCACAGCTCTTCAGAGCAGTTCTCAAAAACCCATCAGCGTAAACGAAACATCAGTGCTCGCCGGAAGCAGTAGGCGTTTCAAACAATACACGCAGCGGTACAAAACAAGCCCTCGAACGTTTGACATTATTATGCCAAGTGTATTTGTCACTACCGCTTATTCCCTCTAACGTCCTCACTCTCGCCACGCTATTGTCCTCTCGTCCTGCGTGGTGGGCGACCTGGTGTCTCTCGTCTCTGACTCACCCCCTTCATGGCGAATTTCTGAGCCGGCCCTGTTACAAATTCCCCCGAGGTTGGACACCGTGAGTGGTTATCCCCCTTTAAATGGTTAATCGTGTTTTTGTTTGTTAATTTGTTATTTTTATATCTTAATTTATTTGTGTCAATTCACGTGACTCTTGGGGGTCAAGGTAGAA
>JAZEWU010000002.1:7094554-7131677 GCA_036362915.1 Geotria australis | reverse complement strand
GGTGAAAGGCGCTATATAAAACGCTATTATTATTATTATTATTGAACTAACGTCAATTACAGTTTAATTTCGTTCACTTTCACGAGTTGCAAGATTTCCTGTGAGACCATAATGGATCACTTGCCGTGAGACCTAATTTTATCCTGTAAGGTGACCCAAATAATAATAACGTAGTGCATTCAGTTCACGCATCACTCGCCACTAGTGCTCACTGTGGCTAGGAGCCAAACTTAAAACTCAACGCACTGCCCACCGCGTTATAACCACGTTCACCTGCATACGTTGGCAATGAGACAATGTCTGCTTGTCTGACTCATTAGTAGCCATATTTTTACACGAATGCAGATCGAAACAAAATTAGGACATCGTTTGGTAATGCGCCTATGGCTTACATTGTTTCAGACAGAGCTATTCGTGTATTTAAACATCTATTTAAACAAGGCATGTTTGCCATTGACACTACAGAAGTTATGAGAGCATAGATAAACAATGTAATTAATAATCATGAGATTTGTGAAGTTAACATAATGCCAAATACACCCTTACGTTCGAATGTCATTGCTAGCATTTCCTGTTACATTACACCAACCTGAAAGTCTTTAAAGGCTTTTGAAATATGATATTTATGCTGCAGGAGATCTAGGGTGTACGAATACATGTGTGCTCTCCGCAGAGTTTGATACTTGTATAACAAAATGGCATGGGACATATTTTTTTCAGACATTTTTGCAGCACGATCTGCAGGCACGATCTCGTCTCACGTTCTGTAAAATCGTGCCTCTTGTCATAACACGCGCTCGCTGCTTTTCAACATGACTGCAAACCGGCTCCCCCATTCACAGGCTTATAATTAAAGGAAACACTTTGGAATGTATTCCCAAGTGAATTACAACCTTAACATTTTTGTCATTTATTTGGCGCAGTAAATTTGCTAATAAAAAAATGCAAAGGTTCTGATGTAGGTTTTCACGGCTCGATGCGTGATAGCGAGGTGAGGGGGAAGGCGCTAGACACGGCTATCCCGAAAGAACAGCTTTGGAAAGCAATTCCCAAAGCAAAGGTTTTCTATTGCTTTGAATAAATAAGCTACCGAAATACTAATTTGCTAAATTGTTAAAGGTAGAATAGTGCTACATGCAATACGCTATAAACTCGGTGACCTGAGTTCAATTCCTGGCAACTCAAACTGCCTGGTTAAGCATAATCACACAGCGCTCGTGACTGACACAGCGTAGGGAGACCTTCATTCGACAGAAGCTTAACAGAGATTTGCATATTATTGCTAAATTATAAAATATTCATTCTATTGGTTTTTTTTTTATAGAGGATACTTCCATTCGTAACTATAGCTAAAAACGCATTCTTCCGCGTGCTAGCAAGCAATAAAACATGACTTAACGATAGTCGTACATATTTGAAACATTGAAGAACGCAGTGCGCTGGTATTTTGAATGGAACATTCGAAAGTACATTTTCCCGATGATGAACAATAAACTGACGCATTTATGGATGCGTTAATAAACGTACGCTTTTGGGATATTCATGACAATATACTGAAAACGGTACTGTACTTTAGGACATTCAAATTCCCATCTAGTAATAATAATAATAGCGTTTTATATAGCGCCTTTCACCCGAGGGTCACAAAGCGCTGCACAAGGGCCACGAAGAGAACGGCATGTCAACAATTGTAATGACATTTGTCCACAATAGCTGCTTTTTAATGTTGTGTGATCACACTTTAGAGATATGAAACAGAATGAACAGCGTGAGTGCGATGCTCATGCCGGTTGGCCGCAGTAACGCACAGAGCACACGCCATGCAATTGTCCCAATGCAATTTTCCGAACTTAAACTTTTCTTAAACGGGGAGACATTTGAACGACTCATTTGAGACCCTCCTGCAAACAGGCATCTCTATCGCAACCTGGTGCTTATACGTTCATTATTTTAAGGGTTTTCACTCTGCTTAGAGTTGCAAACGAGCCCATTACTCTTCCACGGCTGTTAAGATGCGCTGCTGTTGTCATGTGTGGTGGATCTGTCCCTTCCGTCTGCTCGTTAGAGATGACAGGGCGCAACAAATGTCCACCGTCGTTCTCTTTCGTTAACCTATTTTGTCGTGATATTTTCATCACTATGAAACGTACCAATGTAGGTTTTATTACACGTACTGATGTAGGGTTCAGAACGACTGAGGATGCCTCCAACGGAACGTCGCGAACGACAGCAGGAGGGGCGCCCGACACGGCTACCCTGAAAGAACAGCTTTGGAAAGTAATTCTTATTATTATACGCGTTTACCCAGGAAGACCTCACCGAGTTTGAAGACTCAGGGGGGTTCTGCCAATTGTTTGCAGTCGTGGGTAATGTTGTTGTGTGTAATCCCCAAAGAGTGATTTACAGGAAATGTTTTAGCAGTGGGATGTTTGGCCGATACGATAAGGAGTAGTGCTGCCGCCTCACAGCAAGAAGGAACCGGGTTCGAATCCCAGCTCGGGTGCCTTTCTGTGTGGAGTTTGCACGTTCTCCCTTTGTCCGCGTGGGTTTTCGCCAGGCACCCCGGATTCATCCCACAGTCTAAAGACATGCTGCTGCATAGGTTTATTGGCCTGCTGACTAAATTGGACCCCGGTGCCCTGTGATGGACTGGCATGCCATCATGGGTATAGCCCTGCCTTACGCCCTGTGACTGCTGGGGTAGGCTCCGGCTCACCGCAACCCTGAACAGGATTAAGCGGTTTCTGACAATGAATGTATTTAATGTTTGGCAAATACCAGTCATGCTTTCAGCACTGTCTTAGGGCTGTAAGTGGGCGACACGCAGTGCAACAATACTTATTTTAGCATGATGCTACCGTGAGTGTATTTGACGAGTTTATGTTTTAACGGAATGTAAATTCACCCTCTTAATTCTACATTGTCAGCTTGACCAATGCACATCGGCAAACGCTGCTTTCCTATGCTTAAGATGACATTCTCTCTTGGTCATTGTCGCGTACACGGTTGTCGGCAGCATTGCAAGGCGCGAGAATGAGGTTAAAAGGTGCATTTCGGAAAACCAAAGCGTCGCTCTACCGCGTGTTACATTCACCCGACGTCCCTTGACGCATTATCTGTGGTGCCCTCTACCGAGTCATTAAGGCCACTTAAATGGGGTGTGTTGTTTAACGATGTTACATTTTATTAACAGTATCTGTATTATTTTGCTTCGTTATCTATATTACTTTGTTACGTTTACAGACTGTACTGCGTATTCAATCGGGATTTATCACGGGACGTTTTATACCGTGCGTGACAAGATGTGATATTGGCAAATAGGGATAAATAATAAGCTTCAGTTAAAAAAAAAAAGAACGCAGCATGTGAGGAATGTTAATGACCTGCTTTGCAAAGAATGTCTTGCAGCATTCATGGGTGTAATAACACATTTAAATGAATGCTTAGAACAATTACAGTTAGATTTGTGCTTTTGTATGGGCCATCTTGTAATATTTCACGTGTAATTGCCCCAATTTATTTTATCAACTGTGGAGAAGATATATATTTTTTCCTTTCGCGTGTCTATCTCTGTGTGCGATGGTCATGTTTGATGCTGAGATTATCTGTTATCTATATCGATTTAAGGGGTGAATATGTTAGTGATGTCAGTGCACATTAGCGCAGCAACATGGCCTAGCCACAGCGCGTTCGCAACATGGTTGCTGCAGAAATCCATGGCTCTAATCAAATGGTTGCCCTGGTTATTACTACGGGTGTAATAACCAGAAAAAAGATCCTGTGATATGATTTGCTAAAAGAGTAGGCCGTTGTGTTCGCATGTTTGTTGTGTCAATGTAGGAATCCTGTAAAGAGCTTGCAGGCTCACTGGCTATTTTCTGCTGTAATAATAGTAATCTATATATCTATCAGGGTCCAAATTAGCGACATCCTAAAATGACATTACAAATAAATCAATTGAGATTCGACGCAGCAATCATCGCCCCCTACTGGCAGATTAATGCCCCAGGTCACTCTTGCTATTATCAGACTATCCTGGCGTCTTACGTTCTCACCTGGTTAAACACAATTAACCTGAAGCGTACAGTATTTAACTACCAAACACATATTTGGATCGGAAAAGTCAAGGCGGTTTATTTTTAGCATTAGGTAGCGCCTCAATTTTATTACGAAATCCCAGCCACTTACAGAGATAATTAAATGCAAGCTGTAGGCCATCAGGAATTAGGCCCTCACTCTGCATTTACTGCAAGATGCGGGTGATGCTGAATGATCCGTGGGAAAGGAAATGAAGACAAAATTACGTTAACCCCTTTCTTCCACATAGAATACTGTACTCAGATTATTCGAGGCATTTCACACATTATGCATTAAACCGTCCGCAGAATTTGCATGAGACCATGTTCCGTGCACAGTATATTTGTTTATTAACTGGCAAACACATTATTGAGGCCTGAGCCGCATTTGTGTAACGCCTTCATAAATGCAATTGCCGCCATTGGTCTTAATTAGTCTTACGTTAAAAGGTGTTGATGAATATTTATTGATATTCCTTCCGTTTTATAATATACGCACATCATATTTCAATACACATTGTCAACGGCGGTGACCGTGGAATGGACGGTGGAATTGTAAACCAAAGAAGTGTGCTGGAGGATTGCTGCCTCTGCAGATGTTCTAATTGGTGATGGCTAAAATAAACAAAACTCTTCCGCTTGCATATCACCACCAAAGTTAATTGGACTGTCACCAGGGCTCCAATTACACTGGAGAGTTAGGGAGTAAGGATGGGGGGTTAGGACTGGGGTGTCGTTGTGGGGGAAGTGGAACCCCATCCAGCCAAGTTAAATGTTGTACAACGTTTTATATGACTTTTGTAAATCATTGTAATCTGGATTATGTATAAAGTTTAATTACGTAATCATCCACAGCCAAGGTTAATACTCCTCTCAATAAAGACTTCGCTGAGATGCCACTAGCTCTCACGATACTGCGATGTAATGATCCATTCAACGCCTGCACACACAAGCTGATTTCATCACTCCATCTCCACGGTGAATTGTCTCTCGGATGCATACCATTGCTTGGATCTGCCTCAACTTACAACATTTTGAGTAAAACTGGAAGAAAAATTTGGGAATGTTTTCTGTGATATATATCTGTTTTATGGAGGCACAGTTTCGCAGTGAGTAGCGCTACCGCCTAACAGCAAGAAGGCCCTGAGTTTGACTCCCAGCTCGGATCCCTTTCTGTGTGGCGTTTGCATGTTCTCCCCGTGTCCACATGAGTTTTCGTCAGGTAGTCTGCTTTCCTCCTACCGGCCAAAGACACGCTGCCCTCCAAAGGACTGGCGTCCCATCCTGCGTATAGCTCTGCCTTGTGCCCTGTGTCTCCTGGGATATGCTCCATCTCCCCGCGACCCTGTACAGGATGAAGCGTCTACTAATAATGATGATAATGATATATTTGTTTTGCTGTTAGTTACACATTATACTCTACATTTTATTACAGGGCTTTCGTTAAAAATGTCATTATCACATGCAGTTATGAACTGCATTTGCTCATTGATTAAACATGTATAACACTTGCCTGCAGCATGACAGAATACCGTTCTCTATATTCTGAAGGTGTACTGTGCTGTTGGGCAAGACGAAAACAAAAAACAAACCCATCGCTAGGCCATGTGCAGGTACATTACATTTGCACGGTGCATCATAACATTGGGATAGTTTGGGCAAATTCGAAAACAGAAGTGCGGGAACATTTCCTTTTTGGATGCAGGCATATGTCATTTTTGACAAGTGCACACACTGAAATGAATACGTAAAATGTGTGTGCATGATGCAGTGCGAAGCAGTGCGCGCAAAAACATGAACACTGAGAAATGCATCTGCGATGTGTCTTGTTGTTTACACCGCTAATTGAAAGTGGTATTATGAAATGACGATGCAGACGATGGGTTGTAGCGCTTTGTGACCCTCGGGTGAAAGGCGTAATATAAATTTATATTATTATAATAATATTATTGTATAGTCGCCAATAGAGGGTAC
The DNA here is from genome assembly GCA_036362915.1 of Geotria australis. NCBI lineage: Eukaryota > Metazoa > Chordata > Hyperoartia > Petromyzontiformes > Geotriidae > Geotria > Geotria australis. The sequence goes on along the minus strand of JAZEWU010000002.1, from coordinate 7,125,627 downwards.
AGGCGCTTCCCTGCGATTACTCGATCAAGCCACTGCAGGTGGAAGGGCATCCCACCTGACTAAACTCATTCATTCATTTTCAGAAACTCCTTAATCCTGTACAGGGTTGCAGAGAGCCAGAGCCTATCCCGGCAGACAAAGGGTGCAAGGCAGGGCTTTACCCAGGATGGGTCGCCAGTCTATCACTGGGCACCGAGGACAATTTAGTGCGCAGGCTAATTTACCTATGCAGCAGGGTATATTTGGACTGTGGGGGAAAACCGGAGTGCCCGGCGAAAACCCACGTGGATAGTACCCAAACAGTAGCCCACCAAGTGCAACCTGGTGAAAAACGAATTGTGGTTTATGTACACAGCATGCGGCTGGGCTGGATAGAGGTGGTGTGTGTGGTGCGCGCAGGGGGATTGTGGATCCGAAAAACTTGCCCCCATTCTTTCAACTGCTGCACCGGGAGATAAAATTGAACCGGCGACCTCTGGATTACAATGCTAACCATCACGCTATGGCGGCTGTATGACAGTATTGGGTACTTATGTTAAATGTAATTCATTGTGAAGGTGTGAAGGATGTGCAGAACCGAGTGTATTTAACACAGCAGAGCTCCTCGCATTCACGGAAGCCACGTTTGGATGTGGATTGACAGAGCTGCCACGGCTGTATGAATGCCGCTTTCAAATCCTAATTAGTTAATGCAAATGTTTTATTCATTCGAAATTAAACCGGCGTGACATTCATTAACACGGATATATTGCCCACAAATCAATACTTCCTTCAAAGTGATGTGCATGCTCACCCACATGTAAAGACCTGTGGTCTGTTGGAACATATTAGGTTAGCAAATGCCTATTAAAGCCAGCATGGCATGTGAGTTAAGGTGGAGACAGCATTATGGCCTGTCAGTCAGTTTTTACTTAAGCTGCAAGGAACCTTTGAGGTATGTAGCTGTTTTAACAGTTGTCCAGTGGGGAGGGGTAAGCAAGTTACAACATCTCAGGGCACCGGGAGAAATTTAATCAGGACAATTGACCTATGCAGCATGTCTTTGGACTGTGGGAGGAAATCGGAGTACCCTGCATAAACCTACGCGGACACGGGGAGAACCTTATTGTTGTGAGGCGGCAGCTCTGCTCACTGCGTCACCGTGCCGCCCACTGTTGTCTGTCCACTCCACCACCTACTTCTTCTTCTTTGCGATTCTTCGAAGCACGATGGTCAGCCTCTGGACATCGTTGTCTTTCAGTAGCACGTGCAATCATGTACTGTGACAAATACCACCTACCAACACACGCGTAAACAACACACTTGGTATATGAACACATTGCTCCACACATACAAAGCTAATTTCTCACTTGATATTTTCCGGAAGACCGATTGAAGCGGGAAAACATCGGTGTAAGGCACTACCACTAGGTTACACCTATCCATAATAATCCAACATATTATTTGTCCTTCGTCATAGTACACGATTGCACGTGCTACGAACAAGGGCCATTGCCCAAAAACACCGCCTATTATTTATGTTTTCTTTCGAAAGCGGCGTTATTGATGAATGTCCGATGCAAATATTCATCATGTCACAATGTTGATGGAAAAAGGTACCTTGCACTGTATAAGTAAGTGCATCGGTGTCCTTGAGCCGCACAGATCATTGCATCACCAAGCTTACCCTGTCGACCATGGCCCTCCATTGATCGTGGTTATAGCATGAGCAGCAAGAACGCCTGCAAGCAAAACGGCAGCTTCTTGTTTCCCAATGTGAATGATCTGCATGCTTGGGTGGATGTGAGCCCACTATTAATGATCTGTTTTGCTATGCTTTGCTAGTTGCGGGACAGTTAATTACCATCCCGTGGCATGTAATCCTGCACACAGCGTGGTGTACACTGAGAAAAGAATAAATACACTTGGCTGCAGGTTGTCTTTGGCCATTAAATTTGGTCTTATGAAACTCCTGGCATGCGTTTAATATAGGTTTTATTTTATTGTTATTACCGGATTTAATTTAGGCAATGTTTAATATTTGCACTTCTTGTGTCTGTAAGGAGGTCCAGCCGGGTAGTGCAGGGGGTTAGAGTGCACGGCTCGCGACAAGGAAGCCCGCGAGTTCAATTCCTAGTCAAGGGTCGACTCGGCCCATCATTCCTACAGGGCTGAGAATGGGAGTACCGTAGCACTTTGTTGGATGTCAAATCGTTGTACTCTTGATTTATGCAACCCTCCATAGAAATGGGGAATTCCCCCTGATGACTCTGGGCTTTAAACAAACGAGGAGCATCACTGAGATGTTTCACATTGTAGATCGTTAAAATATACTCAGCAAAAAGTGAGTAGATGGCTCGAGCCAGCATTGCCGAGATTCTTCTGCTTGAGATTGTACTCTTTCATTACAGGAATCCCGTAACGAGCTTGCAAGCTCGCTGGGTATTTGTCTGCTATAATAATACACATCTATCTATTGTCCTGCGTGTGGTCTTAGCCAAATCACTGATAACTGCAAGTAAAATAAAAAACGTGAATGTGCATTTAACTCAGTTGAACCAACATTTTACAGAATAACCATAAAGTAACTTCTGAATTATTCAACGACAATACGTAGGATGTGGCCACGCAGCGTCCTCCGGAGATTTGTGGGGATTAAACACGATTCGAGCTTACAATTATTTTGCGGTGATGACATGGCCCAGCAATTGAGTATTGGCCTCTTGTTGCAGTGGTTCTTGATTCTAGTTGATAAAAAAATATGCATTCTCTGCTTCACAGTGGATGTTACAGATCCCATGATGGCATTCGCAAGACTAGAATTATTGTTACATGAAAAAATCTAATCCATTGCAAAACTTATCCAAACCCTCCTAAAAAGGAGTCATAGGGCTTAGTGAAGCTTTCCTGGGTGAACATCATTATTAATCCTCACGTGGACACGGTGAACATGCAAAGTCCACACAGAAAGGCACCCTTGCTCGGAATCGAACCGAGGTATTTCTCTTCTTGCCGTGAGGTGGCAGCATAACTCATAGTGCCGGCGTGCCGCCCTAAATTAGTGTAATGGTAAACTATAATAATGTATTATTTTCTATGTATTATACTTGATCACACATGTTGTGATCAACATGTGTGGCTTTACTGTTCTAACTGGTTAAAAGTGAAAAAAAAATCACCTATCCTTTCCCAGACAGGTTTAATAGCATTATTGTGAGTTGGGTGGAAAATTAGGAAACAAAAATAAATCGAATTTGTCGGCGTTTGGCAAAAAAGTCAAAAGTCAAATCACGCGTGCGCTTATTTATTTCTTGTTTATTTTAAATTGGCTCTTATTCTTTTCTCACCTCAGCCATGTTCGCAACCCGGTCTCAAATGTACCATTGGTGAGTCACGCCACGCGGCGCGACACGAGGGCAGATCCAGAGACATGAGCGTCACGATACAACCGCTCAGCTAGGCGACCAGAACATTACAATGCGTAACGCTGCGCCCAGATTGAAAACATTTGTTAGGTGAGAAAGTAGCTTACATTACAACCAGCGGGTGATTGCTAAAGAGGGGAAACGTGTGGACATACCGCAGCCAGCAGACATGGCCAGTGTAATGATGTTGTTTTGGGACGTATCGCTGAAGCAGCTGCGGCACTAAAATAATACAAGTGCCGTATAGAGGGGGCTCCTTGCTTTGTAAGCTGGGATTTATGCATGCCTCCCCATAGAGTGGTGCATGGCCTATGTTAATAACTGGGGACATTTGCAGGATAATGACAGGGCTGAGGCGACTCTTCTCAATGGCAAAAAAAATCAACCTAATGACATGTTGCATGCACACATTTAGACATCTGAAATTGCAATTTGAATTAATCCTGCAGAGCAACGGATGAGTCATTGTTTCGTAATGACAGACTCGAACGACAGCGCATTCTGCTTATTGTGTAGTGGGATTATGTTAGTATGGGGGCAGCGACGAACGGCCGGAACGTTTTGTATGCAAATTACCACTTTAACTCCGGACTTTTTTTAGATGGATTTCTGTCAGTGGCAGTTTATTTTTTAGTGTAATGTCAAGCACCGCTGTAATCCTTCGTGCAAAAGGAGATTTATTGAGCGACACACAGAGGGCATTGTCCTCGTGAGTTGTAATCACAATAACATTGTATGGGTTTGTGGGATTAAAAATGCCCTTCTGCATCGTGCACATTTCTCAACATCCTTCCAAGCGGAGATTGAACCACAGCATTTTGCTATAGCTTGTTGGTGCCTAACATATTAGAGAAAGTCGTATATGTTCTAATGTAGGTTTCCAACGGCTCGATTCAAGATGGTTGCTCCTCAGAGCTGTTCTTTTGGGATAGCCGTGTTGAGCAATTTCCCTCTCTCCCTGACGACGTTTTGCCTTCCACATTGGAAGCATCATCAGCATCACCGGCTATCCCGAAAGAACAGCTCTGAGGAGCAATCATCAAAGTTATATTATGTATGATGTTTGCTATATGTTATAAGCTTTCATCTTAGTATGTGATGTTCTATGTTGCTTAACTTCCTGTAAAATAATAACTTTGTCAAGCCACTGTTAGATGAAGTCCTCCCAATGCTATCGTACGTCACCACGCTGGTCAGTGCATGTTGGTGATAGTTCAGGGTGGGTAACCCAGGAACAGTTCAGATACCAATGGCAAATGGTGTTAGCCGTGACTGCAAATTGAACTCGGCTAGCTGTGTCCACAGCATATTTTGCTAGCCACGTTGCAACCTCTACATCCCATATTTATACCAAATAAATGAAAATATTGTTTTTATTATTCACAGGGGTTTATGGGCAAAAATTACAATGGAACACTTTAAGTGTAGTGGCAAAAAGTGAAGGTACAATGATGGAGAAAATATGTTTGGGGTTAAGGAGATACATGAATGCTATCAATAAATGTGTGAGTCTTGCAGTTAATAAATAGGAGTGAAGATATGTGATGTATGATAGAAGTGGCAATGAACAAACACCACGTGTATTAGCTACTGTATATTGGTACGCCTTCCTTATAACGGCCCATATTTACATGCTATAACCAGCGATTTAATTACCTTTAGCAATCTGCCGAAACGTGTCAAATTATAATTTTAATTGTTTACCCCCATGCTTGCAACGCAGTGCAAGCAGGAGGCCTTCATCCAGTCGCAGATTGAGCAAACTCCACACATTATAACCAATGTAACTATGACCTATTTGTGCCAATGTTTTAAGGATGGACATTAAAGCCACTGTGATGTCATTCCGTGTGGTCCACCCCCCTGGTGCTAGCAGTTATCTTCCGCATTCCGTGTTTACTCTCTCAGGGAAGCGCATTTACAATAACTGTCCTTGATCAACGGCAGGTTCCTTGGTCTGTCTCATAAAAGACACATCGTACTGGAGCGTATTATAATTGTACCTAGTAAATGTAGGCCACCGAAATGAACTGCTAATCTTACTGGGTTTTAATGTAACAATACATCTAATCCGTAGCCCTAAACCAACAGATGTCCGTGGCTTTTATATGATGTTAATTAATACCTAAATCGTGGTTATTAAAATAAAGTACTGTAGTCTATTTTTGCACATTGTCAACCTGAAAGGCTTTTGATAAAGTGCATCTGAACGTAACGTGCGATCACTATTCCGCTGATGCCTCTCATTCAGTCTCATTCTCATGCCTAAAATTCGTATTGCACCTAAGCGCATTTTTGTATAACGGCCATAACCCAACATTGTGATGGAAATAAATAGGAACGTTTTTGCACATTTACAGACGATGGGTTTTGGATCAATACCAAATTTGTACACCTGAAAGGGATGTCTGGTCCACTCTCCTTGGACTGCTGCCACCGCGACCCTCACCAGGACAAGCGGTTTAGAAAATGGATGGATGGATAGATTTTAATATACAAGTTTGTAAAGGGTTTATTCAAGAACGTGCGTATTTCGAGCATGCATTTCCAACACCCTGTGCACTTACCTATGCGCTGAATGAGATAGGGTCTGTGAATTTTGTACCACACGTAATCGTTTTTGATGGTTGCTCTTCAGAACTGTTCCTTTGGGATAGCTGTGTCGAGCGATCTCCCTCTCTCCCTCGCGACGTTTCGCCTCCCACGTTGGAAGCATCATCCAACGTGGGAGGAGACCATTAGGAATCGAGCCGTGAAAACCTACATCAGCACATAATTGTTTTTGTGTCAAGGCCCAAAATTCGGAAAATGTTGGAGGAAAATGCATGCCAACTTGCACTGCTAGAGAGTGAGGGCTTCATATGATACCAAATTTGAGTACGTAGTTTGAAAAATGCGGATTGCTATAGAGTTTCAAAAGTAGAAAGAAAAGATTTACAAAAATGTTAGAATTGGAATAGCACAACGTGTGAAGAATGTCACATATATAAAGATACCCACATTATATAACTTCTGAATGCTTTTGAAACACACACACACACACACAAACCTACGATATGTTATTTTAAAGTTAGTTCAACTTGTCGGCAACAATTATCACTTTAATTACCCGTATAAAACATTTGGCATTTGAACTTTTACTGCGATCAAAACCGATAGGTGATAAAAGATTCAATCACAGCTCTCCTTCCTGACCTTATGCTTAAGGTTAACGTCCTTTGGATCCTCTATCCCATCCCTCCCCTCCCTTCACGGTAACAAAGCGGTGAGTAGCGCTGCTGCCTAAGAGATAGAAGGACCTGGGTTCGACTCCCAGCTCGGGTGTCTTTCCGTGTGGAGTTAGCATGTTCTCCCCATGTCTGCGTGGCTTTTCGATGGGTACCGCGTTGTCTTCTCACAGTCTAAAGACACGCTACCTAGCCTCATTGTTCCGACTAAATTTCTCCTGGTGCCCGAGATGTTGTAACTTGTTTACCCCTCCCCACTGGACAACTGGTGAAAAGAGCTACATAGCTCAGCGGTTACTTCCAGCTAAAATAAAAAAAACTGACTGACTCCAGCTAGCCAGCCAGCCAACTAGCCAAACTTCATTTTACAACATCCATCCATCCATTTTCAGAAACCGCTCAATCCCGTACAGGGTCGCGGTGAGCCGGAGCCTGTCCCGGCAGACACAGGGCGCAAGGCAGGTGAACACCGAGGATGGGACGCCAGTCCATCGCAGGGCGCCTGGGGAAATTTAGTCAGTACGCCAATTAACCTGGCAGCATGTCTCTGGGCGGTGGTAGGAAATCGGAGTGCCCGGCGAAAACCCACGCGGGCACGGGTAGAATATGCAAACTCCACAGAGAAAGGCCCCCGAGCCGAGATTCGAACCCGGGGCTTTCTTGCTGTGAGGCGGCAGCGCTACCCACAACGCCACCGTGCCGCCCCCTTTTACAACATAACAGTTATTCTATGAGAATGCTGAATAGACACACACACACTCATAGGGTTGTGCATAAGATATATGTGTCTGTGCCGAAGACTGCTCCTCGGCTTCCTCTCCGGCTTGGTCGTTGTGTCTGGTGGCTGTTGAAGTCACCCACGTGTGTAGCCGGCGCAGTGTGCTGCTGACAGAGATGGTCATGGCCATTCCTTTATCATTCAGTCATTCATTGTCAGAAACCGCTTAATTCTGTACAGGGTTGTACAGAAACACCACGTAGAAAGGCGTCCTAGGCGGGCCTCAAACTACCTCGGGCAGGACTGTATTTCCGTGAGGTGCAAATGTTACCACTGCGCGACCCTGCCGCCAAAGCTACGTTGAAACGGAGCAATGAAATCATCTTGCGAGCAAGGGTTATGTACGGATCATTTTATCTCAGAATCGTGAGAGACAGCGATTGCTTGCGGGAGGCTTTCATCCAGCAGTGTATTGATCACGGTTGATAATAATAATGATGATGAAACACGGCCAGATATTGTCATTCATGAAGCATAGCAAGAAAAGCAGTTGAGCTCGAACTTCATGAGGTATGCTCTGCAAACGTCCAACTTGGACGCTTGTAGAGCATACTTCACTAACCGTGGCCTCCAATGGTTTCTGACACTTTGGTGAAGACAGCCAAAAGTTTTCTGTCTGGCAATATCGTAGCTGGCTACAAATTGCTCTTCTGCAAGCTCCTAAAAATCTCTAAAAGTGAAGGCCACTCCAAACCATCACTGAGGTCCGTGTGTAATGGGTGCTTAATCCTGGCTGACAGGAAATATTTGGTGCAGGGCATTTGAGCACGATCTTGAGCAGGTCCCACATTCATCACTCTTAACCGTTTTATCCCTCCGATATATTTTGTCAAAAGGTCAATGTTTCCAGAATGTTGTATTTCATGAGGATGGACCAGGATATTTGACAGTGTGTATGATCACAGCACATTTAATCATAAAAGCTTAACCCTAAGCGCTGCTTTTGCATATTGGATTATTTAAATTGCGTTGATATTAGCGAAGTGAATCAAACGAACCATGAAAGGTCAATGCGCCTATAAGATAGAGGCTGGCGAGTCGAGCCAATATCGTGGAGAATTGTTAATGTAGTCAATATGCACCCTTACGTGTAGTCTGTACACACCGTGTGTCTAGTATAGGTCCATAAATGTCATTGTTGTGAACTCAAATGTACGTGAGGGATTCATATTGATAAACGTCTATAGTTTAATTAATCAAGATACTTAGGAAATGTATTTGACTTTAAATAAAATGCGTTCATCTAACACAGCATCAAATATAACAGCACATTCAACATATTTTGAGATAAATTATCTCAGTTTGGATATAAATATACCTTGCGATACGAATATCGACTTGTGAGATTTTACATCGCTAAAATGTAATTTAAAAAACCCACAATCTTTTAAGTGAATATCCATACACGCCGTATTGCTATTGAGTCGACCATGAAAAACGACTATGGAAGAACAATATTGTAAGTTTTGGGATCGTGTTTAGTAAGTTAATGAGCATAATGATCTTCATACTGTGAAACTGTGCGTGCGCCCCTGTGTGTGAAATATTCAGGCAAATGTCTTTACCTCGAAAAATTATTTATTACATTAGAATGCAGCAACCCTGGTTCCATCATTTAAGTCAAATCCATTTTTTTCTACTTTTTTGTCTTATAAACAGCAAAATCGTGTATTTCTTCAGCTCAAACTATTAATACATTGCTGTGAGTGACTCCGTAATTGCCATGAAAATTGCTTCAGGCCTTTCAGGTGGTTATTGTGCCACCATAGTCCATTATTTACCTATCAGTGTGAGTTGCTTTTGGTTCCTGTCCCCGTCTCTCTGTAGCCATTGAGCCCTGACTCCACAACTCGTCAGCTCATGGCTTTCACGCGTTTGATGTTTGTCTAACCTGAATTGGGGAGCTCACATTCGTAACGGTGCCATGCGTACGCTTATTATTCCAGAAATGCACACGGTTCGCATTCACGCGCGAGAATAAATAAGAAATGCGGTTATTTTTTTTCAATAGCCCGGGATGCAACGTTCACAAGCATGTGCTTTATTCCATGCAAAGGGGGGGAAAAGCTGATGCATTCCGTTTATGGAAATGTAATGCATGCATCGGTACACTATGATCGCATTAGAAATGCGGCGCATAGGTAGGGTGTGGGAGACCGCTGACATTAACACCGTGTAATGTTGAGACGCATAACGCCCGCCTCGCTTTTCTCTCCCCTCTGGCAGAAGATAACCCGGATGCAGGCTTCTAAGCAGTCATGGTGCAAGCGTGTGTTGGTTAATTTGTGATTAACTCGACAGCCCGAAGGCGCTCCTGCTGCGCATCAGAGTGTGCTTAACCCGGGCCCGCCTGCAGTGTCGAAAGCAATAATTCCCACGTGATACGCACCCCTCGCCGTGCGTAGAAGTTCATTTAACCTTCTGAGCCCCTTTGATCAATACAACTTCGTGTGCGCATCCCGTATCGCCTACGCGGAGTTGTGACTCCTGCGTCCGCAGATGCAGCCACATCAAATTGAAGCGAAACGTCTCGAGTTACGTACACGCTTTGCTACATCACACTCGTGTGGGGCCACGGCCAACGGCTCTCGAGAATCACTCTCGCCTCTCGCACGATACGGGGAATTTCAAAGCACTGTCAAGAAGTAGGAAACACGCAGTACTTAGAAGGGTTTGATTATTTTCACGCCGATTTCTCGTGTGCTAGCGACTGCACCGCAGCAGCAACGTTGCGTTTTGATAAAGATTTGTTTTAAAGACCCAGAGACCCAGTTGTTTGCACGCTGTGCTATGAAGCTGGCGTCCTAAGTTCAATTCCAGGCCACAGTAGTACTGTAATTGTATTCATCCTGGTCACGACCACTCTCCCATCCTCTCCGCTTCACAACAACCCATACTGCCCAGCCCGGTGAAGCATGGTCTTCATGACCCAGCTTGGGGAGGCTTTCATCCACCTATGGCTTAGCAAAGAGCCAAAAAGTATTACGAACTATTCAAACTATCGTATTTAAAATGAACATCCACAACCTACGTATTCCCAGTGGCTTTTCTGGTTGTGCTATGGCCCTTTGTCCGTGGAGACACCGCATTCTCAGAGCACCGGGGATTCAGCGAGAAGCTTTGCGTTCATCCCCTGAGAAAATAATTTGGGCTGACCAGGAACTATTAATGGGACCCTGATGCCGAGGTCTCGGTTCAATGAGCAATTTATGCACTCTGCAGCGGTGAGGAAGTGGTGTTAAATAATAAATGCTCTTTTTTCCCTTTCTGACATCCTGGTTTGCAAAACAGGTTGGATGTTATTCCGCAGAGGATTTCAAAATGCATTAGTGATCTATTTCATCAACCGCAATCTACTGTAGCCCTCTGCTAATGCAGATTTCTTTCACCTCAATAAGCCGGGGTGTGCTTCGAAAGGAAACATACCAGTTATTATACACGTACTCATCAGCCATGGTCGATCCACTGCTGGATGAATAACTCCCAAAGCCGCCACCAGCCATCTCTCACGATCCTGCAATGGTGATTGTACGTTCTCCTCATTTTCTAGATAGGATTTCTTAGCATTCTCTGTTTTTTTCCCCCCAAACCTAAGCATAAGATACAATATAACTGGTATTAGTCAAACATCCCAATGTTGAAAAATGACCTGCAAATTACTCAATTGACACGACACAATGTGAAATCGCCCATACTGTGAACACCTGTGAGGACACCTCCTGAAAAATAGTCTTGAGACTCGTTGAGGCTTTCCTGGGTAAACAAGCGGAATCATAATTAATGTATTCATTCATTATCATAAACCACTTAATCCTGTACAGTGTACAGGGTCGCGGTGAGCCAGAGCCTATACCGATAGACACAGGGCACAAGGCAGGGCTATACCCAGCATAGGACGCCAGTCCATCACATGGCACCGGGAGCAATTTATTCCCCAGGCCAATTAACGGACGCTGCAGCATGTCTTTGGACTGTGAAAGGAAACCGTAGTGTCCTGCAAAAACCCACGTGGACACGGGGAAAACATGCAAACGCCACACATAAAGGCACCCAGAGCCAGGATTCGCACCCGGAACCTTCTTACTGTGAGGCGGCAGAGATACCCACCGCGCCACCCCAATAATTATTCAACAACCGCAACAATATTAACGCTGCCCAGTTCAGTGTGGTTCACTGTGCTCTTGTAAAGAACCCTTGCTAGCGAGCATAAGCACGCTGAACTTTTTTCCCCGTTGCTCATTTTGATATTAAAAAAAACATATCTCATGCAAAATGTTAACTATAAGCGGATTACACACACTGTGAGAAATTATGGGCATAAGCGCTAAGCACAAGTGTAAGAGAAATAATATATTAATAAGCTGGCTCCATTTCAGCAGAAGTAGCATGCCCAGTTCTGCCTGTACATCATGCTGACTGAAGCATGTGTGCAGAACCACCGCTACCTTTTTTTACGAGCACAATTACTGCTGCGTGTTCACTAAACAAGAAACGACGACAGTTGTGGTTTACTCAGTGCACTGTAAGGACTGCAGTGGATTAACTCTGAGTACCGTTATGGTGTCATCGTGCCAAGTGCAGAAATTATAACTTTCACAAATTACATTTTTTGGACAATATCTTATTTATAATAAGTAGAAACGTACGACATAGGGGCAGCAATGAGGTGTATTGAGAAGCGATGCCGCCTTACAGCAAGAAGGGGCCTGGGTTCGATCCCTGGCTCGGGTGACATTGTGTATCGAGTGTGCTTGTTCTCCCTGTGTCTGCGTGGGTTTTCGTTGGGTGCTCTAGTTTCATCTTACAATCTAAAGACATGCTGCTGCCTAAGTTGACTGGCCTGGCTAAATTGCCTCCGGTGCCCTAGGATGGACTGGCGTCCCCATCCTGGGTATATCCCTGCCTTGCGCCCTGTGTCTGCTGGGAGAGCCTCCGAATCACCGCGACCCTGTACATGATTAAGCGGTTTCTGACAATGGATGGATGGAAAATCCTCAGGACCCAATTAAGATATAATTCACCGTTGAAAATAACCGTGGCCAAGAAATCAAGGTCAGGTTGCCGGGTTCATAGCAACAGAGCGCTGTCGAAGATTGCTGCAGCAGCTCTCCCACTCTGATGTCGCTCCGGCACACGCTGCCCAATGACCGCGGCACGGCAGCTAACCTCCACTTGTCTCGTCATTGTCAGAAACCGCTTAATCCTGTGCAGGGTCGCGGCGAGCCAGAGCCTATCCCAGCAGACACAGGGCACACGGCAGGGCCATACCTAGTCCATCACAGGGCACCGGGGGCAATTTAGTCAGCAGGACAATTAACCTATGCAGCAGCATGTCTTTGGACCGTGGGAGGAAACCGGAGTGCCCGGCGAAAATCCACACGGACACGGGGAGAACATGCAAACTGCACACAGAAATGCACCCGAGCCGGGATTCGAACCCAGAGACTGCTTGCTGTGAGGCGGCAGCGCTACTCACTGCGCCAACGTTCTTCCCTCGAGTTGTCTCATTGTTGTAAAATTATTTTTTTGAAATGCCCTACAGAGCAGACAATGCTGAATTAATAATAGGGAATTTGATGTATCGCAAGTAATTTGGTGGCTTGCCCATTTCTCATTCATCTCGTCATTCTCCAACTCATTCATTTTAACGAGTTTCCCAGTGAGCGTAGCTATGAAGCAGTAGCTCATTTAAACTGTGCTCCCTGTGACTGCATGTGGCCGTGTTCCATCAAGGACGTGAGTTACACTAGCAACATAAAAATGACTTAAAGTAGCGAAATGCCATTGGTTACGTGAAGTAACTTTCCGTGCATTCCGCAGGTTTCATTTTTGCCAGGACATCTACAGTGCGCTTGAAGAAACGCCTATGCAGACTTTAGAACGCTCTAAATAACTGATGAGACATTTATGTTTGTTATATCTGCGAGGATGATACGGAGACTTTGATCACATGTTTAACATGTTAGGTTAATCATTGTTGCTGAGGAAAGGACAGCGACCCTGTACAGGTTTAAGCGTTTTCTGAAAATGGATGGATGGATGGATGTCTGGTCCACTCTCCTTGGACTGCTGCCACCGCGACCCCCACCAGGACAAGCGGTTTAGAAAATGGATGGATGGATGGTTCATCATTGTGCTCATCATAGATATGTTTACTTTTAAAATGATTCTCTCGGGACTTTTAGATAGATAGATAGATGTTTGTTTATTATTATTATTATTATAAACAACATTTACTGTAAAGATTAATGCAGAGGGGCTAAAATACGTGTGTCGTTCCAGCTAGCTCAGTTCGATTTCCAATCATTACTACTAACAACAGCGCTGAATAATTGAACCGGTCCTGAGGCTAAGTTAGGTCAACTCAGCCGAATACGAGTACCTGGTGTGGTGCGTAAACATAAACGATGGGAAGACGAAGGCGGCCGGGCATGATTCTGGCCACCCACCCCCCTCGTGTGCCGTGATAGTCTTTATAGGTGCTCGCGAACAGCACTTGACCATGCAGTCTCTTAGAGGCTATATTTGGGATGCTTTTGTTTGTTCTGGCTTGAATAGGTGCTCACTAACAGCATTCGCTTGTACAATCTGTACAACTAAACACAGGATATGTCCCTTTGTTCACGCACAAACTTAGATATTGAAAAAGTGCTTAGTTGTTTGTGTGCGTTCATGTTACGCGGTGCAAGCCAAAACTATCCAAAGGAAATTACTAATTACCTAAATCATATTTGTTTAACATTTGCACGAAAATATAGTCTTCATTTTGTGCCTGTAAATCCACTGCATGACAGATGTAAATTGTTCGCATTTAGCGGTCTTAAAAATGGTTTTAGAAAACGTCTAGAGGCTTTGCAAAAACAAATTAATTGCGAAAGTAAATTCCAACGCTATTTGTTTTAAAGAAAATGGATATGTGTATGAAAACAGCAAAATTATGTTGTTTGCTCATAATGGTCGCAAATGCTGTGATAAAGTTAGAGAATTGCATCCTGCAAGCAGGAAATATTGATAACTATTACAACAGAATGAATGACCTTATTCAGACTGAGTGGGAAATAAGGTTAAACTTCTATATCGCACGTCGGTCTGCCTCCTTTATTCTCATAAAAATAAAATCAATACCGTTTTCAAATCATACTTGGAGAAAAATATAATTTGAACATTTTTGATACTCAAGGCATTCATTTCAGGTGCTCAAATGATGTTGTTGGTCATAATTTGCAGATATTTCTGCTGCGTTATAGTGCGAGCATTTTAAAGAAAGAATAGTTCAAGTACTAATTTAAGTAATGGAATGTTTTAATTCAGTATCGCAATCATTACTAAGCCATTACCATCAACAGTGAACGGACATCCTCATGGCTGTTTGAAAGAAAACTGTGTGGCTGAACTGTCCTTAATGCGGTGCTGGCTCGGGCTTCATTTCAGCTGGAGCTGTCAAGGGCTGAGCGCAGGAGAAAAAATATTATTGAAATGTACTTTTCAGATGGACACACTTGGCAATGGAGTATTCTGGTTTGCTCGCCATTTTTCCCGTGTGTGTAATTGTTAGATTATTGACACGGCGCGCAATTAATGGTAATAATTTTCTTCCGTTACTGTGATACTCGGTGGCGCGGTGAGCAGTCACAGCAAGAAGGCCCGGGTTCGTATTCCGGCTCGGGTGCCTTTCTAGCTTGGGTTTACATGTTCTCCCCGTGTCCGTGTGGGTTTTTGGAGGGTACTCCGGTTCCCTCCCACCGTCCAAAGACATGCTGCTGCATCGGTTAACGTATGTGGCTGATCTGTCCTGCATGCGGTGCTGGCTAGGGCTTAATCTCAGCTGGAAAAATATGAGTGGTGATTAGGAGGGGGGGGTGGGAGAGACGGTCCAGTTGAACAGATATTTGCGATGGGTGGATGCTGTGGAAAATATCCCATGAGAAACTGAGCCCTGTTGCTGGTACTTAAATTTGAAATCGAGCTAAATTACCTGAAGACAGTTTAGCTGCAGTCTCCGATGATGTCAATCGACCAAACGCGGTGCGAGGAATGTCTGTGACACCACTCCACAGCCTCGTCTGGATTTTGGCATCAACACAGCCGGCTGGGGTCTTCGCAGAATCACCAGCGCCCGCGGCTCCCCTCGTTGGCAGCGGTCTAGGTAACAACGAAGACTAGTTTGCTAAAGTGCTCCCCTCTGACACTGGAACCTCAGCCCCTGAGGGACCTCCGCGTGTCCCTGGATATTAAAATGGTGGAAAACAAATGATTCACCCTGTTTGGCAATTTGGAAAGCACCCGTGTTGGACATTTGGTAAATTGAATGACCTTGAGCGTCTTTTGCGGAGAGGCTGAATGCCTTTGCACTCATTTGTGAAGCCTTTGCTAACAACGTTAATATAGGTATCAGAGGTCGAGGCTAAAACAGCACCTGACTCAGCACGGGTCACGTTTCTTTGGGTGAATTAAACACATGCTCACGCACAGCCCCCTTTGTCGATCCACAACTGGATGAAGGCCTCGGCATGCCGAGCCTTCTTCACCACTTTGGTGAGTGCGGGTTGGTGAAGGTACATCCACAACACCTCCGCGAAGTGAATGTGTTTAGTCACGTGTTGATACTGAGGTTATTGAAATATTTAACACACGGTAAAAGTCCGATTATCTGGCACCCACTGGACCAAGTAGGTGCCGGAAGAGAAAATATGCCGAACTATTTGGTTGTTACTCTTATACGCTCGATTAATGCCTTTCCGCCTCACAGCAATAAGGCGCCGGGATTCGTATCCCAGCTCGGGTGCCTTTCTGTGTGGAGTTTTCATGTTCAGTCCGTGTCCGCGTGGGGCTGTCCCCGGCCAGCCCGGTATCCTCCCACCTTCCAAAGACATGCAGCTGACTAAATTACGCCCGGTCTCTTGTGACGGACTGGCGTCCCAACCTGGGTATAGCCCTGCCTTGCGCCCTGTGTCTGCCGGGATAGGCTCCGGCTCACCGCGACCCTGTAGACTGAGGATCAAGCGGTTTCTGACAATGACTGAATGATGCTGTGATACTCGTCATCGCACGCCACAGACCGGGTGCGTGGGCTTCTTAACAGTTACTGTCTGTTGTCAATCCATGCACCGGAGTCTCTGAGGGTTACCTCAACCTGAACCCTGTTTTTCTCAATTCATTCTCAATACTCTTTCCACCTACGCTGCGGTCTGTCTCGTTTTATATTTCCAACCCTCCTGCTGACTAATGTGACCTCAGATATCCTCCTGTCCGCCGTTCTTGAGGCATGACGAACCCAACCGAGTGGCTCTCACTCAATGATTGCACCAAGTGGTAGATGCTGCTTAAGTCATGATTCGGCTCACAGCTTGATACACATTTTACAATTTCGCCGTAAACCTCGTCCATTTACAAATGTGTACAACGTGCGTTTACATTGTTCCGTAGAACTCCTGCAACCTCTGCTGCTGCAGGGTCTGTCAAGCCTTACCTGTGGCTTAATTTGCTAACCACTCCTTATGCGGTCATTGTGAAATATGTACATACTCTCAGAATATGTCCCCTACATTTCACATGGAGCTGATGGGGGAGCCCCCCCCCACCACTATCAATTTAACAAATGGACCACCACTCCGCCATTAGAACGACTGCATATATTTAGAAACGTCTCAGACCTCTCCAAAATGCCATCATTGAATTCTACATTGCCGTTCAATCTTTCGGCTCAATTCATAGCCACGTTTTTTTTTTTACGAACGATGAACTCCAACTCCTCCAGTTTTTCCACGGATATGCAATGGATTTAAACACCGCTCATCTGCGTATTCCAACCATCCATCTATTGTAAAAAAAACCTCTTAATCCTATACAGGGTCCCGGTGAGCCAGAGCCTATCCCGGCAGATACAGGGCGCAAGGCAGGGCTATGCCCACGATCGGACGCCAGTCCATAACGGGACACCGGGGCCAATTTAGTCCACAGGCCAATTAGCCTGCGCCACTCATTTGGTGTTATTCACCTATCTGCCGTATAAACACAAAATAAAATTGAATTTACGCAGAAAACTTATGGAAATATCAGCCAGTACGTTAACCTACTTCGATACACTGCTTTTAAAGTGTATATTTCTTAGCAGGTACCTTTGTATTTTTTGTTTTGTTTCTTGTACATTATTCTTGTAACAGATGTGTTCATGCCGTTGCTTTGACATGACCTATGCAGACATGTACTTTGCCCCGATGAGAGTGCTGTCCTTTTAAATGTTTAATATCTGTCTTTATGGCCCGCTCTGTTTAACAGAGGGGGGAGAAAAAAAACCAGTCTGTCTGACAAATAGGTTTAGAAAAAACCTTGCTGGATTGAAGCCACATTGGAAGCAAATTGTTTTTTGCACCAACAAGTGCACACGTGTGAACACTGTCCCACTGTGAATGATAGAGGGTTTTTAACACTGGATGCCAAAGATAAGTGTTAGAGTTCACTCATTAAATGTGTAGCCTTTTTCTACGAATATTCGTTTTAATCTGAACAGCGTGATATCATTTTATTCACTTTCAGAACAAAGGTTTGTGTTATCGTTGAAGAACCGACATGCATCTAGTACGATTAGCGCGTCTTCTAACTTTTCAAATGCAAATATGTGCTTTGCCTTGTGACATGACATGTGTAATTTTACTTTGGCTTTTCTCAACAATTACTATTTTTCAGAGAATCGGAGGTGAGTGTCAGCAGTGATACACTCACTGACAACGTGAACTAGCGCAGCAACGTCCTTAACTGTACTGCACAACGCTCCGACACCTACGTTCCCAACAACCTTGACCAATCGGCGATATCCAGCGAGGTGAAGCATGGTTAAACAACCCCCCATGATCCGCATGGCACGGAGGGGCCCATCATTCAGCAGTGACTTGATAAAGAGCCTCTGCTCGCACAAAGCGGGAAGCAGGTGCAGGGCTTTTTTCGAGGTGAAAGCAGCACGGGCAATTAGTACCCGATGTCAGTGTTGCGTTTGATTGGCAATATTATTTCCGTGGCACTCTCTCGCTCGACTCTGCTCGGAACCCTTGTGTCCGATTCCTAGAGCCACTTCAATCCGGAAAGGAGCATAGACACACGCAGCGGCGCAGTCATTGCACAACTGTGGACACGTGGCACGCAATTAAAGTGGAATCGCAAATAATTAACACAATTTTCATTAGTGTGCGTGACAGCTGATCAAATATGCCTGCTATTTCCCTGTGCAAGAGAGGCTTGTGTCATCGTGTCCAACGGTCTTGTCTGTTGTTTGCCATTATTAAATGTCACCAAAAAAATGGCCCTTACAAAGCGTGGAATTTATTTCAATTTTCCCGTGCATTAAAAAAAGTGCCGAAAACTGCTGCATCGGTTAATTGCCCTGCGGACTAATTTGCCCACGGTGCGCTGCGATGGACTGGCGTCCCATACTGGGTATAGCACTGCCTTGCGCCCTGTGTCTGCCGGGACAGGCTCCGGCTCACCGCAACCCTGTGCAGGATTAAGCGGTTTCGGGCAATGAATGAATGTAAACGAAGTGTCAGGTTGCTCCATGCTTACAATAGAACTTCGAGTGTGCACCTGGTGGCTTAAAATGTCATGTTTTCAACAGTCGTAGACATTTAACACGAAGGCTTTCTTTACCAATGTTATCCATAGTCTATCTCTTTTTATGAGTTAGGTCATGTAGAAAATATATGTCGTAAACCCGCCTTCACCCGACACAGTCAATCAGTCATGGGTTGTCACGCGAACAGAAACGTGCTAATTCGTTACTACTTCAGCACAGCGGTTTGTTGGAGAGTCGTAGATGTGCTGCTGCGAAACAGTTGTAAGTGTTATACACCCAGAGTCATATGATGGTCTGTCATTAGGAAGAAACCGCATACACCTAATGCAAACTTCGCCTCCCATTTACTTTAAGAGCATTCTTCTGTCGGGGGCCATTCACCTGACAAGTGGCTGAATGCTTGCTCCGGTTCCCCCTGATGCGTTTTCGCAAACCTCCACGTCGAGCTATTGTTATCAATGTTTCATTTCGTTGAGAAAAAGAAGTAACGTTTTTCAGCGGGCCCATTTGGTGTTAGTGCTTTTTATGTTGTTCGCTGCGTCTGAAAAATAAAGGTTAAAGTCAAATCAATCATAGAACACACAGAATGCGCACAATTGCCTTTTCCAGTGGTTAGGGTAACGACATTGATCGGAGTGGTGAAAGGAAACGATGTTTTTGGGGATGTGATGCGATCGTCAGCCGATGTCGTGTTCACACCGCCGACAGTTAGGCATTTCCCCCTCAAAGATGTTATGATAGTAAATTCGTTTCGAAGGCTTTCATGACCGATAGTATCCTTTTCACATGACCTAAACCCTTAAAACACTATGGATGTTATGATAGTGCTCATTCATCATCAACCGTGGTTAATCCACTGCTGGATGAAGGCTTCCCCCTGCCTCCACCAGCTCTCGTGAGACTGCGATGTAATAATCCGCTTCGAGCTGTTTATTTCCGTTGCCTTCCCTCGGTCGATGTTCTCTCGGATACGTTCCATTCCTGGGCTGCCGCTCCGTCGTTATGCTTGACCATTGGCCACGCTCTCTTCTAGCAACGTGTCCTTCCCAAGCCCCACTTGTTTGTATTACTGGTTTCAATGTTTATGGTTGCTCTTCAGAGCTGTTCTTTCGGGATAGCCGTGTCGAACGCTCTCCCTTCTCTCCCGCGCGACGTTTCGCCTTCCACGTTGGAAGCATCATCACTCCTGATCATGCTTCCAACGTGATGATGCTTCCAATGTGGGAGGCGAAACGTCGCGAGGGAGTTGTTGTTCATTAAACATAGCTACTCAGTTTTCAACGGACCAAAAACATCTAAATAGCATCTGACTTACATTAATGTATATCATATCTTATTTGTATGCTGCTACAAAGCATAGCACATTCATAATTTAAATTTCTTAACGAGTACTAAATATAGATTAGATGCTGTTTGAAGTAAATTCAAGCTTAGATTTTTAACACGTTTTTTTAACTGTTCTGTTGATATTTGTATTCTTATAATGTCTCCGCCATTTGATTGGTATGCACATCGCTTATTAAATATATATGCCTTAATGGTGCTGCCTGCAATTCACATATGTATTTTTTTCAGTGACTCTTTTGGTTTCCTGGCATTTACAGAAGCTGCGGTAGGATTGTGGCGAGGGTGGAAGTGAGGGTGCAAGTCACAGTGTATGTGTGAAAGATGCTGGTCGTGGAAGAGACAGACCGTGAAACAAAACAGCCTCACACACCATTTATTGACATGCTGCTGAAATCCACTGGTGCACTGTGAGGTGAGAGGTCACGGGAGGCAGTGGCCTTCGCTGCAGATCGCACTCTCACACCAGGAGTGGCGATCATCACGTTTCCCGGTCTGTAGTCTGCACCACAGTTATTGTGTCTTTCAGAACATGACTCATTTTCAATACTTTGGGTCCGTCACATGTTATTGAAATAAAATTACATTTTGATAAAGTCAAGCTCCCTAATAATGGGTATAATAACGTTTTATTTTGTTTTGCTGCTCTTCAGCCTATCTTGTTGTTGTCCTATCGCAACCACTTATTTATGATTGAGTGAAAGGTATGTTTAATAAACAACAACTTGGAAAGAGGCTCGTGTTATTTCACTGCTGAATTATACACTTGATGGAATTTGATTCAGCGGCTCGGTGATGTATCTGGGGAAAAAATAATTAGGTTTGAGCGTGTAATTTTATATTTATTTTCTAGAGCAACTCCACCAGAGTGCGAGTGCCTTGCCCTTAATTAGGATTCGTTTCCAAGTGTCTGATACATTGTATATTTTGTGTTCAAAGTGTTGCGAGACAGTGAAAGTAAAATAAGATTATTACTATTTTTTAAAGAAAAAAGAAGTGACTTCACCGAATTTCTTACTGTGAAAAAAACTTAAACCTTTTTTTCATTTTTTCCCAGATCCCCTCATAAATGAATTTAACGTGCTAAATAGATCACTACTGCCGCAATTATATGATTTAACTGGGTTTATTAAATAGGCGTAGCAGTCTAGAGCTACGGCTCTGCTAGTATATCAGCATTTGAAATGAACGTGTGCAGTTTAACACTTTTGTCCGGCGTGTGTGCCATGACTCACTCTGCATGTTTAAACTGGTGTTTGATGGTGACGCGAAACATTGGATTAAAGTTAAACGAGCTTAAATAAACATGTTGCAGGAGCTTAATGCACGTTGGTAAAATGCTTCTAGGGACTACTTCACCAGTGTCTTTCTCGTATCCCCGGTGTGGAGAGAGGTTGCAATTTCAAATCACATGAAGCCTAAATTCCAACTTGCTGACTCCGAAAGGTCATCAAAATACGAAGTCTCAGGGCAGGGCCTTCCATTCATCAGTCACATCTCCTTTCGAAAGAAGACTTGTCTCTGTGGGTCGGGCCCCTGATATGTTTTGCCCCCCCCAAGTCGAAGGCATCTTCAGGCATCGTGAAGAGTCCTGCTGCAGTGATCGTTCAGCGTGATTTCATCCGTAACATCCGTACGTTACAGAACGTACGCTAGAAAGGGGTGCCGCTCCTGGCAATAAAGCGAGCATCGTCCCCGTGCCTCGTGCCTCGTGCCCCCGCGCCTAAGCTGCGCTGTTCGGCAAATGCAATTTAGCGCTTTACTTTGAGTCGTCATGACAGCCGTGCTTCCGTACGCTCCCCGGATGATTAATGGCACCCGCTTTAGCCCCTCTCACAACAATCCCACGCTTGTGTCCTACCAACGCCTAAGACTCGTCCTTGCCGCTTGAGTCTCGCGCTTCTCACTGTCTCATAAAGGATTGCCAGTCACCCCTCCGATGGCATGTCCTTTCAATGTTGCTCAATCTTTCAACCCCGCCGCACAAAAAAAATGTAATAACAATAATGATGATGATACGCCAGCGCATAAATCCTAGAGCCCCGTGCTGTGGGTGTTAAGCGCGTGTAACAACTGCACGCTTGATTGCGGTCTGAACAATGTGTTTGGTGTCTTAGGATGAAATCGGAATGCGTGGCTGCTTGTCAACACACGACTGCGTGAGGGCCTCCCCACACCGTTTGGATCATGGGGGGAGCATTTTGATCATACTTCAACCACGCTCGTTAATGTTGGTTGGTAATGGGCGTTGGTAAAGGTGGGGAGCATAGCATGCCACAGTGCAACAAATCGGGTTTTAGCTGCGGTGTACTCTGCTGGCAACGGTATCCCTAAACCAGCCTATAACACCTGTTTTATGCCCGATGGCCCCCGCACTATCCAAACACAACCTGCTTCGTTAGCTCTGAGATTGGACGAGGTCGAGCTGATTTGAATGTAGGCACGATCGTGTAATTGCATTTCCAAGTGCGATGCTGGAGAGTACTGGGTTACTGGGTTTGTGAGTTCAGACAGTGTTGAATGTAATATGCAGATGCCTGACATTTCCCTAGTTTCCTGAAGAATATAGGGCAAGAGCGCCAATCGCCAGCACTCACTGTGGCTTCCAAGAGTGCCCCCGTTTTACCAGAACACTGGGCACGTAATGGAAATGCCAATCTGGGAAATATGAAAGAGCATAGCTTGCGGAAGGGCATCCACTAGAGGGAGCTCTAGAGGCCCTCTTTGGGATTTTCGGCCTGCTCTTCCATGCTGGTTGGCCTTGGGGTTTTTTTTGTTTGGTTACTTTGTTATATTTAGTAGCCTTAATTATTTATTTTCTGTTGCTTTGGTTTTTAGTGTGTTTTTTCTTTCGTTGTTGACATGCCGTCCTCTTCGCGGCCCTTGTGCAGCGCTTTGTGACCCTCGGGTGAAAGGTGCTATATAAATTGAAATTATTATTATTATTTATATTTTATTTTTAATTCATTTTTAAATGTGCGTGTTTATTACGTCGCGGGGATCCTGTAAAGAGCTTGCAAGCTCACTAGGTAGTTTTCTGCTGTAATAATAAACATCTATCTATCTGTCTTGGAGGGGGGGGGACCTATTCTGAAAGTCACCAGACACGAACTTCTGATTGACAAACAGTGGTGTACCCATTTACACTGCTGATTGGATACTTGCGGAGTGAGTTGAGACTTGAAACTTGCTCAGCCTGAAAATCTAATTTTAAGTGACGACCTCTGCATTGCAAATCCAGAGTACTAACTGGAATACCACAACAGCACCCCGGGAAACAGTATGTTACAAACAGTACCTTTTAATGACCAATGGTCGATGTGAGAATCGGAAGGAGCTCCATGTACGTCCAACATATCAATGTAAGGTTCGGGAATTGTCAAGAGCTGTGCAATGTTAATGACTCAGCCGTGCACGAGCCACGAATGCCAATCGGGATACGTGTTGGAACAGACAAAACTTGATTTTACTTAAGTTGATTGTACTTGTTAAATGATGGTTTGACCACCTGCTGATCATGATTTCGATTGCATGCCAGGCGCGCACGCCATCCACTGTGTGTGTGTAAGACATCAGCAGGCCTTTGTTGGGATATGTAGCGCAGCGGTCGACTTACGAGCAATGCAAAGGTAAGTCGCCATTTTTTTAAATATTTTTTTTTAGCGCAATTGCTTTTTTGAACCTAAACAGGGCAATTCACCCGGAATTACCACACGGCCGTCGGATGTTAAACATCGTACTGCGTGCAGCTCAGAGGCTTCTGAAATTCTATATTTAATTTGTTTTGCAGACATTTCAACGCTTCATTTTACGGGTGCAGGGTTACAGGAATTATGTTTTTATCTATGCAGCAAGTGAAGCTACTGGCGCTATCTTGCATGACCCTCGAGACGTGGAGAACGGAGAGGGGGTGGGGGGTGGTATGCGTAATCTCATGAGATGTTTTCGCTGCTCCACAAGCCCTGTCTGGCCAATTGGGGTCAACAAATAGCGGCTTCAAAACACACGGCAGGTCCCGTCCAAATTGAAGTCAAGATTCTAGATCTTGGCTCTCTTCAACGGTAGAAGCCAACGGAATAAAACATATTTCTATACATAAGCTCCCAGCTTGAAGACGATATGACGTGGAAATTATCAACGGCATTTTCAGCAAAATTTTTATCGGAGAAATTCATTTCACATGAAGGGATGTGAACAAAAATCTTGGGCGAATGGTATAATTCATCTAATCGTAGCACAATCATCAAATAAAGTTCCTAAACCGAATGACATTTATAAGAGTGTGAAGTACTTAGCCGCGTAAGTGACCTTTGGGAAATTACCGTGATGTTGTGTTGCTATGTGCATTGTTTTGTAATGAAACAGTCTGTGTGTGAGGAGCGCTGCTGCTTTTCCCTATCGATAGCAGTCGACGTGAAATAATTTTCCCACAATCAACGGCGGATGGTGGTAGTCGCGGGGCATTATATTAGCAGGAGACCACGTGTGAGCACACAGCCGTAGGTTTGACGGGATACATTAATCTGACTGGTGGCGAACCTGAGCATTCCTCCAAAGGGAGCACCCGAAAACGTGCTCATTTTGAGCCACTTTTTTTTTTCCGCTCCACAAATTCTAAAATAAATGAACCATGAAATAGCTCCCAACGTATAATTTGAATGTGCATTTGTATGCAGGAGGGGGGCAGGGATATCTGAGCATAATAAGTGTTTGCGCTCAATTAAGAGGAGCTCCGACACTGTGATTTATTCGGAAATGACCGCGACGCCACATATGGCCAACCGCAGAGCAGCGTCGCGCCGCCGGTGGTCGCTCCAGACAGACAGTGCGCATTTTATTTATCACAAACGAGCCGCGGGGCTCTGGCGGTAAGTTAGTACGCGTGCATGCATGGATGGATGTGCACCGCAATGCGCCGTGCAGGCTGTCATGCTCGCCATATCACCGCACCATTCCGAGAGTCTTGAGATTCCCGTGAGCAAATGAAGACCGATGTGCCACCCGGCTCGGCGCCTCCGACTCCTCAGCAAAGCCAACAGCACCATTCACATCAGACTCGTCATAAATTGTATTCCCACAATCGGCGTTTATGCGAGAGGGAAACAAAAAGGTCGGGCTTTTCCGGTGGACAGAGAGAGAAAAAAAACGACGCCTTGCAATGTGCCGTTTACCCCGTGACATCTTTACAGATCTTGGGAGACACGCAGAGGAGCAATTGCTTACTGCATCCGTCTACAGATGAAGGCCATTACCGAATAATTTCCTCTTGCTAGTTGCCGTCGCACAGTCGTTAATACGGTGAATAATTAGGCATAATTCACACTTTTTTGGTTAATAGTGCTCGGCCAACGCGCACGCGTGAATGCGAAACTTGGCGTCGCTAGTTCCTGCAAAAGACACTCTTCCCAGGATGAACCTGTGCTCGACTGTCTGTCCTCCGATTTGGTTTTTCTCAGTATTTATTTGAATGCAATTTGCGACTAGTTGTTGGCTGGAAGTCTGCAGATTGATTTGTTCGCTGTGAACTGTAGCCATTGTTTTAGCTCACTGTTAGTCCAAACAGCGCCAACAACAACAACAAGAAGATTAGTTTGTGTTTCACCAATTGCTTGAGGTAAGCCAATCGGTTATTTTGGATGTTTGTGTCAGGACGAATATATTGTTTGTGTACAAATACAATCCATTTTTCTTGACTAGCTATTTCCCAGTCAATGGTGTACGTTTATACATGTGAAAACACAACGAGATGATCATAGCTCAACCACAGTTTGTCTATAGTGACAAATTGGTCGCGTTTGACTTTGAGACAAGTACAGCAGCAGAGGCCTTGGCATGCAACACCGGGATGTTCCTGTTGACCAGACATGTTGTTTTGGATCAGCTCCTTCACCGAACAAGAAGTGCTTGCATTAACCGTACCTGCTCTTGCCATTTAGTGGCCCTTGGATAATTTAACATGACGGTATAACCAATTATATAAAAGCCCGGACTACAGGCGTAGCACATTTGACTAATAACAAAGGCAAATTTGAACACCTTACTTCTTCGAAAAACGTCCGTATTTTCTAACTGCAAACACTTCACGTCTCGTAGAAACACAGGCATCGTCTTCAATTTAATATTCTCTCCCGCGTGCACTTTGCCAGTCACCCCGCAATGCCGCTGCATCTGTGTTGAACTGCTGACGTGACAAAATAAAATGCCGCCGGTGTTCCCGCTGCAACCCATCGAGCTCTCCTCGGGAGTAATTCCAGGATCGGAATTGCATCCTTCTCCTCCTGGTTTGAGGTTTCATAATAGTAATAATATAATTTTATATAGCGCCTTTCACCCGAGGGTCACAAAGCGCTGCACAAGGCCCGCGGAGAGGACGGCATGTCAACAACGAAAATCGAAGAAAAAAAACAACCAATAAAAACCAAAGCAACAAAAATTAAATGATTAAGGCTGCTTCGAATATCCTGAAAGGTCGTGAAACTGGCAATTTTAAGAGCGGCAAAAATCTGCCAGCGTCCCCTAAGATGGTCGTCACTTCCTTAAAAGACAAACACGGAGGGAGACAGAGAGGGAGGGTGAGCGACAGCGAGAGACATAGGGACACAGATGCACGATAACTCACAACTATACGCAAACACGCTTAAAGGGCTGTTCGTATAAGATCATCTTTAGGAGCGGTATCGGGACATCGGTTACAGATGGACAGTTAATGCATACAAGCTGTCAAGCTTAATTGGAAAGTGTTACAGAGCAGGATACACGTGTTCCTGATCATGCCGTGTATAATTTCGGTAAACCAAGTTTAAATTCATAATCAGGTACATAGATAGATGTTTATTATTACAGCAGAAAAAAATACCCAACGAGCTTGCAAGCTCTTTATGGGATTCCTGCGACACAACATACATGCGAATTGACTATATATATATAACAATTTAACCAAACAAAAAAGAACCAAATACTGTAATTTGCCTCCAGCCTGATTGCTGATTGGATTCCATATATTTGTACGTCTGAGTTGTAGCAGGCAATTTGGCTGCATCATCCTCTTTCACGAGGGATGGGAATCCCACCTGCTGAAGACTTCCCTCCTGGCTCAGATGCACCATGGATTCAGTGGAAGACACTCAACCGCCTGAGAACTAGAACGGGACGATCAAAAGATGCTTTGGTCAGATGGGGCTACAAGACCGGCCCAACCACCTGTGAATGTGGAGAAGCAGACCATACTATGGAACACTGCCTTGTCTGTGCTCTACTACCCAATCTCTGCAGCTCAAAAGACCTTGCGGAGTTCAATGAAAATGCAAGGGGCTGTGTAAGAAAATGGGAAACTGTAATTTAACATCGCGCTTCGAAGAATCGCAAAGAAGAAGACGAGGGACAACTGATTATCCACAAACAGGAAGTCACTCGGCCATCCTTAGAGACGTCACGGGCTCTTTAACATCCACTTCAAAGCGGAAATCACATCCTTTGGTAATTACACGGAGAAATGACGTGCCGGCGACGTGGAGTGGGAAGCCTGTGTTTGGAATAGAACTCCGCGGTGCACCGTAGAATGCCGGGTGAGCTTGTGTGCGCGGCCCCAGTGTGTGCGGCCCCAGTGTGTGCGGCCCAGTGTGTGCGGCCCCAGGGCGTCGGTGCACGGATCGGCCTCCCCGCTACTTGTTGGTGTTTTCGCGGGCTGCACTGCGCATCACCGGGGCCAGCCGTGGAGTGGAGTACGCTTAATTGTCCAAATTACCATACATACATAAATGCATGGCGTGTAATAAAATATCGTTTTAGTCACCTCTGGGGGGGGAATGAGCGTCTGTGTTAAAATTATTATTTGCGTCACCGCTGCGCCTTTGGGCAAATATAATAATTCTACTTAGCGCGAGGTGATGCGAGTTTTTCGTGCGGTGCGCGGATTAATTTGAATGTTTAATCTGGAGGCGTCAACATGTTCCTTTTGTGAGCGTTTTCACTTCGGAACATTGCCTCCGTGCGGATCGCACGCGGCAATTACGGGCTGTCCTTCTCGACGGGCGCGGCGTGATGTTATTGCAGACGCTGCACATGTGGGTAATTAATTTCAACGCCGCGCTGATGATGACTTTGGCTGTGACGGACACCGGCGAGAAAGGCACTCGGCCAGTAGGGCAGCGGCAGACTTGACATATTTGGCCACACGAGAGACAGAGACAGAGAGAGAGCGCGAGCAAGAGCTGGAGCTGGAGAGACGCGCCGTGCGGTACGCGACAAGCCGAGTGAGACGGGAGCGGCCAGACAGACGGGGGTGCTCGCTCGTCACATTAGTATTCCGCACGATGCGCGCAGAGCCGAGCTGCCCGGGCCGGCGAGGCATCTCTCGTGGGCCCCGGGATGCCGAGGCCTTGCGACACAGCGCTACGCTGAGCCCCACAGCCCCTCACCCACAACCCCGCTCACCCCCCCATTAAGTTCACACGGCCGAGCTGTGCGAGGGCAGAGTCTCATTTGCGAGAGTCACCTGCGGGCATTAGTCTGCCAGTGGAGGGCGATGATTGCTATTTATGATCCCGTTCGACGACTGTAATTTTGAACGTGTAATTTCTCGCAAATTTGGCAGATTTGAATGCCGGCACACGGTGGCACTGCTGCAGTCGTTTTGGTTTTTGTAAAGTTGTAGCTGTTGCTCTGACAGCAACGCGAGCCATTCGGGCAAGCGATGGCACCGCACATGCAAATGACGCGCGGCGCGCATCCTTCACTGTTACTCCACCCGCAGCGCGATACGGGCGCCCGCTTAGATTCTGACCACCGAGCTCTGCAACAAGCGGTGAAACGCCAGCAAAGTGTCGCACCGCCCCGCGTAATTACTCTCTGCGCTCGCAAACACGCAAGGGGGCCGCGGGGTAGCTCAGACCCGCAGCGCCCACACGACGCGCGGCCCCGCTGACAGAGAGGGCAACCCGACGACCCCCCGCGGGCAACCCTCGCATTCATTGCCACAGTGCGTGGTGCAGCAGCAGGAGCAAGAGCCCGGGGGGCTGGCGTCACGTGCAGCAGACAGCAGCGCATTACCATTCCCAGCGCGTGCGAGCCCGCACACACACACACACACGCGCGCTCTCACTAGCGCGCCCACACACACACACGACGATACAACTCCCCCGCATAGCACTTTAACAAGACTGTTGGGGCAAGTGCTTGTTAGCGAGCACCTATGAAGGAAGGGCAGGCACGGCGAACCGTCGAGTGGGTGGTCGGCACCACGCCCGTCTGCCTCTACCTCCCTAGCGGTGATGTTTATACATCGCACCAGGTACTCATTTGACGCTTTGTCGACCTGAGGAAGTAATCAGGACCGGTTTAGATAATCGTCACTGATACTGGCTGCGGTCGGGAATCGAACTCGGGTGGCCTGGGAGCGTAGCACTAAAACCAGTGCTCCACCGCTTCCTCGACGCACGAACGAACGCACCGTAGCGCATTCCTGCGACCCCTCCTCCTCCTGTTCATCCACCGCCACCGCTGCAGTATCCCACGTGAAATAAAGCCAGCCATTATGCAATGTTGACGAAATCGATACGCGAATAAATAGATAAGGTGTTTTTTTGCGAAATCGGTCCAAGCGCGCGCTCATCGAACAGCAACAGCGCGCGGGGGTTACGAACCTCGCCGAGACTTTTTAATCTCCATCTGCGCGAATCCATCACGCTGCACGCATCGGCAATCTCCCGAGACGGAAATAAAGAACGCGTACTAAACGAGCGAACACAGAAGAAACTCGTCCGACCCGCCTTCACTAAATCTCGCGTGCCATCGGCATTAACCCACGGGCAGAATCGGCTGGGGGAAAGATGCACCCAGACCTCCAGACTTTTCCCGTTAATTTCATGAGCGGCGAATTTTTCTGCCGCCAGCGTGGGCTGCTCCGTCCGTGTTTGCTATCAATGCCGCTTACGTCAACATTGATTTGCCGCCGAGCGCTCGGATTGAACGAGGGGGGGCCCGGGATGAGGAATCACTGGGGGAAACATGTCGCTGATGCCGGGATCGAAGCGGCTCGGATGGCCGCGAACGCATCATTCACTCGGCGCGCACTGAGGCCACACTCGCTCGTCCGCGGCGCGCTCCTCTCAACGCAGACACCGCCAGCAAGCTGATCGATCCGGCAGCTAGCTGGCGCACACCCTCCCCAACTGCGCACGGCAAAGTCGCAGTCCCCGGCGCGCGTTCCAGGATCGCCTTCATGCCAAGTGGATACTCCGCCGTACTGGGCTCGCAGTCGGGGGCATGGCGGTAGTGGATGCGGTTCATTGTCTCGTTGTTTTGCGCTTCAAGGTCAAGATGGAAGTAATTTATGGAGGCGCTAACGTCTTCTCCGGTTGACGTTTAGCGAGTGGCGTCACTTTTCACCGTGCCCTCCCCGTTCTCATTCCTGAACTGTGCGCCTTTGCCGGGGGGTGCTTCACACACAAATCCACGACGCGCGTCGCAGCGCCGAACGCGGGGATACAGGTGATTCCAAACCGTACAATACCTACGATAACATCCGCTATAACTACTGCAACATCGCTAACATCGAGTGCGCTTCGCGCGTGTTCACACACACGCACACCGCTGAGCACGACCCGAGCCTCCTATGGGATAGCGTCAGAACAGCCGCGAAAGAAAACAGCACCGTTCATTTGTTTCGCCCTCTCTTCTCACTCAACCCCCCTCTCCCCGGCTTCGCGTACACACTGCTGTGCTGTGCGTGCGTGTGCGTCTGTCTGCGTCTCTTC
>JAZEWU010000002.1:7042958-7081562 GCA_036362915.1 Geotria australis | reverse complement strand
GATCCCACACATATTTCCACGTGCGCCGTCGCTAAAAGCGTTTTCACCGTGTCATCATCGCAACTGATTTAAGGAATGTGTGTCTGCATTTGGCGTACCGCGTTAAGTACTCCGGAACCATCTCAATTGCCGTGGCAGGGTGGCACAGTGGTAACATCGGCGCCTCACAGAAAGAAAGTCCTGCCTGAGACGGTTCGATTCTTGCCCAGGGTGCCTTTCTGCGTGGAGTTTGTGTGTTCTCCCCGTATTCTGCGTGGGTTTCCTCCGTGTTCTCCGGTTTTCTCCCACAACTTAAACAAAAAACGCTCATTAATGAATTGGCCGATAGCATCATAATGTATGGGACGCAGTGTGTGGAAATATGCTTGGGCCGGCAAACCGCCTGGCTGCCCACCCCCGCCTCTCTGCAGTTCCCTCGCGCCTCTGAGTCGGTCTCTCTTCCAATTAATACCTTCGACATTGAATGAATATGTGCGCGTAATAAATAGTAATTATTATTATTATTAAACGCCACTTACGATGTTGAGCGTTAACGCAACACGGCAGAGGTACCCGTTGTGCCTCCAAGTCCCGCGTCAGTCAAAAGCCATTTGGGTTCAGATCGTCTACTTTTTCATTCATTCATTCATTCATTTTCAGAAACCGCTTAATCCAATACAGGGTCGCGGTGAGCCGGAGCCTATCCCGGCAGACACAGGGCGCAAGGCAGGGGAACACCAAGGATGGGACGCCAGTCCATCGCAAGGCGCCTGGGGAAATTTAGCCAGTACGCCAATTAACCTGGCAGCATGTCTTTGGACGGTGGGAGGAAACCGGAGTGCCCGGCGAAAACCCACACGGACACGGGGAGAACATGCAAACTCCACACAGAAAGGCACCCCGAGCCGAGATTCGAACCCGGGACCTTCTTGCTGTGAGGCGGAAGCGCTACCCACTACGCCACCGTGCCGCCCCAGATCGTCTACTGATCTGCACTAACTGAGCGTAGGTCCTCATAAGGGACCATGCAGTCCTGGCAAATGTAAGGCACACTTTTCTTGTTTGGGTCATGTCAACAGTCATTATATTTTGTATTACATTTGTACACCGCATGTAAACTTGTCCCAGCGCTGTTGTCCGTCTTAATAGTCACTTGTTGTTTTGTTGTCTGTATTTGATGATGCTGCTGTCCTTGATGATGCTGCATGGCGGTGTTTTTTTAACGTGAAGCCAGTGGCGGGTCGCGGTAATTGAAAGGCAGAGAATGACAACTACGTTTAGGGGCCCTTTCATTTATATTTTTCTTGCGTGCGCAGTTCTTTTTTAAAGTCTCTGGGTACGCCATCTTTCCAACCATCAGTACAGAGCTGAGTTTATCAATTGTGAAGGATATATGTGTGTATTCATGTTTAGTTGTTCATTTACAAGTGCTGAATTTGTGAATAAGAAAAGTAACTGTTCGTCATTATCATTGCAAAAACCGGGTGAGACAGGTAATTTTAAGTGTTTTTGCTTGTTTATTTGCACTTTACAAATATAGTCTAGTTCTTGTGTTTACGTGTTTCACATACCATCTTTGAATTGTTGATTCTTGTAATCATTATTCTGTGTCTCTCGATAAACTTGTATATTTATATTGCAGGAAGCAAACAACATCTAAAGGAACTAAGACCAGATTCACTATTTGATTTACTGAAGAAGTGATTTCTTCACAGTATAATGTTTAATTTGATCGTTTGAAAATTTCAGTAATCCGGAACTTAAAAAATATGCTGTGCTAGATTTATTTTAGGCAAAAAGCCTAACGTAGCATATTTCCATCAGCAACAGAGTCATGTTAACTATTTATGAAATTGAGCTGATTTGACAAGTGTCTTAAATTCTAAGTTATCATGCAGTTGGTATGAGGAAGATTATTATACGATTATTATAAGCTAAATATGTAAATATATCGCTGCCGTACCTGTGTTTCTCATGGAAGAGTGCAATCTTCTTCTTCTTTGCGATTCTTCGAAGCACGATGGTCAGCCTCTGGACATCGTTGTCTTTCAGCTCGGCCTCGAAGTGTTCGGTAGAATTCGCAGGCAATACCAAGTATTACCTGACAGGGATCGCGACGTGAACGCTTCTACCTTGACCCCCGAAGAGTGCAATCAAGTTTAAAACACAGACTTGTGTTCTCTCAACAGGATGACAACCAAAGGATTTGTCATAGGGGGAGTACCGCTCGGTGTTTTATTTCAGTATGCTCTGTTTGACTTGTGTTTGACTGTTCAACAGTCCCACACAATGATCCTGTGAGTAAATTGTCCAAAATAATATTCCACAATTGTAGGAATTAAGAGGTTTACTACACCCCTAAGCGATTATGCTTTCATATTTTTGTGCATTTTTTTGCAGCATTTCATTGAATCATCTTATCTTGTTTAAAGTCAGACATCTGCCTCAGCTGTCATGTTCACGGTAATGGTTTGGATCACGGTTGCACGCGTACTTCTAAGTTATGGGATGCTCTCCAGAATTACTGGACTCTCAACTGCAGCTGAAACTCGGTGAAAATGATCAGGGCTCCATCCATCTATCCATCCATTGTCAGAAACCACTCAATCCTGTACAGGGTGGCGGCGAGCCGGAGCCTATCCCGGCAGACGCAGGGTGCAGGGCAGGGCTATACCCAGGATAGGACGCAAGCCAATCATAGGGCAGCGCGGGCAATTTAGTCAACAGGCCGATGAACCTATGCAGCAGCATGGCTTTGGTCTGTGGGAGGAAACCGGAGTGCCCGGCAAAAACCCACGCGGACACGGGGAGAACGTGCAAACTCCGCACAGAAAGGCACCCGAGCCAGGATTCGAACCCGGGCCTTCGTGCTGTGAGGCGGCAGCGCTACTCACCGCTATGCCACCGTGCCGCTCAATCAGCGCTTCATTTCTCATGGAATAGCCAGGCGGTGGTGGCCGTGCACGTGACCTATGATCGGGCACTGGTGGAGGCGAGGGTTGGTGGTTCGCACAGGTGTCAGGAATCTCCCTTGCCGTGGGAGTCGAAGAGCCATAACGTGGCTCACCAGGAGAAGGCAGTACGTCAAAAAATGTGGACCTCGCCTGTTCTACCTGTATGGAATAGAGTGTTCCCCCCTCGC
Organism: Geotria australis; assembly: GCA_036362915.1. NCBI lineage: Eukaryota > Metazoa > Chordata > Hyperoartia > Petromyzontiformes > Geotriidae > Geotria > Geotria australis. The sequence continues at coordinate 7,078,441 of JAZEWU010000002.1, read as the reverse complement.
ACGTGAGAGTTTTTCTTCAGGTGCTCCGGTTTCCTCCCGACATGTTAACACTCATTAATTGGCTGATACTTCTTCTTCTTCTAGGTACCATATCCGGACAGGACGTTGGTGACAATGGTCTTTGACAAATCTCTCTGCTTTGATAGTCTAAGAATGGCCAATCTTGACATTCATCCATTTAGACAGGCTCTTGAGACAAGACACTCTGTGGCGTCTGCGATTTCTCTTTAATTCATATTTTTAATCAAACTTTGAATCTCTTCTTTCCTCAGAATGCGTCCAAAAACATCGACTGTTCGATAATACCTTCATGAAAAGATGACTGCAGAACTTCGGCATTTCTGGCACTGGCTCACAGCGTGGCTGTCTTCCAGCGTTTCGTTCAACATTCCTCCCCCACGGGCTGGTAGCTTGTTCAGGGATTGGAGTAGCTCACGTTCTCCTTTGATTACGTGAAGCTGCCCGCTGCTGTGGGTGTTTGATGCAAGCAGGCCGATGCTGTTTATTCCAGAGTTATTCACCCGCAGCCACACGCAGTGCACGCCATAACTGGCCCTAGCGTTAAAACCATCGTGTCGACATTCTCACTGGATGGCGGTGGAAATTGATTTCAACTCATGTTCACATCGATACTCTTGTTTACACCATGGGCCAGATTCCCATATTGGGCAAAAAAAAACCCGAGACTCGTAATTTCGGCGCTTTTCCTCATTGTGGAATCGTCGGTGTTTTTGTGACTTATGAACAAATGTGCAGTGTAATGATTTTGCATGCGTTAAATATTTCACAAACGACCCAAATAATATTCAACACATAATATGTAGGATGGCGCAGTGGTAACATCTGCGCCTCACAGAAAGATAGTCCTGCCCGAGGCGGTTTGATTCCAGGCTCGGGCACCTTTCTATGTGGAGTTTGTTTGTTCTGCTCCTGTTCTGCGTGGGTTTCCTCCGTGTTCACCGGTTTCCTCCTACATCTAAAATACGCTAGTTAATTGGTCAATAACATCATAATGTATGGGATGCAATGTCAGGGAAATGTTGGCACCGGCTAACAAGCATGGCTGGCTTTCCCCATCCCCACCTCTCTGCGTTTTCATCGCGTCTCTGAGTCATTCTCTCCTCAAATGAATACCTTCGAAATTGAATGAATATGTGCGCGTTATGAAGTGTGTTTCTATATTCACGTAACAAACTTATTTATACTGATAGTACAGTCTATAAACACCCCAGGAAAGGCAGCTCCTTGAACCCGGTAACCTCAGTTAGATCCCTGACTCATGGCTAACATCAGCAGAGAGTGAGTTCTGAATCTGCCCTGGCTTCTCCCTTCACCTACCCACACTGAGAAGCACCGTGAAGTGTGATCAAGCAACCTTGACGGCCTACAACAGTGTGGGGAGACCTTTGTACTGCAATTCGTTATTTGGGGACGCTGCACTGCCTTGGCAGTGGTACGCAAACGCAAGTAACAAACAATCTCAACACCACCGTCAATAACACCGCCTTGAACGTTACCTTATATTTTAAGGCACTCTTTTTGATGAACGCGTAGGTTTTCATGGCATTCGTAAAGCAATATATTGTGTAAATTGGCCTTGTATTACATTGATTATACGATTTGTACAAGTAGCCTCGCCACCAAGATTTTCACTGCTCGATTCATGATGGTTGCTATTCTCTCTCCCTCGCGATGTTTCACCTCCCACGTTGGAGGCATCTTCAGACGTTGAGTTCCGAGAGAGTGCTCGACACGACCATCCCGAAAGAACAGCTTTGCAAAGCAACCATCATGAATCGAGCGGTAAAAATACACACCTGTACAAATAGTTTTGAGCAGGAGACATATTGGCGTCATGAAGCATTTGAAGTTGTGCACATCGAGAAAGAGAGGTCCGCCTCGAGAGAGGAACTGAAAACGTCTGTCTCCGCCAATCGGTGGCGTGGTCCATCACGAACATGTTCAAACACCAGGGGGACAGTGACACCTCGATTTTCACCCTCTGTTGTTTTGACGAGATGTGTTGTTCTGTGCAATATTCCTATTTGCCCAGTCTCCCCCTCACGGCCCAGCAGCCTCGCAATCTGCTATCGCAATTGCCACGCACATATACAGCTCTGGGCACTCCGGTTTCCTCCCACCGTCCAAAGACATGCTGCCAGGTTAATTGGCCTACTGAGTAAATTGTCCCAGGTGCCCTGCGATGGACTGGCGTCCCATCCTCGGTATACCCCTGCCTTGCGCCCTGTGTTTGCCGGGATAGGCTCCGGCTCACCGCGACCCTGTACAGGATTAAGCGGTTTCTGAAAATGGATGGCTGGATATACAGCTCTTTGCGCTTAGGAATTGTAATTAAATGCATTCATTTAAGCCTTCGAGGTAGTTGTTTCATGTCAAGAATGATCTGATAAGCGTACGCGCTCGAATTGTCTGCCACAATGAAGTGGAAGGGATGGATTTTGAGCACCTGTTTGTCAATGTCTCATTGCCAGAAAATGTAAAACCTCGTTTATTTTTCACATTTAGTGAAGGGGATGTTCCTAAAAAATACGGAAGCATACTTTGAGATCGTGCACCGGTTGTTCTCTATCATATAGATACACATCTTGTAATCAAATCAATAATGAAGGTATTGAATAATTAAAGTATTAGCACGTATTACATGATATAGTAAAATAAATCATATTTTTGTAAAATTAAATCGTAGGCTTTCATGACCAATGTTATCCATAGTGAAGCTCTGTTTGTGAGTTTAGGTCATGTGAAAAAGTGTGTAAGTATAGTGCACCCGTCGATATGTTGGAGCAAACGAGCGAGCACATACAGCACTTACCATATTTTTGTGTTTAATCAGTATTCAGAATGTATGTTCTAAACTTTAAAACCCATTAAAAACCAAACATGACGTATATAAAGCCCCTGGGATTATTATTATGATTATTATTTTAGTTGCTCTTGTAATGGGAAACTAACAAACTTCAGATATGATGATGCATGTATATTCACATATATTCTTCTCTCTGTCCCAGTCTTACGCAGACACACACGCCATGCACCCGTAACATGTTTTGAATCAAATTAATGCCGCGGTTATCCTTTTAGAACCACATGTTATTTTTACATTCGATTGTTTGTATTGATGTAGGTTTTCACGGCTCGATGTATGAGAATTGCCCTCAAGAGCTGCTCTTTCAGAATCGGCATCTTATTCAGATGCCTGAAAGCGGAGGAACGCTCGACATGGCTACTCTGAATGAGCAGCTCTTGAGAGCAGTTCTCATTAAAATGTTTGCAGCTTTGCTTAACAGCATTCATTTTTCCTAAACAGCCACAGTACATAGATAGATGTTTACAAATAGATAGATGTGTATTATTTTAGCAAAAAATATCCAGCGAGCTTGCACGCTCTAGAAGCCGAATTCCTGCTTCCAGGATGGAGTATTGCAGGACGGTGTGTGATGGACGGAGTGTTCATGTCAATGGTTGCGTGTGTTTTCGGGATGCGCCATCACATTGGGTCAAAATCGGATATTGCACGATGCTTGACCCATCCGATCTGCCGGTTCGGGAGATTGGCTTTTAACATTGCTCCAATTAGAATTGATTGAAATGAAAATCGGATTGGCTCAAAAATCTTTGCATCGGATTGTGGTATGGTCTATTTAAACAAATTATATTGATTTTCTTTTTACTTGCAGGGAAACAGTTAAAGTTATACATACAATAAGCATATACTTGCACTGGAGACGTAAAACAGCATTGAAATATAAATTGTACATTTTTTATGAAAAAGTAAACATGCTTTAGTACTCAACAGAAAATAATAAAAACAAATCGTAATTTAACTTGTCCTGGTTTTGCAGGTCAGCGTAACTTAAAAATAACTCTAACAATGTACTCCCCTCAATGGCTGGATGATTTGTATGATTACTCATAGTTTGGAATCATTGCCGGTGCCATGCTGGTCATGCTTGTGCATACCTCATTTTGCTAGTTAATGTTGGTTGGTATATTTGCCCACGTCACAACTTGATATGATTGACTTTGTCAGGTGATTGAGGACTAGTATAAAGAACATTTCTTGCATTATACCTACATGATCCATCCCGTAATAATCTAATTTATACATCATAATAATGGCTGTGAAAGCCTTTGTGTAAAACTTCCTGAGAGTGAAACCTAAGGCAACTAATTGAATATCCTAAGAGTAGTGGACACCTTTCCCAAGCCATTCAGCACAGTCAACTAGTTCAGAGGTTCTGAACCTTTTGCACTTCAAGGCTCACTTGGCCCACTTGGCTATGGTCTCCACGGACCACTAGGTGGCGCTCGTGACCCACTGATGAGTCGCGAACCACCCGATGAGAATGGCGGGCCAATTTAAACCGTAACTACTATTTACGACGTTCAGAGTTGTTACGTACATCAACCGAATTAATATTGGGATTACAAAGAGTGTGGTGGAATCAATGTGAAAATTGATTTCACATTTATTCTGATAGGTTGTAGGCAGTTGAGATTTAAATTGTGAAGAGTCCATACACTGATGAAGTTGAATATCTTTTCTGTGGCGATTTTACCAGCCACATTAACGGAAATCAATTATGCAATGTAAACAGACTTAAAACGTGATATACATTATTTTTTATGTTTATTACATACCTGATTTAATGTTCAGCACGTCTTGTACTATTCCCATTTCAAAGTAATTTTCAACAAGGCTGTACATGTGTTTAAAAAAAAAAGAAAATCTACAAAAGGTAGTTTATTAAGGAAGCAAAACCTGATGTGATCATTATTATGCATTTCGACAATTCTGAAATATTAATAACACTGAGTAATATTTCGTTAACGTCACTGTTTCATTGAAGAAAAACAATGAGTACTGCACATGGCTTTGTGGGAACACTGAATACAGACACAGGAGAATGTCCCAGCGAGATCCCTAACCCCGACGAGTGATTATGTGTGCGGCAAGTCTCATTAACACACTCACTCCGCACAAGTGGAGAAAAATACCACGTCATTGCAGAAGTAAGGTACCAAATGAAAAGGTCATCTTTTTTGTTGTTATACGGGCATACCTGTTTAATCGGATAGGATGCATTCTTGAAGCTTGTCTGCTAAGCAATACATCCGTTAAGAGAGGTGATTATAACATGGTTAATTATGGCTGTACATTAATTATTAAATTAATAGTATAATAATACTGTACTACGACTAATAATAATGCAGCGTACTAGTAAAAAAAATATCCTAAGCATGTTTATTGACAATGTATGGTTCACAGGAGCCTTGGGAGTGGGGTCCAAGTGCTATACTTGCTATTACAGAATATTCCATAATGAATATTTTTTTCTTGTCCCTTAAACAACAATTCTTTGTTCGTGCCTTCGATAAAAGAGGTATGCCTGTACCTTCAGGGCAGATTAATTTGAGAAAACTTTGCTGCAATCGTATGTGAGCATACTGGGCCCAGGGCATGTTCAAAACACGGGTATCTGTGTCTTGTATCTACACAGATAGGGCTTTTGAAATTTGAAACATGTAATTTTTGGCTGTAGCCGCTCTTCATAACATTAATTTGTTTAAAAAAGGAATGCAATGTAAAAAAACGTTGCCAAACATTTGTAAGGACAATATACTAGCAAACAATATGTTGTGTATACATGCTTAACAAATACGTTACGTTTGTTATAAAGCCCTTTAATTTTGCGAACGTAATATAAAATAAAGAGGGAGGATTTTTTGTTATGTCTATATTTGTAAAGATATGTATACACACATGACTGTGGGCATATGTTTAATACTTCATTCTCAAGGCCTTTCAAACATTGTTATTACATTTTCAAATGTACAGTGTCTGCATTGTTTATACATACACAATAATTTATTTTTTTATTTCCATAGTCAAAGAAAAATGTTCAATTTTAGGCCAGGGCAGCAGTCATTTCCTCGGAATACGTGTTCATTTTACCTTTCTAGTTGATGCATTGTTGTATCGCCTGCCAATTAGCTGTGACAATGGATGGAGCTGCAGTGGGTCTCTAGAATGGCATCGCATAAATCAAAAGCAAACGTACATGAAAAATGCATGTAACTGAATCTGAAATGAACTGCCGAACAAGAGTCTAATGAATATAATGATCAATGGTAATGAATCAGGCTCTATAATCATGGCACAATCAAAGCACATTCTTGCTGCTGTTGAAATGTCCCCCGTATATTTTGTATGGTAATATATATATTTAAACAAGTTTTTCACAATTGTATCAATATTACACGGTTAATTAGTCAATTCATAGTGAGTTAATACATTCTATTTAAATTTTGTAATTGTATTAATGAGCTATACACATTCCTATTTAATGAATTGTCAGACACTGCGTTCTATGTATTATGACGTTATTGGTCAATTAATTGAGCGTTTTTGAGTTGTGGGAGGAAACTGGAGAACCCGGCGGAAACCCACGCAGAACAGGGGGAGAACACATAAACTCAACAAAGAAAGGCTCCTCGGGCAGGACTTTCATTCTGTGAGGTGAAGATGTTACCACTGCGCTACCCCGCCGCCCTATAGCATCTATTACACAGTGATCACCCAACAAAGTATTGTCCCTGCTCAAACTGGTTTCATCTTCCAAAATGACAATATAATTTTGATGTATAAGGTGCCCTTCAACATACCGTAAAATCTCGACTATAATACGCACTTTTTTTCAGCGGAAATCATTTAAAATTTCGAACTAATTGGTAGTGGTTATAATTGTCTATAAAACTACCAGTACAATTGTTCATAGTATTTAATTCTTAAACGCAAAGTCACCGTAATTTAATTATCGAATCCGTTGAACTCGCTGTAATCTTCAAACACGATGGCGAATGTCGTTGTTTCCGATCGTGACGCGAATTACGGCTGAAGGCCGAGAGACATCGGCATTGGGAATTTTTTTTTTACATGACCAAATTTACCAATCAAGGAAACAAGAACATGTTCAAAAGGGGATTATATTCCACCTTTTATTTGTTTTCGACAAATTACGAAAATAAATGGCATAAATAAATGTAATTGGTAGTGCACGGAAATTATTGCTTGATTGTATTTATATGCTTGCTTTGAAATACTGGTAAAGTGTCTTCTTTCATCTCATGAAACCACTCTATTTTCATATATGCCAATTAGACGTACCGAATTTAAACAATAAAGACTTTCAAAGATATTTTTTTCCTATAAGTTGGAAGGAGATGAAAGCTTTCAGCTCTCCTGCCTTGCTTTGCTTGCGCAAGTAGACATTTAGGTTGGAGGTATCAAAACCGCAGCAGGAATATGCATTCATCAACAATGTATTGCCTAAGGACATCATTGCAACATCACTGTGGTTAAACACGAGCAATATTTTGTGTGCAACTTAACTATTTTCCCTTGAAATTAGCGCAAAGATAACATGTGTCACGCTGTTAAACAGAAACCCTGATGGCTGCTTTTAAAATCTGTTCTTTCAGGATAGCCGTGTCGAGCGCTTTCTCTCCCTGTATCTAGCCGTGAAAGCCTACATTAGTGACAGAAACACTGTGCGTAAACCTATAGAGGATATACGGAGGTTTACCCTCGTGCGGATGTTTTATAATCCGTCTGTACAACTTAAGACACGATCACAAGTGGTTGAACATCTGGTGTGGCTCGAAGTGGACAAAACGGGATTAGCACATTGGTGGTTGCACCGTTTTCAAAAGTGCATTTGCAGCAAAACCACATGTGCACATCCATTAACCCTGGTGTGACAAATGTTGCTTGGATTAAGTCAATATATTGAATCGGTTACAATGTCGTGCCTGGTTATAGTTGGTGGGGAGGTGGGATGTGGCTTCTTTTGGGAAGAATCGATTTAATGTTACTTCCTATATTGCGGCAGAAATGAGCAAAACACACTTCACCAATATAGAAACCGTGGAGGGTATTTCATTTCGTGACAGTGGCACTCAAGAGAATCTTCATTCCCATAATAAACCATCGTTAGAAATACAATACATTTGCTGAATAATACATCCCACATATGTACGTGTGCGTTTAGTTGTTATAAATCGATTTGTAACATAGCTATATTCAACTCTTGGATTTCCACATATGCACGTTCCTTCTTCTTTGCGATTCTTCGAAGCACGGTGGTCAGCCTCTGGACATCGTTGTCTTTCAGCTCGGCCTCGAAGTGTTTGGTAGAATTCGCAGGCGATACCAAGTATTACCTGACAGGGATCGCGACGTGAACGCTTCTACCTTGACCCCCCTAGCCACATCAGTGGGAGGCAAATAATTTAGTGAAACGTTACTGATTACGTAAAATATATGTCTATGTAATGATGTATGTTTTCACGGCTCGATGCATGATGGTTGCTTTTCAAAGTTATTTTTTCGGAATAGCGCTTCCTCTCTCATCTTCGCCTATATGTCTTAAATATATATCATTTATATTACAAGGTATTCCATGTATCTAGAATGAAGAATGCACATAGCAGTGTTAAATATTTACAATTTAACATGTCTGAAAACTCAAGAACGCAAACATGGGCCATGACAGTGGTTCCCAAAGTGCGCGCCGCGGCCCTCAGGGGCACCACTGGATATTCTACATCTTCGATATATGCCACTAGGCTATGATATTTACTGGCTGTATAAACCTTTTGGAGGGTCCTGGGGACAACTATTCCCCTGCTCCTGGTGCACTCAGATGGGTGACATCAATGGGGGTCATATCTGACCTGCCCCCAACCCACCTTCACCAACCCGCCACTGACAACGTGGTGAATTATGGCCGAACACGGCAAACGTGGCATAGGGATGCTTTTATACCTGAACACTATGCAGATAGAACGTAACAACTAAGTAAAGCGATGCACAATCACTGCTGGATTAAGGGAGGTTATTTGACCGTACTTCACCACACTAGTTACTGCACGTTGATTAAGTAAATTCGGGGCTATTGCCATTTCAGATGGTCACGGCCTACCACTGATTATAGCTTTGGCTGGGAATCAAACTCAGATTGCTAGTATTGTAGTGCAGTGTGCAGTCCGCTCTGCCACCTCTTCCCCCACACAGCATACATTTATGTATTTAAAGGATTTGGGACCTATTCAGTTGCTTGATTACTGCTCTGCCTGTGTTTGTTTTGGTTATTGCTTCCGTAAGCCTGGTTTGTTCATTTATAAATGTGCGCTCTATCTAGCACTCTGTTCTCTTGCCACAAACACACACACAACATCGGAAATTCATTGTCATTCCAACCACGTTGCAGTGCACTGTGCTTTTCATTGGAAACTACTTCTCTTGCTGCAGTCAGTAATATTTTCCACATTCCACAAAACATCTCAGTGGAAGTGTCATGCAATGCCCATGTCCATCGCTTGCCATCTCTCCCTCAAGTGGCACAAAATTGCACACTTTGTTTCTGCATTTGCCTTGCCATTGGATCCCTTTATGTCACGAACATCCATCTTTATTTGAATTTCATAGCCCAGTGGATACATTTGTATTTATATGAAAGCAAAAAAACAGGTAGTAATTTTAGTGAGGGAGACTAGGGGGCCACTGTCCCGAAGTCTTGCTCTGCATACCAAATTTCTCTGCCCTCAAAGATTCACGGCGCCATTGGCAGGCAAATCGCTGTGCCTTTGCTTTAAATTATGGGCGCTGTGTTTACCATTATAAATAGAGGTTTTGCCTCCCCCCAAATGTGGAGGGTCCCCGTGGCAAACCCCCAGCAGTTAGCGTCCCCTGGGCATGATAATTATAGGGGGGGAATAAAAGACCAAAAAAATCTCCTCACAATAATTCTGGTCTCATTTAGCGAAATTATTTCAATTAGCTATGTACTAATTATTCAGTCTAGTAGTTAGCAGAATTATATTTCACAGACAGGTTTTAATTAATCGTAGGGGTTGGATTTTTTTGGGAAAATTTAAATAATCTATTACTATACATTGTTATTCAGTGAGAAATAATCCTGAGGCGGGAGAATTGCTCCCCAAAGCTATTCTTTCAGCGAAGCTGTGTCGAGTGTTCCTTCCCTCCTTTGCGTAGAAGAGAGAAGGAACACTTGGAGAGAAATGATCATATACATATCGAGCCGTGAAAACCTACGTTTGTAGAATCCTCAGGCGTATTAACTTACCCGGATTTTTTTCACGTTTGCAAGGCTATCAGTGGGTTAAAGGCTTCGAACGATATAAGAGAAAGTAAATGTCTTCTCTCCCAGTCCAAACTGAAGTGCAGAATCCATTCTACGCTTTTCACGAGGCGACGAAAGGGTGGCAGTGTGCATTAGGAGGAAACACCCTGTATGCCACAAGCGCAGGCGGTATTTCTAAAGGAAACTTCCCTTTACAATAGATCTCGGCGGGCAGGCAAATTGGTATGCATGACATGCTGTGTGTCTCATGGATTCGCCAGGAATCTCCTCTTTTTTTCTTGCCCTTTTTCTTTTTGACGTGACTTGGTTTGCCTGTAATCTACTTTTATTAAACTGTCATGAGTGAAGTCAGGCCCAGGCAGGACACGGACAAAACCGTTCCTGCATCGGTCTGCCACTACAGCCGCAACTCCATTTCTCTCCCTTCCTTCCTGCCGCACGGCCATTTAGAGACGTTGTTTAATTTACTGATTTACGGCTTGGTGCTGTACCCCGCCTTCCCATAACTTGCTGTGGTGATGTAACTTTAAATACGTTACTATTTTAATGTTTATAGTTTTACCAGAGGAACAATTTGCAAAATAGCCTTGCATTAAACTGGCAGTTAATGTGGCCACAAATTTTATAGTACTGAGTAATAAAAAATAATAATAAAACTGCCTGTCGACAACTTTAGCATGTTTATTCAGTACCATCGGTGCATACAAATTCCCTTGAGTTACAAGTCCATAATGCTGACATTTTAAGGCAATTCAGAGTATTAATTGAGAGTATAAATTCGTGTCCAAATAATTGCTTTCGAGGTCGTACAAAATCAGTCATGTGGACCTCAAATTATTTCCACCCTATAAAGGATGGTAACATTTTAAATACATATCGCATTTTAATTCTTCCAAATGGAAAACATATTTAGATGTTTTCACTGAAACGTTTTATTTGTTTTACGGGCATTATTGGTAGAAAAGAACACACACAATGTTGACGGTATTAGCCAAATATATCGATGATGAAAAATGATCTGTCAGTCAAATGGCAAATACAGCATTGATGGTTGCTCTTCAGAGCTGTTCTTTCCCTCTCTACGCTCCCTCTCTACCTCGTGACGTTTCGCCATCCCACGTTGGAACCATCACAAGGCGTTCTTCCAACGTGGGAGGCGAAACGTCACAAGGGAGCGAGAGAGAGGGAGTGCACGACACGGCTATCCCGAAAGAACAGCTCTGAAGAGGAACCATCATGAATCGAGCCGTGAAAACATGCATCAGTACAAATACAGCAATTGCAGAGTGGGGGGGTATGCGCGCAAACGCAGATGGTGATCCTGTGAATGTGCGCGATGCCATTCAGGGCGGCGGACACTCCCTGCAGTGCTGTGTGCCGCTTTTCACGTGGGAATGGGAAGAGGCTTGGCTCTGGGAGCAGCTTACTTTTTGTATTCATGAGCCACTCTGTATCAAAGATGACACAGACATAGCTTTGCAAGATTCCCCCATTTTGTTTGTGCTATGAAATGATAACCTCGGTTGGCCCCAATTTTTCAAGAAAGCTCGCAGAGCTCACCTGGGAAAACCTTGCCCATTTAATATCTTGGAGGCTGCCAAGCACACACGCGGGATGGACGTTATGCAATCTCAAATGTAATCAAAAATATTTGTTGACCTCAAGTCGGCTATGACAATAAATATTTGTGGGTATGGAAATATTGCACAACCGTTTAAAATATTTGCCACGGTATATCAGGCAGAGGCGTTTTTACACGCGCATTATTCTTTGTTTAGCGTGGGGTTTTTTCCAATAGCATTGCACGCTAGTTACTTTTCCATAAACGCTCATAATTTGATACTATAAATGTTTATGTTAAGGGCAAATAGGGAATGCCGACGTCTATGCTATTATTATTTTTTGTATATAAACGCTTCGAAATACTGTAATTTTTGCTTTTAAGATACGAATTATTGATTACACGAAGAGAGAATTATTTTTACGATAAAAAGAGGAGTGGCTCTGTGGTGAGCGCGTTGAACCTGTCGATCCACTGCTGGATGACGGTTTCCCTGTGCGAATGTCAGTCGTGGAGGTTGTTTGACTAATGTTCACCATGTTGTTCAGTGAGGGGTGGTGCCCTAGACCCGACCAGATATCAATCACTACCGATCTTAGCTGTGGCTAAGAATCAAACTCAAGTTGCTGGGTACACATTACAAATGTGTTGTCCACTGTGCCAGCATTGCAAATGTTGACATATTATGATTAACGAATAGTCTGACAAGTGCTTTCCAAAGCTGTCCTTTCAGGATAGCCGTGTCGAGTGCCCCACTTCTCACCTTTGTGACGTTTCGTCTCCCACGTTGGAGGCATCCTCATGCGTTGAAAATCACTTGTCATGCATCAAGCCGTGAAAACCTAAATCAGTATTGTCTGACAAATCTTTATGGCGCCTGACGATGCCTCCAATGTGGGTGGCGAGAGGGGGCGCGCTCGACAAGGCTATCCCGAAAGAACAGCTTTGGAAAGCACGTGTCATACATTGAGCCGTGAAAACCTACATCAGTACACTATATATATATCATGTGAGTCAAAGCATACGTAGATTTCACCGCTCACAATAGTTCAGCTTGACAAAACGCTCATCGTAATCACGTTAACGTTTATTGTAGGTGCACTCTCCTGCAATCACCAGTCACTATACTTTACTTGTAGTGGTTGTATATAAAGTATATGACGAGAGCTGGGCTACTCGATTATTTACGTAACCAATGACTCGAATGGGGGAGCGCTTGACATGACTAGCCCCCCAAAAAAAACTGCTTTGAAAAGTAATCGTCATGCATCGAGCCATGAAAACTTACATCAGTACATATGGATGTGATTATTAAACTAATGATTCAATTCAAATATAGTTGTGGAAATAAAGCCTCACCTCCGTTTGCATGTGTGACCCTGGACAGGGGATGATGGGTGCGGCTTGACGATGCTATTGGCCATGTCAAACTGGGCGTGGCTTCTAGGGGTTTCCCACCTTCATGTCAGAGATAGCCTTCGTAAAGGTTGGAGTCTGACTGATTTTAACACCGTATGGCCTCATGAATATTCGTTTGTATAAACATCTGTCTATTATAGACTAATCGTGGCAGCTCTGTATCAGTCTTTCCTTGCTATGGAGTGACAATCATAATAATAATAGCATTTTATATAGCGCCTTTCACCCGAGGGTCACAAAGCGCTGCACAAGGGCCGCGAAGAGAACGGCATGTCAACAACAAAATAAAAAACAACCAATAAAAACCAAAGCAACAAAAAATAAATTATCAAGGCTGCTTCGAATATACCGGAAGGTCGTGAAACTGGCAATCTTAAGAGCGGCAATAATGTTTCCTTCATTGGATGCATGAGTTTAGCAGGTATCTGTGAGTTGTAAGGCAATTAGGCAATCACAGTTGCTACAATAATATGGCGTTAGATTAAGGTATGATACAACTGAGCTACCTGTTGCTGAATGGCACCAACGGGGATAATAGGGGCTAATAAGTCACACTGCAAACGCTCACATCTTGAACAGATAATTGACGTGTTCTCTGAGGGCCAATGGCTCCGATGTTTCTCAAAAAGATAATCAGACGGCAGGGTTACCGTGGAAGATAACATACTATGAAGCAAAATGTTACTGCAATGCAATAAGAAAAGAATAACTCATAGGCGCTTCTCTTAATTAAACAGATATAACTGTTTTCACATGTGATCTGCTGCCATATGCATGTAATATATCAAATGCGAAATTATGTATAGGTTATATAATATGCTGATCATTCATTTACCAGATACAATTATTGCCGTTGATCTGTAATGAACCGCAAATGGCTAACTGTTGGTGGTTCATGGTTATTTTAGAATGTAATCATTTCAGAGAAGAATAGTGTTCCCTGGAGACATCTGATATGTATGCAATATGCACTTGCGCCTATATTTAAAGTGGATAATTTAGTTTCTATCCTATCACTCACACGTGGCAGCTGGCATTTGGAGTTAGTGTCATCAGAGTCATGCGAGATGACTGGCATTGCCTCGGCAGGATATCTGAGTCTTAGATTAAAATAAAGCCTTAAGATGAGGGCCGTTCCCTTAGAGGTTTCTAAGAGCGTCTCACACCAAAGTCCTGCAGGCTAGTTTACCCACTTGGCAATTGATGCGATTTGTAAAAGGTTTTTGTGATGCTATTTGGATCATAGGTTACTGCGTTAGCAAAAGGAGCCATTTGTAACGTGTATTGGATGTATTCTTTAGTATTTATGTTTTTTTCTTTTTTTTTCCTGCCCAGCAGCTACATTAACTATAGATGATATTTGACTTCAATACGTACAGATAAAATGCTTTGAACACTTTGGAGAACAACTGCGTGAAGTGAAAACTAATAGTTGTAATAATTTAGCAGTTGAGATGAATGTTATTATTAATAATAAACGAACAGATTATTCATTAATATTTGGAGCTGCAGCGGTGTATTGGTTAGCACACTGGACTTGCGATCAAACAGGCTGGCTTTTTGATTCCATCTTTTTGCGTGGCGGTTGTAAGACTTCCGCAAGTTACTTCATCGCCTCCCCGCTCCACCTCTGGCCACCAGATTGTAATAATAATAACAGCATTTATAGAGCGCCTTTCACCCGAGGGTCACAAAGCGCTGCACAGGGCTGCGGAGAGAACGGCACGCCAACAACGACAGAAATGGGTATGCCTTGTCGAGGAAAGGGATGTCTGGTCCACCCTCCTTAAAAAGCTGTCGCCGAGACCGTCTCCAGGACAAGCGGTTTAGAAAATATTTGGATGGATGGATCACGGTTAATTGATTGGCAGGTCGCACGTGATGAGGCAAAGTGTGGGTACTCCCTCCTCTTGAAGACATCCGGTCAGTGTGGCAGAGTAGACCAAATCACCCGTATCGCTACCTCTAGGGGAGTACTTTCCACCAGCAGCGGAGTGAGCAAGCAATTGCTGCGCTTGCAATCTATACCGTCCATTCACCGAGACCAGACCGAGATAGCTAAACGTGATACTAAATTAGATGTTGCTGTGTCAAAAAGTGACATTTACGTTTCGCATGTGACTGAAGCGCGCGTTCGTTTCGTGGCTTGGCGGTGGCGATGTGGCTGAGCTTGTGGGGGAGGGCGAAACGGTCTGAAGCCATCTTCTCTTGCTGACCATCTCACAGTGCCACCAGCCAAGCCTCTCCACGCCACTGAATCAAATTCGCAGTGAATTCAACCACTTACAGTGCGGCACTTGCATTCCACGTGCCCGTGTTCCCTGAATTTAAATGAAGTAGACAAAACCTGGAGCATATCCGGATAAAAAAGGACCATTTTAAGACGAGATACGATGCTCATAGTGTCTCTTAACAGGTTATTGACTGTAGATGAACATTGTTGTGTGTTTGACTTGTCTGAGGAATATACATTTTGGTTGTGAAATGAGACCGCTAAATTGATTGGGTTTTATTTTCATAGCCAACAGACACAATGGATTAATTGCCAAAAACTTTTGTACTCCGTCCGTGAATGGCTTGCGAAATTAGTGCTCTATCCTCACACAAATAATGTAGAGGGAGCGATTATAATGTACGTTCTTTGCTGCCACTAAGGGTCTCTTGGTATGGGAGCAGTCTGGAATCCCGTAACTCACACCCCGATCCTCAGCGTGTATTCTTCTTGGCTCCAGATGGGCTCAGCAGTAGGATTATGGGCACTATCAATGTTGCCTGAAATTGACAGACCGTTTTAATCAATTCGCTCAGATCACTGAGCAATTTTAATGGAAAATTCAAATAACATTGTGAAAACCGTTGTTAATGCTTGATAGGCCATAATGTCTAAACTTTTTGGCACGGTTATAATTTCTTTGTTTTAGTATTGTGAAATTGATTTTAGTGCTAAGGTTGCTCCTTGGTTTGGCTAGTGATGCCTTGCTGCACTGATAGTCATTCATACGGGCATGCCACTTAGGAGTGGGATAGAGGGCCCCTAAGTATAAGCGCCACCGATTATGGCGGCCATCACGGAGTCCACAGCCATCGAAGGCAGGGTTATGATATGTTGCTGCCAACCAGCAGATGCTAAGGTTCGTGTGAGATTGCCTGCAAGAGAAGACATTTTACACTTACGTCATGTCATATGCAAAAGGAACATGGAACACTGTCCACTGATGCGATGGCAAAAAACTGTGGGGCAAAATACATCTAAATAAATCATTTAAATCCACTGAAGCGCATCATTATGATTATTTATTATCATACGGTGATAGTGGTATAAATATTTGTGTTGATGTGCTCCTACGCTCCTTCTGCTTCAGTAATGATTGCAAATTAGATGATGGCATATGAGCAGACAACAACAAGCTATTTTCTGCCAACTGCATCTGTCCATGATTTCTGGAATTGTGGTGGCAAATTACCCATGTTTAGTTCAAGTTATTATTGCAAATATAGAGTTTTTTTAATTATTATAATCCATAACATTACACGAATGATAGGTTTGTGGACTATACATAAGTGTTCTCTTCAATTCCAAACTATAGCTCATATTTTATTGGCTTTGTGCTTAATCCCAGGTCTCCTTTGAAAAAGAGACATGCATTAATGGATTCCCACAATGGTTATTCACCCACTGAGTGCACGACTGCCTTAAATAAGTCTAAGATAACAGATATTGTGTCCAATGACGTGGTTCACGGTTGTTAGTCACGTCTTGCCTCGGGCACAGTGCTTTAATGATATTTGCTGCAAGACGAAGACGGTCTTAGGTTCAGTTATGCATTTACTCTTGTGATATCCAATTCTCTAGATCCGCTACAAAAGCACAGTGAGGGTCATTGTTAAAAGTGACAGCAGGTGCGAAATACTGAAGTCCCAGCAATGAGGTTTCTTTCTGCTCAAGGACCGGATGATAAGTGGTATAGTTTTATTTATTTTTATTTAGACGCTTTTGACACATTAATTTTAAGGGTCATGCAATATCACTTCTGGTCTGAATTATGTCAGTTATAGTTAGTTGTGGTGGAATTCAATTTACAACCTTTGCATTTTACGCAGTCTTCTTGCATCAACTTTCTAACATAATTTTGACGGAGATGTGATGCAATTTCGGTTCTAAATGACTTGGTTACCATGCATCATGAATGTTTGCCCTTCTCTAGACACGCATTGCATAACGAATAACATCGGTTGAGAAAAGTTTTTGTTTTTTTCTGCGTTAGCTTGTTATCAGCATTGAAAAATGTTGAGTTTCATGATGAAGATCATATGCACATTTACCGCAATGAATAAGATAGACTGCTATAATTTTGGTTTCACCCTTTAGAATATTAGTTATGTTTTGATCAATATTTGTTTGATGGTTGCTCTTCAGAGCTGTTCTTTCGGGATAGCCGTGTCGAGCGATCTCCCTTTCTCCCTTGCGATGTTTTGCCTCCCACGTTGGAAGCATCGGCGAGGGAAAGAGGTAAATCGCTTGACACTGCTTTCCCGAATGAACAGCCCTGAAGAGCAGCCCTCATGGATTGAGCCATGAAAACCTACGTAATATTTGTATTGCATTTTATTTTTGTAATGCAAATGATGTCAACATATGCCCCGCTAAAAGAACCTCATAAAAAAACATGTAAGACCGTATATATAGTAAGATGAAGTAAGACATGTACGTTCAAAATTTCATTTCACGATGGGTGTTCAAACAAAAATGTGACCTGTAATCATTTTACCATGCCAGAGGCATAGCGCCAGACATTTGGAAAGCTATTTTAACAGTTGTTTCCTGTTGAGGACTGAGAAGGTCAGGTTAACCATCCTAAAACTTTATGCCAAACAATTGTCACATAGCATTAAACCTTGCGACCATTTACTGCTAATATATACTGCAGTTGCTGTGCACACTATTACATACCTTATTAAATTGGTGATTAAATGTTACCTAAGCTAGTTTTACAATTACACATATTTTCAACTCAACATTTATCTTCAGCCCTCAGGCAACTTTTGCTGTTTTGGATTGTGGTTGAAGCTCCTTAAAATAAGATAAAAGACAAAATAAACAAGCTCTTAAGTCACCTTGCCACGGGCACATTGTCTTTCCTCTGAATGAACGGTCGGTCCCAGATATTTAAAACGTTAAGCCTTCCCATATCTTTATAGTGTCAGAGATAGCCGCATTTCACGGGACAATAGCTCGTATGAAAGTAATATTGTGGCCAGCTGTCATGCCATACATACCAAGCTCGTGTTTTGTAGCTATTTAGGATTTGAAAAAAATTTCGTTACTGCTCCTTGTAACAGAAGCGTATTTATTCATAGTAATCGTTTAATATGATTGCTTATGCTTATGGGGCATTAACATTCATCAAAAAAATATGGCATGTAAAATCCATTGACTTATAATTCCGGAGCAACAATTATTCCCTCATCTCTTTACCAGTCCTCTTTGACACAGCCATCGTGACTCATTATGAAGGGAAATGATGTGTATGCATCCACATTTGAGCAACAGTGCACATTAAACGGCTCTGCCACTGCCTTTTTAAAGAGCTGAGAAAGCAGTTAAATGGCAATTTGAGTGCAAAGGGGTAATTCCAAATGGTTCCTGGCTACACCAATGCCATTCCCAGAAAGTGAGCAGGTTGTCTCTGCGTCCTAATGAGCCCTTAAATTACGGGCCTAGATCCCACTTCCTTTATACCCACGAGTGCTCGTAACATCCAGCCTTTAGTTGGACATGATTCATTCCCTTTTGGCACAATTAAAGCCATGCATGTGCACACCGCATTTTCAGAAAAAATTATCCCGATGCAGAAAGCATCGATGTTCATTTGAATGCTGCTGCGTTTGTTTACGGTGTTTGTTGTACGAATTTTTGGTTTTGTAAACGTATTATTTAGATTTTATTTTAAAGTATGAAAATGTGTTATACCAATCAAATCCTGGCCTTAAACATGTCCTTCTATTATAGTCTGTGTAACCTGTATGTTTCGTGTGAATTGAGGGAAGGTGAGGTTATAGAGTGATAGGTGGAAAATGTAAGATCATGAGAGATGGCAGTGGCTGGTGGAGGCTTTCATCCAGCAGTGGATTTCACCATGGCTGTTATTGGTGATAACTAAATAGATGTAATGAGCCATGAATGTTTGCAGTAATGTGCAATTGTGTTTCTAAACAGAGGAAAGTCTTCAACAACACGAAACGTTATTCAGTGTTTCATACAGAGCAACAACGTTACGTGAGGAAAATCTGCACCGTTTAACTGCAGATTTAGTTAAGAATATTTACTCCACACTTGATTTTACTGTGTTTTTATTCCGATAATCATGTGCCTCAAAGTAAATTCAGATATTTTTACGGGTGAAAATCATTGTGAAAACATGTTCTATAAAGTAGAATGTAATTTAATTGTCAGTTTTCTTTTTGCCACGAAAATCTTGAAAGTGGGGTATGTGAACGATTTAATTTTGAGGTAGTACTATTTAAAAAAACAAATTACTGTACAGTAACTGTGTGTTAAACCAGAGAATAAGCACTGATACGGAATAGGTCCCCGGCGTCTTGGGGGAAAGAGATTTTCTATAGATAGGTTTCAGCTTCAGGGAACATTTTTCTGTCCTGACATATTTTACACGATGACAGGCATATATCGTTGTGTGCGTGTGAGAGACTTAACAATACAAATCGCAAGTGATAAACACGTTTAAAATGTTGTGTAAATAATAATCACAATTCTCAGCACTTTGTAAATCCACTGCTGGACGAAGTTCTCCGCAGACCATCTTGGTCAAGGGTGTAAATTGACCATACTTCACCACACTGCGCAGTGTGGGTTGGTGAAGGGGTGGCCCAGGACTTGCTCAGATATCACTCACAGCTAATTTGAAACATGGCCAGGGATCAAACTCACGTCACCTGGTTAATTGAGCAGTGAGTGTGTAAACCACTGAGCCACTTCTCCACGCTTTGCACAATCAACGTATTTCAGCCTGCTAATTACTGTCAGAGAGTGTGTGTGTAAACTCTTGTGGCATTAAGTGCATATCTTCAACTGCTATTGCATGTCTTCTTGCCATAGCTCTCAATTTATTTGTTCATACAACACACATTAAGGTCTCATTATTGTAATATGTAATCTTAGTTTCTTGTCAGCTTAGTGTCGCGAGAACATGTATTGTTGTCTCGTAACGTATTTGGACAATTAATTGAGATCTAATTAATATATCTTCATATTTCAGTCTGATATTTTCAATTAATCGCAAACATTACTTTTAAAGAATGTGCTTATTTCTGCCTGAGTCTTTCAATTCCCCAGTTAGTGACAAGCGGATCGGGGAAGGGGGGGTCGTGAATAGAGATGTATTGCTCCACACCTGTACATGCTACAGTGGCCTTCGCATTTACGTCCGCGAGTGGGGACAAAGAAACGCTCACTCTCAAAGGAAAGTTAGCTTCAATATCCCCTCGTGCCAGCAGAGCAACTCGTTTATGAATACTGATGTCTCACAGGGCAAGCCAAAGTCGGCTCACACTTCTAAAGACCGACTGTTAAGCTGTTTGGCACAACGGCATGGTTTTTCAATCTGGCTAACTGCTGGTGAGCCCTGAACGGAACACAATCGCAGACACACACAGTCACGGGCGCTCGTATTGTGGGACATTGCTTGCGTTGTAAAGAGCTTGCAAGCTCATTGGGCATATTTTTCTGCTGTAACAATAAACATCTATCTAAGTGAAACACAGTGTAGCGGGAAAATGATTCATCGTATATTTCAGAAATCGTAACTCGGAATAAACAAAGCCTGCCTGACGTTAAGAAAATTTAAGCTCGTGCAACTGCTGCCCGAGTGGCTGTATTCATTTGGCAAATTACTTTACAAGAATAACTCTTCTAAGCAACTGTGATGGAAGAGGCTGTTCCCAGCCTGAGATATGTAGGTTTTTATGGAGCCATTAAATTAATTGAAATGATTGAGGCAAAACAAGCCTAAATGTACAGCCATGGGTCCTTCCACTGTTGGATGAAGGCCTCCCCATGCCATTTGGTCAATCATGGGGGTTTACTGATGGTGAATGTGTTTTACCACGACTAGTTGAAGTATCACCCACTATTGATGCTTACGATGGACGGGAATCACACTCAGGGCATCAGATGGAAAGTGCAGTGTACTAACCATTGCTCCGCCACCATATCCACCAAAGGCAGGTGGATAGATAGATCGATGTTTATTATTACAGCAGAAAATACCCAATGAGCTGGCAAGTTTTGGAAACGGGATTCCTGCGATACAACAAACGTACAAATTAACCAACGCAGACAATATATGCAATCACAAAGTAAGGCAATGCATTGAACGAATTTACGGCATTAAATTGTGTAGGGATGAAACATTACCCATAATCAAACAGTGAGCAGTAACACATTATTGCACAGGACAAAAATATCCAATAATTCCAGTAATATAATCAGAGACAAAGCAGTGCAAAAGTGTAACAGTGCAAAGAGACAAAGGTGTCGAATCAATTTTCCATTTATATGTTAGAAGTTTTCCAGACATGGGTGTTGATTTTCTCCAAATTCGGACAGATACACGTGAAGTAAGTTCACAACAGTTTGGTTCACGTATCGCTCAGGTTCGTGTTTTTGAGTTGTACCCTGTGTTGTTCGGCAGGATGTGCAATTTTTATTTCTCATAATGAAGCTCCCAGCATGTGGGCTAAAACAGTTTGCATTATCCACAACAACACGTGGTACAACCAGAACACAAAATATTAAATTGGCTTATATACTTGAAGATACATTCACGACCTTTGATGAGCCACTTTAGATCCCTATTAGAATTAAAATGTCAGCCTAGGTGCAATTGTACAAATTAATAGGTGGTTTCAAGGCCTGCATAATATACTTTTCCTTGTATAACACAATAAGCTTGTTCACGGTATTCCCATTATACTGTTACACTTTTGCACTGCTTTGTCTTAGTAATTTATTTATGAGTTATTGGACCTTTTTGTCTTGTGCAATACTATGTGTTATTGTTTACCTCATGATCATGGCTAATGTGTTATCCCTGCACTATTTAATGCTGTAAATTCTTCAAATGTGTTGTATGACCTTCTGATGTAATAAATTGCTTATGTTGGTTAATTCGTACGCTTGTTGTGTATCAGGAATCCCGCTTCTAGAACTTGCAAGCTCAATGGATATTTTCTGCTGTAATAATAAACATCTATCTATCTGTAAAAAATATATTCAAGGTTTTACCTTTTCTGACAATGAGACGAGTGTTAAGATTTTAAAAACACCAAATGGACACCTTTTCGCAAAGGGTCCAGTTTGCAAGCTAGCTCTATCTATCTATGCCAAGTTTTCACAGTAAGGGGCTCTTTGTAATCCAAATTGAGTAATTTGCAGGTCATTGTTTTCCGCATTGGGACAGTTGGCCAATATCAGTTACATGTTATGGTTTGTTTAGCTATGGGAGGAAATCGGAGAACCCATAGGAAAGTCATCCATGACAAAGGAAGGAGAGCATACAAACTCCACACAGATAGGCACACGAGTTAGAAATCGAACCCATGGTCTTCTTGCTTTGAGGCACAAGCTTTGCCACGACGAACAACCATATAATATGTGCAGTCGCCCTTCCCGTTGAAAACAACACATTCGGAATGCTTGCAAAGCTCTAGCGCTATCGTTGATTCACAAGGAATATACTGATGTAGGTTGTCACGGCTCGATTCATGATGGTTGCTCTTCAGAGCTGTTCTTTCGGGATAGCCGTGTCGAGCGATCTCTCTCTCTCTCCCTCGCGACGTTTCGCCTCCTACGTTGGAAAGAACAACTCTGAAAAGCAACCATAAAACGGAAAATTCCACCTGGGATCATTTGTGGTGGGCGTGGGCCAAACGGTGCTGATTAATCTGCCAGAGGAAGCGCCACATCATTCTCATCCCTTGCAAGTACCACCCCAGACAAAATGTATCAATTTAATTCCATTTAAAACCGCTTTCAACACTTGTTAGAGAACTCGTAAAAAAATTAAATATAAGGTCAGCATGAATTGCCTCATGAATATTGAAAATTGTTTCAGCAGTGCAGTGTGCGGGGCTTTCCGATTGTACCTGCATCTTGCCACAGAATCCAAATCCTCATTTCAATAGCTACAAAACCCTTCGTGTTTTATTTCCATTCATGTCAATTTGTTTTCTTGTGTTGATGTCAATGTGAGTTCAGTTTATTCGTAATGCAGCCAAGGCTGTTCGACAAGTAGGACGCACGGATAACCTTACGCGAGATATTGAATCAATTAGTAACAATTGAAAAGAGAGTACAATAACGTACTGATGTAGGTTTTTACGGCTCGATGCACGAGAATTGCTTTCCAAAACTGTTCTTTCGGGATAGCTGTGTCACTGAGCACTCCCTCTTTCTCCTTCGAGATGTGTCGCCTCCCACATCCTGAGACTATTGCAGATGCCTCCACCAGCTTCGGAAATTCAATTCTATCCCGAAAGAACAGCTTTGGACAGCAATTCTCAGAGTACAATTCGAACATATATATTCAAGGACAAACTTCACAGGTAACGCAGAAATAAAGCAAGTAAATAAATCATGCGCATCGTAACGTTACTGTGGTGGAGGGGTTTGTGTGCGCCAATGGTCCCCTGAGTGATGCCACCTGGGGCTCCTGGTAGGGTCTCCCTTCGTGAACAGGTCTGCGGGGAGGGTGCAGACAAACAATGATCCAAAGACCCTCCGACTAAAGGAGGTTGCCACCAGGAAGGGCACCGGGCCGTAAGATATTGCCTCAAAATACCCCCACCATTGACGAGTAACTTGCCAACTCAGGTCAACCTGGAAACCGGCCGTTTAAACCAGCAACAACAACATGCGCAAAGGATGCTACGGACTTGTGCAAGTAAATGGGAATTTTAAGACTTGTATGGAATTTAAACGGGCAGGTGAGGAGAGTGATTTCATCAGAAAAAAACAATACGAGCGTATTCCATTAACGGGGAGCAGCAACACGGAATGATACTGAGCTTTTTTTAACAGCCTCTTCCAAGACCTCTGGCCAGCGAGGGAGAGTGGGAAATCACTCGACACGGCTATCCCAAAAGAACAGATCTTCTTCTTCTTTGCGATTCTTCGAAGCGCGATGTTAAATTACAGTTTCCCATTTTCTTACACAGCCCCTTGCATTTTCATTGAACTCCGCNNNNGGAAGTCTTCAGCAGGTGGGATTCCCATGCCAGTTGCAGGAGGGTCACTCTCAAGCTTTTCCGTCCAGAGCTGGAGTCTGGTTTCCCCTCGAGATGAAGAGCAACTATCAAGCTTAACCTGTTAAGAACCTCTCTAAAGCTCCCTCTAGTGGGGGCTCTTCCGCCAGCAGTGTCCTACAGCAAGCCATTGCAGCACTGCACCGCCCTATTCAATATAGTAAAACAAAACTTCATCAAAACAAAACAAATCTGTAATTCATGAGCTCACTCGAATAATTAAACAATCCGTGCGGAACAGTTTGTATGAAATACGAGAGGTTCATGGTAGCCATTTCTACTCTGTGGGCAGTAAACAAGCACTGTTAAAAACAATACTAATTCCACATTAAGGGGACAGTTAATAATCACGTAACCTTTTCCAGTGAAACACATTCGCTGGACTGTGTTTTGCAAGAAAATATATCTTATGCCCTTGCCACTAACATATTTACCGATGAAAATATTTCACTCGATGGGACGTAACGCATCGTTTGCAATGGTGTCAAGCGACACATCTTCCGCACGCACGGAAGCATTTTAAAATCCACAGGCAAGGCAGAGTGCTGAAACATGACCGCAACCGAACACATAGGTAAATAGTACACACCGCTGGGTCATATAGGATGCAGGGAATCTTATAGGGCATCTGAACACAAGCCCACAGAGTGCAATTATTTCTCAGTTCCACGATGTATAGCCAGTGGTCACAGTAAGCAGCGGTGTTTCCGAAACAGGGTTGAATACGTTTATATGTTTAGTAAGTGGACGGGGAGGTTGGTGAGCGGGGTTAAGGGGTTCATGTGTTTGTGAATGAGGCAAGATGATTTCATGGATGTCAAATCAGTGCGGTTTAGCTTCGGGTATAAGATTGGTGAGGATGATGAGTGGACCGTTGTCCTATAACAATCTGTTTTTGCGAGGCAGTTCTAATGTCTGTACACTGTTGAACATTCTATAATGTGGCAAAATTCCGTAGGGGGCTTAGTTGCCTTTGTAGATGAGAATGAGATGGCTGGCTCTGGGAATTGAGTTGTCTGTTGCTAGGCGTTCTGAATTTGTCTATAATTGGAAACAGGCTTTTTTCTGTCGGCGAGGCAGCTGATTCCTACCAAAATGATCTGTTTTTTTCAAATGCTCTACAGCATGTGCCGTCACTCCTTCGTTACAATACACCAGCCACGTACGTGAATGTCATCAGCGCGCGGGGGTGCGCCTGTAACCTAACATTTCTAATTCTAATAAGGCTATTGCCAAATGGAATTCTGAACTCATTTAAAAAGGAAAGTGAGCATCTCAATAGCCTCCCTTTAATTTTGAACACATCCCCCACTTTAGTTCCCCTTTCCTTCAAATTCCACGGAGCGGGCAATACGTCTCAATTTAAATGCAAGAACTAAATCAGGGCCTCCAAAGGAGATGCGTTTCCTATGTGGATGACCTCGTCCGTGTAAAAAAAAATTTGAATCCCTTCTTTCAGCTGAATTCAGCAGCACGCACCAACCTGTGCTATTCTCTCGAATAGAATTTTAAAAACACGCAGATTCCGGCGATCCGATGAATGCGAATGTTATGGTACTGATTAGTGCAGTGCGCAATGCCTGGGAATCCCAGGAGGAATGGCGCGTCGTTTTTGAATGAACATGCCAGTTTCACAACCTTTAGTATATTCAAAGTAGCCTTAATCATTTATTTTCTGTTGCTTTGGTTTTTATTGTTTTGTCTTTCGTTGTTGACATGCCGTCCTCTTCGCGGCCCTTGTGCAGCGCTTTGTGACCCTCGGGTGAAAGGCGCTATATAAATTGAATTATTATTATTATTATTATTAATTAGATTCTTCACAAGTGCCCTGATTAGATGTAAGCACAGCAGCTGGGTGTTGCTGTGCCTGGTGGTCGAGAGGAGGGAGGGGAAAACTGGTTTGGTGTTTTCCCCCCCACTCGCTAATCCATTGAGGGTTGCCTCTTGGGATCGGCTAATGAAGTGTGAATCCCTGCGAGGGGCACAATAAATGAAAAGGTTAATATCTTTAACAGTTGCAAGCACATAATAAAATGTTGTGAAATTAAACATTTCAATAGCGAGCTCACGGTAATGACGGTTGAATGAAAGGGATTCTTCGCTGTGATGTGTTCTTTCCGAGGCAAAGGGTGTGGCCAAAAAAATATATTAATTAAACGTGCAGATAAATAAGTAAAGAAATACAATTTCCCGAACACTTTCAACTGGTCAAGTCTTTACCGATATGCGTTTGCTTAATGTCAGTTGTGGTATCCAGGAGGAACCCTTGATATGTACACATCAGCAGCAGGCCAAGACCAAGTATTTGAAAATACCGATGGTTGTGGGTGCTCTTCAGAGCTGTTCTTTCGGGATAGCCGTGTCGAGCAATGTCCATCTCTCCAACATTGGAAGCATCATCAGGCCTGATTATGCTTCCAACGTGGAAGGTGAAACGTCGCGAGGGAGAGATGGAGATGGACATAACACCATAACTCGGGTGTTGTCTCTCACCGTCTGTGTTACATCAGGCTTCTACTGGGGGTCAAGGTAGAAGCGTTCACGTCGCGATCCCTGTCAGGTAATACTTGGTAATGCCTGCGAATTCCACCAAACACTTCGAGGCCGAGCCGAAAGACAACGATGTCCAGAGGCTGACCATCGTGCTTCGAAGAATCGCAAAGAAGAAGAAGGCTTCTACTGGAAAAACGATGGTGATTTTAACGATGCGTCTGTGTATCTGCAGGTGTTTTCCTCAACCAAGGATTTGAAAATAACTGCTTAGGAACTCCAGGGCAACTATTATTTTCCTTTGGAAAATTAAAAAATATCAATAAAGATTTCTCCAAGGCTAAACATTAGATAATAACATAATTGGGTATACTGTCTTAAACAAAACAAAACGTATTCTGAATTTAAAAAAATCAAGACATCGTTCTAGGTGTCTGAGCGAACAAATACTAACGATGGATATCGACACAATTAAGAGCCTGAGCTATCCTGTGAAGGAATGGCCACACAATGAAAGCAATGAGAAGACTGATGTTGATGCTATCTGTAACATTCAGGCCACCCACACGGCCAATCTACAAGCACAGTTCACTGCTTATAAAGGGGACATTGTGAAATCATTATTGAGGAATTAAGTACAAGCTGTACTTGGTATTCTCTCCCTCGTGTTATATGGCTTAATTGTATCTACATCAGTACCGTTTGATTTGCTCTCAGGAGTCACGCGATACGTTCACGGGCTCTTCGAACGTCGTTGGCTGTGACCTTGGCCAGAATTCTCCAAAAGCCACTGATTTATGGGTGTCCAGGCTAACTATTGTTGGCTCTCAGCCACTCGCGAGCAGTTCGATGACTGATAAAAAAGGGATGATTTGTGAATGGTAATTAATTACAAATTGTTCATCACCGTCGTTCACATTTATGACTTGTGCAGCTCACGTGTGAATGTGTCTTGAGGTTTTTATGCGACTCGCCAACGATGATGATACCCGCACACACACAAACACATTAAGCACAGATGGGATTGAGTGAGATGTGCTTAATGTTTAGCAGACATGCTAAAAGCTTTCATTTACAACCATGGATGACAGTGGTACATTGGTTAATGAGCTTAGGGTTCAAAAGCGAAACAGCTGAGCGCATTGTTTTCTGTAAATTTAGAAGGTCAATCTTTTATGGATGAACACACGAAATAAACCCGTAATAAATGCGCTCTTTTGTACGTCAAACAGTTTGGGAGCGTCCCCCAAGGAATAAGCGTGCATTTATCGTAGGTTGCTCCAAACCCCTCGGAAAAGGCATACGTGAATACATTGACCCAAAAATGATAAATTGCCAGAGCAAAAGGCAAAGTAATGTCACGTACGGTATTCTACCAATGAGCAAATACAAATTCAACGCAATACATTCTCAACTTCTGCGCTGTTCAAGGGTTTGAATACATTGTGGAAAATCAGGATCAAAGATCACTTACGAAATGCTGTGGTTTGCTGGGAAGAGCACCTTTTAACAAATCAGCATGCGTAGCCCCAACCATTGTTAATTGAACGGTAAGGATATTGGACAGCTGAGCATTCTCAAGATGGGTTCGGGAGTTGAGCGTGCACCCTTGACCTCAGAAAGACAAGTGTTCTTTTAGTCGTGCGCTGGCCCTTCGGCCATAAAATATGCCCTTGTAATCGCCTCGTTGAAGCCTCCTCTATCCCTCTCAAATTGTTAATAACAAGGCACAATCCTCTGTTCAACAATGCTATGCAAAGAGTCTCTTAAGCCCAATGGATAATCTTGAGAGGGCATACTTGGTATATATCCCTTAGTCCCGGGCTTAAAAGGAAATTGGCGCCTGAAAGGAGCTCACTTGGGCTCCAAGGCAGCATAGGTCAACTGGCCAGCCGGCGTTCATCTATACGTTTCCGTGACACTTAATGAAACGTCTAAGACTGTCTTCCGTCCGGTCATCAGTGACTGCACACACACAAAAACAACAGCATTCAATTTGCTTCTACACTTAATTTGGCTGAGTTCCAGCTCTTAGAATGTAGTATCAGTTGAACTGTCATGTTACAAACAGTGTAGTCTATGTTGCAGAGAGGGTCTGGAAAGTGCTGACCTGTACCGTGTCGACCAGAGCTTTTTCTGGTATCTGATTCTGTGGGCCGTTCTCTATCAATGAGGATCGCGCTGAGCGAGAACCGTATCGACCCCTTGTCTCATGACACGAGGCCCAAAGCACATTCACCGTGAAATAAATAAAAAAATACGCTTGACAAAATGATTACAAATCTGATACCATCTGCAATCAGCAATCACCACCATGGTCATTCATGCTCGGACATAATGGAGGCAAAAATATTTCCCCAAAGTTGAAAAACGGTTTTGGAAAATAGAGAATTGCGCTTAAGTGCTACTCCTTCCGGATCTCCGTGTTGCTTTGTCAAGTGTCCTAAAGTGCCCAGTTTTTCTAAAAGTCGCACGGTCTAAAGTGTGGTCTGCAACCGCAAGTCAGTCCATCTCTTAGCTGTCACTTAAGAAGAGCCATTGTCAGAAAAATTAGCCTATTATATATGTTCCTGCTCTCAGGGTGTTAGGGAAAATGTGATTCATGAGTTGCGGCATTTCACCACTGCTGCTGCTGCAGTGCGGAGGGGACAGATGGAAATAATGTCATAGCTCTCTATTGTAGCTTGTCGAAAATGTGTCCAGAAACGTTCAAAGCTTTTGAAAAATAAGTGAATAAATATGCACATTTTGAAATTACAGCCCTTCATCGATAACCTGCTCATGAAGGTCTCCCCATGCTGTGGCCAGTTATAGGTAATTGACCATACTTCACCATGACAGTTACTGCTGGTTGGTGAAGGGGGCACGCAAAGGCAATTAACTCACCACTGATGTCAGTGGAATCAAACTCAGGCTGCTGGGTTCATAGCACAGTGCTTTATGCACTGTGTACCTGTACAACCAGCCCCGCCTCTCCACATCCCCACTTTGCAAATTATAATTGATTTTAAAGATATGCCTTACGGTCTCACAAACATTTTCCTCCTTAATAATGTACGCAGTTTTTACATTTTTAATTTAGAATGCTGTAATGGAAGAATCACATTTCTATTATTTGGTTGACATTGTTTTATTTAAATGTATTATATTCATTATTAAAATACAAATTTTTAGAATTCCTTACTTGAGTACTCGCCTTTTTTGCAATTAAATTTCATTTTTCGATTCCAGCGACTGTCCCTGGGGCAGAGCGGAGCAATGGAGGTGAGCACAGCGGTCCGTGCGCCGTGCTATGAACCGGGCGACCTCAGTCTCCCAGGTTCATCGGCACGGCTAACACCAGTGGCAATATAAAACCCCATTGCACGATCCTGGTCTCCGCCTGCATCAAGCAGCACTCACCAGCGCGGTGGAGTTTTGCTTTTATACAGCTACTGAGCACACGTGTAAAGGTGCAAAACGTTCAGCAGCCAGGAACGAGCAGCACTATCAAAGCCGTAATAAGTAAGAGTGAAGCAGCAGAGAGAGAGAGAGGTGTGGTGACCTGCATTGTGCTGAGTGAGTGAGAGTGTTGTTTTACCACCTGCATGTGGGGAGCGGTGGTGTCGCGGTTCGCTCGGCGCACGACGAACCCAGTGACCCGAGTTTAATTCCCGCCCACGGCCAACACCTGTGACAATTTTCTGAAACGGTCCGGGGCCTCCCCTAGGTCGACTCAGCCACAAGTGATTACCTATCGCGGCGAGTAAATATTGCCACGAGGGAGATAAAGGCGGCCGGGCGTGGTGCGGGCCACCCACCGCCTCGTGTATCGTGTCGGCCTTCATAGGTGCTCGCTAACGGCACTTGACCCGACAGTCTGTTCGTGATATACGGGGGATCTTTAGCTTTGTTACAACCTGCATGCAGTATGTTGGGACGTCGAATCTGTGAGTGACGCTCACCGGAGTAGTAACCGTGGTAGGTGGCGACCCATCGATGAGCCGGTGACTGGAGCGAATCAGCGAGTGCTTGAGAATCAGTCACCTGGACTGGTTCACGTTGAATGCTGCCAGGTGCCGTGAGTCGAGACCCAGGCGCTCCACCACGAATGCGACAGCAGTATTATCCAACTTCGGATGGATTTGTGCTTTGTATCACAGTAAGAATTTCTCAGAGGGAGGGATAATAAATATAGCGCATTCACACACGCCTAGGGGCACATAGAGGACAGAGGCCATGGTCCAAGGTTAAACACTGCCATTGCGTTCTTTTGTTCATTTCCTTTTATCCTTGAAATGATGTATATCCTTTGTTGTTTTGTTGGTTCATTTATTCGCTCCTCAAACTTTTAAGCGTCTTTTGTGATGTGCGTTTTATAATAAATGTCAAACCATCCATCAGTGTCAATCAATAGTGTTTTTCGGAAAGGTTACGATGCTGTTTTATAGTTTAGTGAGGTCGCAGTGAAGGGTTTCCTTCGCTTGTCTTTAATGGAACTCTGCACTGGAGGTTCAAGAAACGAACCTTGCTCGGAAGTTCATACAGTTTTCCTGCGGTATGAGTCTGGAAGACAAGTCACTCCTACTGCTAATTATTTGTCGACGTGTGAAGACACGGTTGACAGGTTCAAAGATAATTAATGTCACTTCTAAGGCGATGAAAAATGCCCTGTTGAGCTGCAGTGGAGACACGGTTTCTTAAAGTTATCTGTAGGCATGTTATAATAAAATCCCTCAGGCAGTGAAGTGCAAACTGCCGGTATGATTTCATACACCGGCCAATCACATCCGAGACAATTCCAAAATGCTTACAGTTAAAAGCAATAACATCACTGTCTCAATGGGAGATCCCTATGTGGCCATCTAACTCCAGTCCCTGACTCCTTCAATCTGTGACCAAATTGAACTGTCGTAGAAACCCTATAAAATAAATGTGAGACAGGAAATGAGTGGGGTTTTTGGTTTGGTGCGAGAGAGTAGTCTGAATCCGACTGCAGTTATTAAACGTCCTTGGCATTCCATTATTTTCTTGACTACTAGCCACAATCTAATTTAAACAAAGAGATGCTGAGCAATAGGGAATTTGCGTCATATAAAATAAAAACAGATCTTTTGGTAGTAGCGATAAAAGAGTACATTTATGGTATTGCAGGAATCCCGCTTCCGGAGCTTGTACGCTCGCTGGGTATTTTCTGCTATAATAATACACATCTGTCAATAGTGGCCAGAAGCCTGCACTGTGAAGCCAGTGATCTGAGTTATATTCCCCATATGAGCAAATATTAGTGGCGAGTGTTACCTGTATAGGTCATCGTGGTGAAGTACGGTCTAACAGCCCCACTGATCGACACAGCCTGGAGAAGATTTCTGAGAGTTTTCTAGTATTGTTTACATAGTTTTGTAGAATTGTTCAGCATAGTTTGTTAAAGCAATCCAACTCTGGCTTGGTCTCCACATGCTGGATCTCATCACCATGAATCATGCAGCGATTTTTGATGCAGAGACACAAGCTCAGTAATGTGAAGATTTGCTTATTCCATTTAGATGTCACTATTCGAGCAACTGGAGGGGCTGTAATGTGTCACGTAGAGGCACTAAGTTTAATCAGAAACATCGTAATCTAGCATTCAGACCAGATGTGCACTTGAACAGTCTCTTACAGAAGCGTACTGTACAATAAATAGTTGGCATTTCCACCACTATCATTTTCACATTTCAATTTGAGCAAGATTTCTAATGGTTTGTCCACTCTTCGTGGCACTGGCAGTGCCAACATTAGAGGATCCGTATCGAATAATGGAAACTACATCCTACATTTTTGGCAACATCCTCGGCATGAGTTCACAAGAGATCTCCATAAATATGTCAAGCTTGTTTTGTGCGTCAGGGTCTGCAGAGCAGTAAAAACCCACCGAACCAATCACATTTTGTTAAATCAGCGTTACGCTTTAACCTGTATCTTTTTATTTTCGGCACGAAATTAGCATGCTGTCTGGGTGCAATACGATCTGAAGGTCGATATTTGGGAAATATTGATTTTCTGTGTTTATTTAAGCCACCCATAAACAGTAGACATGGACGAAGGGGTGACTCCGGGGGCTGCCGGAGCCGCTGCAAAAGTTGTGCAGATGGTGCGGTGACCACATTGTTGTCGCTGTGTCGGAGACGTGGGCACCGTGGGACGCACCGAGAGAGGAGAGTGGAAAGTGAAGGAAATCGCTGCTCGGAATCTCCAAACAGAGGGCCCTAGCGGCAGCAGCAAGCTGGCACATGCCCAAACCATGATTGATCTGCACAAGCCTCTTTGTCAATTACTGTAATGAAACTTTTTATCCTGAAACTTCGCTTGTACACAGGACAGTGTTGTCAAAGAAATTGGGTTACACCAACGCTAAGATGTGTAAAATTTGTTTTTAGATTAATATACAAATTTCATAACTTTTTTCTCATTATCCTGTAAACTTCTTTTGTTTATTGGGTGAAACATAATTTTTTCTGGAAATTTTGCATTGAAATTGCATACGAGAATAATATATATATATTAAACTTCACAAAAACTTTATAAACACTGTCATGTAGGAGCACAGTGGGGTGAAACATTAAAATCAATATGATGCTTAAATACGAGCTAATTTTAATAGCACATTATTTCATTGTGACCTCAAACCAAGCCTTGGCGGAGAATATTTTTTAATAACAGAGCCGGCACTTTGAAGAACTCACAATCTCACCTATTATTTAAACGTGCGGCATTTCTTCCAACAGCGACAACTGGATGTTTTTGTGGAAGAAACCATGACAAACTGTTTGAGACCGGGCTGAAGGAGAGATTTGTATTTTTTTTCTTGCCGCAGAAGAGCACACGCTGAATTTTTAAGCGATTTAAAGTGAAGGAGAATGTAATTAGATACGTTCTGTCGAGGGTTGACTGCCTCTGGCAAAACCGAGCAGAGAATTTGTTGCAGCAATTTGTCTGGGAAGGTTTTCCCTTCGTTTGTGCCCTAAATGTTGTAATTGAAAGCAATAGATGACTTGGCCCTTCTGTTTGTTAGATGCATTGAAGGCAGCAGCCCTATGTCCCCATGGAACCTCCCTGCCATTATTAATTCATTTTGTTTTAACTGCCCATTTTACACAGATAAAAGAACCTCTTAGAATGACCCAAGTGATACGCATATTGCACACGATATGCGCTGAGTATATGCAAGCCGAAGTGTGACCATGTGAGAAAAAAATATCATGCGATGCAATAAGAAAAAAACGGCCGTATAAATATGTATGTATTATGGAACCCTATTGCGATATGCTGCTCTGGTGTATGTAGCAATGCGCTAGCACGCTGGGGCAGTGAGCGTCACAATGCAAACCCACGAACACGCGCGTCTGAACATGCAGAGAGGGACAACATGGATTGCTGCTGTGCATCCGTGAACCCGTCACTAACTCTTATCGTAATTATCCAACACTGAAAGGAAAGTAGGGGCGGCACGGTAGCACGGTGAGTAGCGCTGCCGCCTCACAGCAAGAAGTCCCTGGGTTCGAATCCCGGCTCGGGTGCCGTTCTGTGTGGAGTTGGCATGTTCTCCCCGTGTCCGCGTGGATTTTTGCCGGGCACTCCGGTTTCCTCCCACAGTCCAAAGACATACTGCTGCAATGCTTAATTGACCTGCTTACTAAGTTGCCCATGTGCCCTGTGATGGCACTGCCGTTCGTCCTATCGTAGGTATAGCCCTGCCTTGCACCCTGTATCTGCCGGGATAGGCTCCGGCTCACCGCAACCCTGTACAGGATTAAGCGGCTTCTGACAATGAATGCATGAATTGAAGCAAACTATTCTCTTTTATGAACGCATATTGCATAATATTTAATCCAATGTTCAATGCAGTGCACCCAGGCTGTTTGCACACAACAGCTTTGTTTTTGTTCTCAAGCAATAACAAAAGTTGTAAATCAAACTACAGCAATCTCGAATCCTGCTGTGCAGTTTAAACCATTTGCCTGTCGAATATCCGACGCGTATTTTTCCGCATTTCGCACAGCGTGGTATTTCCGTTTCCAAACATGTCCGTCTTGACCAGCATTTCAATTGTGCCATGGCAATGGGCAAATTGTTTGGCATCTCTCCGGTGAGATGCATCATGCACAGGCAAGAGTGTTGATTCCCAATTTTTTTTTTTCACGGGCATGTGATTAATCAGGGCCTTTATGGGAAACACTTAGATTTCGGTCGGAAAAATAAATGTATTCTATCCATCATGCCTGCCGCAGCAGGGGAGCCGTGATCCATAACTGTGTGTAGCGTCACGCCCTCTATCAAGCAAGCGGCCCGTGTTGGATGCGCCGCCGGATTTGGGTATGCAAGCTGGGCGCTCTAATCGTCTACAAACTCCGCGTCGTGTGCCTGACATCGGGCGTAAGTTACGCTCCTGGGATTAGGGGATTGCGGGAGGTGGAGAAGTCTGCGCGCTTCAATTCAATACCTCTCTCTTTCCCTTTTTGTTGATCCCAAGCAAGCCATTAATC
>JAZEWU010000002.1:7018167-7040661 GCA_036362915.1 Geotria australis | reverse complement strand
CAATGTTACCTGGGTCCGTCCCGTGCCCTCCTCATGCACCTAGCCTGGCACAGCAGGCAGCCACTGGCACCTGGGTCCATCCCGTGACCTCCTGTCAGGGAGCCTTCGACACTGCGTGAAAGCCTCAAGGTGCACCTGTCCTGGCACATGCGCTGTGGGGACGTCACCGCCAGGTAGTGGCGAATGGCGGTTAGTGTTGTTGCATCTGTGAGTCTCTATGTGTCTGTGTGTCTCTGTGTGTAGAGCGGTAGCCCAGTGGCTCGCGCGCTGGGCTATAAACCTGGCCACCCGAGTTCGAATCCCGCTCACGGTCAACACCAGTTGACGATTCTCTGAACAGGGCACCCATAGTTGTGTGGCTATATTACACTGAATCGCGACGACGGTTAAATAAACCCTTCATGCATGGCAGGCCATCTTATAAATCTGACAATTAATGATTCCTGTTGTATTTAAGTATGTTTAATGCAGTCCGAAGACATGCTGCTGCATCGGTTAATTGGCATGCGGACTTTATTGACTCCGGTGCCCTGTGTTTGACTGACGTCTCATTTTGAGTATAGCCCTGCTTTGCGCCGTGTGTCTGCCGGGATAGGCTCCGGCTAACCGCAACCCCTGTTGATGAGTATCTATTAAGGCTGGCTAATGTGCCGCCTTTGTATCCCCAGTGTTGACGTTTACACACCGCACTAGGTGATCGAG
Organism: Geotria australis; assembly: GCA_036362915.1. Lineage (NCBI taxonomy): Eukaryota > Metazoa > Chordata > Hyperoartia > Petromyzontiformes > Geotriidae > Geotria > Geotria australis. The sequence continues at coordinate 7,039,959 of JAZEWU010000002.1, read as the reverse complement.
GGAAGGCTTCGGATAGGATGCGATAAATCCGTTAAGAAAGGTCATTATAACATGGTTAATTGTAGCTGTACAGTATTTACATACATTAATTATATACTAATAATACTGTACAAATAACAACGCAGTATAATTGTAAAAGTAAAACCCTCAGCATGCTTATAGACAATGTATGGTTCACAGGAGCCTTGGCAGTGCATGGCAAGTGCTTCACTTACTATTGTAGAATATTTATGAATTCATACTTTTTTCTTGTCCGTTAAACGAAAATTCGCTGGCTGAGGCTTCGTTAAAAGAGGTATGCCTTTATATAATATGGCAATTATTTTTTGTTTTAACTCACTGGTTAAATAATGATTTTGCCCATTCGCACTCTGAATCTGCTCCTAAATTTGATCAGTTGGAGAACCGCTGTGCACGTTATAAACTATTTATTATCATTCTTAAAGAACAATTTAGCAATTAGATGTGCTATGTTTAAATCGGGAGATGACTTAGGAAGTCAAAATATAAATACAGAAAGTTTGACTTGGATTTTATTATAACCTGATGAATCCAGTTGCTGCTCAATTTGATTGTGAAAATTGTTCTTACACTCATCGGTGAGTGAGTTGAAAGAACAAGAATTGGCTAATTCAACACGTGAACACTTAATAACAATAGTGAATAACATTGTGTATAAATTGCCCGATCAGCCGAGTGCCGCAATGGTGCTGTACATAATCAGTTCACGTTTAAGAGTAGAGGCGATATTAAACAGGTGAGTTTTAAGTCGACTACGAAAGATAAACAAAGACTGAAAGTTCCTGCTCGTGACCATTTCCATCTGTTGGCTATGTCTAATGGTAAATCATAAAATTGGCCTATGGAAACCTACGAATTTAAAATTCCTTCCATTTAAAATGAGATACTTTCCATTTTATTATATGTGGAATATGTAAAACTGCACACTCCTTAGAGTCCGATTTGGCTCTTTAAAACATTGTATTTTTCCACGAATATGAGCTCAGGGATTATGACCTTAATGCCTTGAATATAATTAAGAAGCATAAACAGCTAAACTGATCCTGTAAAGTTGCTATATTATTCAGACAAAAAATATCATATTGTTTTTGCGAATGTTACTATGTCTTAACTATAATAATTTACGATGTTGGTTTTCACAGCTTGATGTAGAAGAATTGCTCTCCATAGCTGTTCTTTCGGGATAGCCGTGTGGAGTGTTCCTCCTCTCTCCATATTCATGTTTCGTTTCTCACGTTGAAGGTATCGTCAGGCTTCTGAAGCTTCTGAATAGCAATTCAATAATGATTTACAGCCATTTTTACTTTGCTACATGAAGGCAGACTGGTCATGGGGCTCTTTAACCATACTTCACTATGCCTTCAGTGTGGGTTGGTGAAGGGACGGTGGGATGGGACCAATTCATCTATCACAACGTTTAGGAATTGAACTCACTTTGGTGACGTGCAATTTTCACCTTATTTTCAAAAGTTACATATTTTACTCATTCATTCATGTGTTTAAAGATACGAATTCAGTTCTTGTACTGATTTAGGTTTTCACGGCTTGATGCATGATATATCCTTTTCAAATCTGTTCTTTCAGGATCGCGTGTCGAGCGCTCCCTCTCTCCTTTGCAACGTTTCTCACATGTCGGAGGCATCCTCAGACAAACTCGGAACTCAGGACGCCTGAGGATGCCTCCAACTTAGACAGATAGATGTTTCTTATCACAGCAGAAAAATACCCAGTGAGCGTGCAAGCTCTTTACAGGAGGTGAAACGTCGCAAAGGTTTGACACGGCTATCCCGAAAGAACAGCGTTGAATTCAATTCTTATTTTTCTCAAAGTATACCTTCGGGATCTTGCTTTCAGCATGAAATCCTTGTGCCTGATATGGGCTTGCGGCCAGACCTGACACGTGAGTTCATGTCCTCTCTCGCCGGCTCACGGGGGTGGCAAATGGCACGAGTCACGGGCGCTTGGCACATTTAGCGGCACGGCATAATGGCGCTGGCGGGAGCGCGGAGTCATCCCCTTCCGTGCACATTTAATTTCATTCACCATTTTGTTTCCCCCCAAGTTTGTTTTATGAAGCAGAAAATTAACCCGTCTCTCTACAAAGAGGTCAGCCGCGGTAACGAAACCAGCAACCTAATCATCGCTGTGTAATTATTTGTGAGTTTCATCTTAATAGTTTCTGTGCATAATTTTCACACTCTTACATTTTCACATTCTTAATCAAATAAAACCACTTCACCCCGTATTACCGAAAATATTTTTTTACACTCTTATCCGCTCTGCATCAATGGCTTCCCTCTGTACAGCACCGTGAAGAAGGGCCAAATACCCGAAACGTCGCCTGTTATATATATTAATTTTAAGCCTACAGTATTATTGGACGAATGTGTTGTGTTTATTGTCACGTTTTGCTTGTGCACCGACGCCAGCGGCACCTAATTTGTTATATTATTTTTTTAGTGTGCAGCCTTATCGGAGCCTTCCAGACTAAATGCTGGTGAGCATTTGTCTTAACACAAAGTAGTCAATTCCTCTCGAGATTGTTGTCACGTGTTCTCTAGGGTGTGCAGTATAGCGCAAAGCCGCATGGGAATGCTTTGGATAGGGCCGTTCCGTCCCGCATGCCAAACGCTCCAAGGCGCGAGTCATAACACTCGCTGCATCATGGTTTTCCTAGAAAAAAACGACCTCTACGACATCAGAATTTTAACTTCTTCATTATCGTCATCAGCATCAGAAGAAGCGACATCAGCAGCAATGGTAATGGTAACATCGGCGTCACAATAATAATGCCTGGCTTCTTTTTCTTTATTGCCCATCATCAATGTCGCTGTTCTTTCAGGATAGCCATGTCGAGCGATCGCCCTCGGGACGTTTCGCCTCCCACGTTGGAAGCATCATCAAGCGTGGCAGGTGAAACGTCGCGAGGGAGAGAGGGAGATTGACTCGACATGACTATCCTGAAAGAACAGATCTGAGGAGCAACCATCATGAATCGAGCCGTGCAAACCTACATCAGTACATCATCAATGTCATCTTCATTCCACTGCTTGCCACACGTATTCGAGAAACTAACATCGTCTGTACACTATGTGCAGAAAAGTGTAAACATATGTTGCAGGATAAATGGTCCATCATTGTGTAAGAGGCATAGCAACAGGGAAGCCAGGGGAGCCAGGAGGGATCTTAGCATCCAGTCACCCCGGCTGGCCGTGTGATGTTGTTTGCGAGCACCGTCCCTCGTGCTGTTATTGTGTGGCGCCTCCGCTTAATCAAACTTGGGTTAATGAGTGACCCTCGTGTCGTGACTCAGGTCACGAGGGCTAGGTGTGTATGACGGTATGACGAGGCGAGATTCGGGGCAGACTCTCCGGAGGTCCTAGAGTCACCGCGAGCTGGAAGCGGTCTGGGTTGGAGCGGGAGTCTCTCGGCAGCGTTCAGAGCGTCACTCCAGGCAGCGAGGGCACAGAGATGTCACCGGAGGCATGGGCCCTCAGCTTCATGCTGTCCAAGCCGGTAGATCCTGACCCGGTGCCAGGACCGGTGCGCCACAATTGTACATGACTGGATGTGGAATGGGCCACCACCTCCCTCTGCTGATGGGGCCCAAGAGGGTGAAACCAGCCAAGAGGTAGCATGTCTAAATTAATTACCCACCGATAATTCCCTGTTCTAGAGAGCTGAGTGTCGTTTACAGTACACTTTTGAAGTTTACGTCTGTAGTGCAGAAACTGTATTATTTTTGGCAAGTCTATTTTAATCTTAGTTTTAATTACAGATGCTTTAATGTAGGTGTTCACGGCTCGAATGAAAATTGCTCTCGAGAGTTGTTATTTCAGTATAGCTGTGATGAGAGGAGGAACGCTTGTTATGGTTGTCCAAAAACACCAGCAATTGATTACAGATTCTTTGTAGGACCTGTACTACTGCTTGTTTTTTTTATCTTAGCAAAATATAGTTATAAGCATTTTCAGTTCTCTCTTACAATTGGAGGAAACAGTCACACAAGTAATATATTAAATATTAAAATACAATTTAGGATTTTTCTTTACCAAAATGTATGCTTGTTAAAACGGAATTAAACAATTCTTTGGATACCATTTTGCCAGTATACAGATGATGTAAAAATATAGAATGTTTAACTTTTTCCTGCAATAATACAAGTGTTACGATGTTAAAACACCACATAGCATTAAACAATCATGCCTTGCAGACTGTAGCAGAGTTAATACAGCTGAAACGTTGTATTTAACTCTTTAAATTGTCGACTCAAGTACCTTTACTCTCAGCAGACTGTGTGATGAAAGTAGTTTATATAAATAATAATAACATAAGTAGCCTCGCCCTTAATGGGAAATAAGACAAAGTCTATAGAACTTGCATACTCCACAGAGAGAGAGAGAGATATTGGTTTAACTGGTCTAGAGCTTTAAAGCAATCAGGAGGAAAAGAACAGTGAGACGACGTTCACGCTATGCTTGGGCACATTACGTGCCATGTGGATTTCCATTTACCGCGGTAAGACTTTCTGTTTGTTTACTACCGTCTCTCCCACGCTCTGCCAGGAGAGACTATAGCCGAGGTAATGTCCGTGGGCGCATTTGCCATCTTTAAATTATTTGCTTGGCCACACTTGGTCTCTCGTCACCCAAATGGATGTTATTGTGCAACTGATGCAGCAAATGTCGCTTCTCACCACCGACGACGGTTAAACAAATTCCCCGAAGCTAAATGTACGGGTGTTACATTTTGACAGTCAAATATTGATAAACCTGCACTGATCTGTCATAGCTGTATGGATCGGTGTCTGGCGCATGCCTTATGCCACAGGTCACATGTTTCCGTCTGGTGAGTGCAACACAATAAATGTTTTAACCCGATGGTTGCTTTTCAAAGCTGTTCTTTTGGGATGGCCGTGTCGAGCGTTCCGTCTCTCTCCTTTGCCACGTTTTGCTTCCCACGTTGGAGGTATCTTCATGAGTCCTAAGTTCTTTTGACGCGGCAGGCGAATCGTCACGAAGTGGAACGCTCGACACGGCTGTCCCGAAAGAACAACTTTGAAAAGCAACGATCATGCATGAAAACCTGCATCAGTACAGTTTTTAATCTCTCAAATAAAACGAAGCAGATACATAACTGCTATTCTACAATCCACCAATGGATGAAGGTCTCCCTCACAGCGTTGTCGGTAGTGGGTTGAATATTTGTGTACGACACTTCACCACGCTGGTCAGTGCTGGTTGTTAAAGGGTGTACAGGGCACAATTGGTTCTGATTCTACTTACTGCTGATGTTAGCCATGGGTCGGTATCATATTTTGGTTACTGGGTCCGTAGTGGACTGCGCTAACCGTGGTGCCACCACTCAACCTTCTGGATTTGTACAGCGCCTCAGTGCAGCTGCATTTTAAAATGCACTAAGGGAGAAGGTACGACGGACACCACAGCAAACCACCAAACACGGCAAGATGTTCGTACTTCTTCTTTGCGATTCTTCGAAGCACGATGGTCAGCCTCTGGACATCGTTGTCTTTCAGCTCGGCCTCGAAGTGTTTGGTAGAATTCGCAGGCAATACCAAGTATTACCTGACAGGGATCGCGACGTGAACGCTTCTACCTTGACCCCCATGTTCGTACTGAGAGATACCCAAAATGGTGGTCGCCAAGCAACGGCCCAAAAATTCCAAGTGGCCAGAAACACAATGTGCAATGTACATTTTATATTTGAGGGGCAGCACGGTGGCGTGGTGAGTAGCGCTGGCGCCTCACAGCCAGAAGGACCTGGGTTCGAATCCCGGCTCGGGGGGCTTTCTTTTGTGGCGTTTGCATGTTCTCACCGTGTCTGCGTGGGTTTTCGCCCTGCATTCCGGTTTCCTCGCACAGTCCAAAGACTTGCTGCCGCATAGGTTATTTGGCCTGCTGACTAAATTGCCCCCAGTGCCCTGTGATGTACTGGCGTGCCATCATGTGTATAGCCCTGCCTTGCGCCCTGTATCTGCCAGGATAGGCTCTGGCTCACCACGACCCTGCACAGAATTAATAATAATAATAATTCAATTTATATAGCGCCTTTCACCCGAGGGTCACAAAGCGGTTTCTGACCATGGATGAATCTTATATTTTAGCGGTCAGTGGTCAGTAATAGGCAAAAGAAACGGCTGGGGCACGCAGTCAGCAGCGAAAATAGCTGGGAGGAGTCAGTCGGGTTTTTTTTAAGCTGGTGACAATTTAGTCAGGACAATTAACCCTAGGCAGCATGTTTTAGACTGTGGGAGGACACCGGAGTTCCCGGCAAAAACTAACGAGGACACGGGGAGAACGTGTAAACTGCACACAGAAAGGCGGCACTGGAGCTGGGAATCGAACACGGGTTATACTTGTTACGAGGAGGGAACTCCAGACTGTAGGAGCAGCCCCAGAGAAGGATCAACCACTCCTCCACTGTCGACTGAGGGGTGTTGAGTGCGGCTTTTGAGAGGACGGCCCTGCTCACTGAAGCATCCATTATTCACACTGTGTTTTTTTTTTCCTCTCTCGGATTATAGAACTTGTGCATTATTCCATTTCACAGAGAGCAGTTGAGTAGTTGGTTGCTGTGCATATCAGCATGACAGAGGCTTGTCTCAGACATACGCCCACGTGAGCATAAGTGAATAAAATGAGATTTATTTCATTCATGATGACTTATCTGTAAAGAGGGTACATCGGCAGCTGTAATGAAAACACACTGTGCCCTTCAAGAGTTTTCGGGCAAAAACTGTTTCTATGTACACGTGTACGTTACGTATTTTTCTTTTCAGTTTGAGAACTTTTATTCACTGTGTTTATGTAACATGCCAGACTCAGACTTTTTCTGCTTATAGAGCAACATTTGAAGCATGGAAACATGCACATTAGATGTATACTTGCACGTGCATATTTAAATTAATGCAATGAAGCTATTAAAACGGGAACAAACTCTTTTAAAAATGTTATTTAAATTGAATTCAAATAATTGTCATTTCAATTTCGTGATTTAACGTGTAATAAAGCACGGCCTAGCACTTCATTTGAAATTGCCCTCTTATTTGAAGATCAACAATATTGCCTCCTTCCCTGATTTGTCTCTCCACGTAATAATAAAATAATTATATTTACGTAACTAATTGGTCTCACAACATCTTGGAGTGCATATTGTCAGCAGCAATGATTTAATACAAGTCAATTCTGGGTAAGTTTGTTTTACAATCTGTCTCATCAGCAGAGTCTGGCTTGAATAAGGGTCTATTGGAATCATTGGGAGCTATAATGTAATGTAAGTACAGAACTGGACAAAATCCACACCATCTGTTAGAGTGAGCGTAGTGTACTGGCTGCTGTGCCACACACATTCAATCTGTTTCCAAAACGGACCCTACACTGTACGGATGATCGGGAAGTTTGGCAAGGTGGGTTCTGCTTGTCTAACTTCAAGTGTTTGTGTCCTTCTAGGTGCACAGCTCCTAACCCAGTTTAAATCATCATTATCATCAGCGCTGATCTCCCTTATGCTGGATTAAGACTTCTCCATGCTAATGCTATCTCTCACGATTCTGCAATGGCACAATCCATATCACTCACGCACTTTAGTAGAGTTTGTGGCTCCATCTTCACGGGGCTGGTTCTCCAGGACGCATTCTCTCCTCTGCTATTTCATCGCCACTCTCGTCAGCCATCATCTCAGGTTGATGATGTGTCCTGCCCACGCACACTTTCCTTTATAACCAATACGAATAATCTCATTTGTGTTTGTTCTCCGATCCATGTAATCATCTTTCTGTCTCTCAGGGTGATTGCAAGCATGTATCTCTCCAAGCGTCTTTGAGCACTTTTAATCATCGTTTGTATTGTTTACCATATTCATGTCATCTCTGTGTATCTGTTCCATCTTTATAAAGGGTTTTGATAAGTTCTACAATATGTTTTTTTAGTTTTCATGCATTTTACTAGGATATTTTAATGCATATGTAGATTTGCCCATGGCTATCCCGAAAAATCAGCTTTGGGAAGACATTCTCATATGTAGATATTTCCCTTTTTTTCCATTAAAACGAATTCACGGCTAAAATAAGACAAGACATGATTATGCAAAGTGCCAGTCCCAGATAAACGTGACTGGGTTGGCATGCATATTGATTACGCTCTCCCAGCAGTGCCTTCAAAGGTTGGACCGAACCCAGGAATTGAGAGACATTTCTGCATTCTATTAGCACACATAAATCCTGATTGCTGTGCAGAATTAGCAAATTCCCAGTACTGTATACATCCTTTTTTTTTCCTTCCATTTTATAAAATGAGTGTACATAAATAGTATGTACAAGCCTTGCACGTATATATTTTGCTTAGCAAGCTGTGCTGTTTACTATGATCTACCTGGTGATAAGGGCTGGGCAGAGGGCAGGGAATTCTTACTAATGCGCCAGCACTTCCGTGGCATCACAGTTGTAAATTCCTCCACTCACCCAACCAAATAGTATTTATAGGCGTTTTAGATAATTGTGTTTCCAAATAACTGTCTGCTCTGGGCAGATTGATTGTACACAGGCCTGGGTTGTAAATAAAGGTTGCACGGGGCAGTGTAGGCCCAACTTGTTATCGAGATGGATAGCATTTGCAGAAAATTAACCTGTAACCTTGCTTGCTCCACCTGCCTCTTCCTCTGTTTCAAAGGATTGGAATGTGTTCACTCATCCCTGAAACGTTGAGGAGGAAAAGCCATTTCAGATTTGTAATGGCTGGTGAATGGGGCTTCTGTTTGTGGCAATTGCAAGCTGGCAGAGGGATGGCCACATAAAAAACACATACCATTCACTGTCAGTTCCAGCGGGCTGCCAATGACCACGACCAACAGCGCACATGAAGGAGGTGCTGTTTGTTACTTGGGAGGTTACAAGAGGAGTAGCGACCAAAAGTGAACGCAATTTGGTGCTCAAATGAGCAGTCACACAGGGCTCATCTCCTATCCACACCCCCGACAGAGTGGTGGAACCTTCACATTCCAATAACAGCGACAATAGCTTTAATATGACAACCACCCTGGACTTCCCCGCAGGCTGGTACTCATTTTATGGATCCCTGAGGTATGTAGGACTGAGTCAACTCCCTCAACCAGGATTTCAACTCACAACCTTCCCAATACGCTGTGCTCGCTCCCCCTCTGACACACGTGGCCTTTAACTGGGTGAATCATCATTTAAAATTTCATGTTAGCATATAAGCCTCTTTAAAAATATGTAATAATGGTGTAAGTGAATAATTTAAATTCATTTCCAGGGGCTGTGTGTGTGCATTAGCTTCACAATTAATATTAATACCAATTCCTTTACGCAGTTTTCAGAAAAGAGGTATTCATAATGACTACTGCAGACAGCTTATCGGGGATGTAATCCAAGTCTTTGTGCAAACGAACAGGTGCATTCTTTAATCTTCCTGCACACGTGAATAAGCCGTTCACCTATCTATGTACACGTGTATTATTAATACTTGCTCACTGACATTATTTGCCCCAACAATTTACAAGATAAGGCTAAACTCAGCCACTCAGACATTCACGTCAAAATCAAAATACATTGCAGCTGAAACAAGCAATGGGTAGCAATCATCTCTGTTGGCAGCTCTTATCTAATGACACAAATTATACATTCCCATGGAGAGGGCCCATACGTAAATATATCGATAGCATCTCTCTCGCTGTCAAACGGCGTTTGAAGAGCGATCAGAAAAACACGATAGCTGCATTTTGTGTGCGGCATCAGGAGCGATAGTGTATCCCGTGTGAGGGTATAACGGACAGCGGTTACTTACGGAATGAACAGATTACACTTCACCACGTTTGAAAAACGGTTACTCTATCGTTCACCACGTGTGAGGGGATTATCCATACCTGCCGTGCGTTGTTGTAACACCATCAAAAGCAAGCGTCATATATTCAAGACCTCCAACAACGTGGCCCAGCTCGTAAACTTGCGATCCACAGACTCCGCTAAACTCCTCGTTCCTAAATCTGCTCCACATCAACATCTACTCTACATCTAGATCACGTCTCCTCTGCTGGACGGTAGACCGGGCAATCTCTCTTGCTGCCCCTTGGCTGTGGAACTCCCTTCCAATCGGGAGTAGGTCCTCGAAGTAACTTGGCTTGTTTAAGTCACACCTCAAGACTCATATATTTCTTAAATCTTTTCTCCGTCTTAATTTTTCTCTTTTATTTGGGGGTGGGGGGAATGGGGATAATATACGGTTTTGACTCCGTGTTCTATTTTAGTATCTGGCAGGCTTTTTAGCAATAACCGCTTTTAACCCTGTACAGTGCCCTGTGACCTTTGGCGAAAAAGTCACTAAATGAATGTAAATTATTATTATTTATTCTAAGCACATACACGGGGTGATCGCTGTCAACGTCCGACAAAGTAGCCAAGAATTGACCTCTGCCACTGCGATGATAGGCCGACTCATCCTCCACCTGAGATTTGAACTCACAACCCTATAATTGCTTGTCATGTCCTATCGCCACATTGCCACCTGGCCGACTACTAAAATAAAAACAATGCGGCAAATAAGCCCATCACGACAAGGCATCGGCGGCACAAAGACATTTATCGACTTGCAACCAACACGGATTGAACGGCTAAAGAACGGAGGCACGACTTTATAACATTGTAGCTGTTCAAAAAGCGATATGCTTATCTCTGCAACACACCATGTGAAATAATAATAGAACCATTTATCTCTACACATTACTGGTGCGTTTCGGTATGTTTATTGGATGGAGAAACCTCTGTTTTTCGGCTCAGATTATTTACTTTTGGTCAAACTGCTGCACACGCAATGACTGGAAATTGACACCCCTGGACAAACGCAAAACCATATGTTTCGTATCAAGCGGGAGGGGGAAATTATCTAGGTGCACATTTTAATCAAACATCCATCCAGGGTCCCGGTGAGTCGGAGCCTATCCCGGCACACACAGGGCACAACGCAGGGCTAAATCCAGGATAGGACGCCAGTCCATCACAGGGCAACGGGGGCAATTTAGTCTGCAGGCCAATAAACCTATGCCGCAGCATGTCTTTCGACTGTGCGAGGAAACCGGAGTGCCCGGCAAACACCCACGCGAACACGGGGATAACATGCAAACTCCACACAGAAAGGCACCAGATCAAACAATAAATTGTATGAATACTTACGAGATGATCAGAATTATATGTGCATTGTACTGATGTCGGGTTTCACGGCTCGATTCATGATGGTTGCTCTTCAGAGCTGTTCTTTCGGGATAGCCGTGTTGAGCGATCTCCATCTCTCCCTCGCGACGTTTCGCCTCCCACGTCGGAAGCATCATCAGGCGTTACGGTTGAATATGGAAACTGATCTTTTACATATGTGTTCATTCGCTGCAGCCCCAACCTCCTATTAAAACACCCAAAACCACCTACACGTATGAGAACACACAAAAAAAAATCTGTAAAATAAGAAAGTCAGAAATCACAGCATGTGGGAGCCAATGAAACGAAATGGCCTCTGCAGGACATGAAGCGTTGAACGTGCGTCCTCCGCGCACACCCTCCTGTAGGTAGAGTTCCCTCATTCCCACGCATGAGACACATGCGAAAGTAACGGTGGCAAAGTGGGACAGATACAATAAAACTCGTCGTAAAATAAGATGCGGACCATTCCGAAATGTTAAATAATTTACAAATCTGTATCGCATTGCAGTATGATGCTGTTGGAGTTATAGGCCTTGATAAAAAATGTAACCACGATGCTTTCCATCATAATGGTGCCAGGCAAATGATGAGCCACATTAACACGAGGCAGTAGCTCGCTGCGTATCGCATATCCAGTGTGAGAATTATTGTGCACAGTTCATGACTTGCGTTTCTCCTTGCCACGAAAAAACCCAGACAAGAATGCACACAGTGCAATGTGTCCATCGACAACGTGGCTTAATAATTGCAATCTAAAGTCGTAACTTTCTATAAATTAAAAACCGAGTGTGATTTGTTTAAAAATTGCACGATGATTACATTTGGTCGTGGTAAGGCTGGGAATTAATATTTAATGCAAATTGAAAATTGTAATTCATCGTGTTATAATCCTTTTGGGGTTGCCTTTGGAGAAAGAAAGAAGGTCAGAGAAAGAATGTGAGTGTAGGCTTTGATTTGCTGTTTAGGCCTGAAACAAAATGGAAGGCAATATTGACTGGTGATGTACCAATGGAGCCAGGAGCTGTGTATCACAGAGGACACCATCTTTATCTCATAGCTTCCTGCATAATCCAGTGTTGATCCCTTGTTCAGTATAAGCCAAGTGTTGATCCCTTGTTTAGTGGAAGAATTAAAATTCAAACCAAATCTTACACGTTCTGGCATGTGTTTGCCAGCATGCCTTAGGCAAGTGTCATTTCGCATGAACACAAACAACAAATGCACAAATGGGACAAGCCAAACTTGTGCTTATCTTCGTGACAGTAATAAGGTAGCTGTTTTGTCTGTCTCCCAAGATAATAGTTTTTTAAACGACCGTGGGCTGACGACGGTATGTGGCTGTCTCTTACCGCCTCCATCCGAGCGGCAGTTTAAGCGTTTTTAATTGTGCACCACAGATGGCTGCGATCACCCCTGCGGCCCACGTGTCCGTTACCGTGTGGCCACCGTATCAATCCACCGGCCTCCGTTAACATACCGCCTTTCAGCATCACCTGTAACTTGAGCAATCGCAATATTTGACATCACCCAGGGATACCGCGTCCGAGAATGGCTCTTCCCTCAATCGTGCATGTGGCTTCATTCTTTCATTCTTTCGTCTGTTTATAACATTATTAGACCACAACGCAGAGTTTACTCTCACCTGTGCCTAACGTTTTGTCCAGTGCCTCTTGCTCACACATTATGTTTGTAATCTCAATTTTTCGATTCACGTATCTCGACATCACCATTAGACTACGTATAGCGAGCGCTTACTTGCACCTATACCTAACTTTTTTCAGTCGCTTTCCTGTTATATTTGCACCCGTGTTTGTATGATTTGCGCCTGTTTTGTTTACTATCGTTAAATAGCTCATTTGTTAGTTGTGCAATACAGTATTCCGTAAGGACTCTGTGTCTGTCATATTGATACTGGACTATTTAATTTGGATGAAAATGCGCGCAAAATATAAAAAGTGATTCGGTAATTGTCATGAATGTGGAGGACACAGTGGGTATCTTATTTACAGGGTGGCTTGGGAGCACACTGCGCACAGCTGATTAACTGCATAGAAATCGAGGTTTAAAACACGATTCTTGTTGAATGCCATTTAGATTTAAATTGCATTTTCTACAAAGCTTAGGCTCTGTAGTAATTGCCAAGTTAGGCAAATTATTATTGTAACGCCTGCATTGGTTCCATATTTTTTTCCCATTTCATTTTTTTCTCTGGCTATTGTTAGACACTTTCATGAATAGCTTTCTGCTCCTATAAAAATGTATACGTATAAAAAAAGCATTCGATGCAGTGGCAGTCCAATTACTTTCTGTGTGATGAGAGTGCCAAGTAATGACATCGCAGCTGCTTCTGATCAATCAAATGCCCCAATTTTTCCCTCCATGGGATGCAGAAATCATAGGGCTTCATTTGTGCAGCATCAAGAAATACCTTTTTCTGCAAAATAATTAGATGGCCCTTATTGTTGGCTTCATTGCTTGTCTTGTCAAGCAGCGGGTCACTTGCAGCATTGCACTCAGGTTTGCATCAAGGTCATGAAGCTATTATTTATTTTCAGCCTCCTGTCTGCATTTGCTAGCATCTGGTAAACCAGTAATCTTATAAACCTATCGTTTACCTCTTCGAAAATCCCGTTGATCCTGCCACAACTGCTTGCTCTGCCCGCGGGTGATTGCAGGGGTTCATTCCGGTTCTCATCCTACCCGGGGTTTATTACCGACGATTAGACTTTGGGAGACCTGGAAGCTGTGTTGATGGGACCCCCGTGGAGCTGGCCCCACATGCAGGAGTAAACTCGATATGAATTCTCACATCTGTCATTTCCCATTGCGGGTGATGTGCAGCTCTTATGTCGATCCGCAGTTGGATGAGGACCTTCCTCCGCCTTATGGCGAGTGATGGTTGTTTGACCGTACGTCACCGTCCTGACGGGTGTTGAAGGCAGAGAGCGTAAACCACGGGAACATGGACGCACACCAATGTTAAATGTAACAACTGCAGCCTTCTCTCAATTCACTTGAGCTTCACGGAAGACTATTTCACTGGGCAGCCATAGCCTGTGCTGCAATGCCTTAGACTCTTTCCTAAACCAACTTGGAGATAAAAATAGCAAATTGAATTAAGGATACTTCTGTACAGTGACCTCATGACCACGGGCAACTAAGCGGAGGTCAACCGACTTTCCACACATCAATTTCTACAAGCACCACCGTTAAACAAGTTCTAATAGCTTCTGCCTTAGCTGGGTTTAAACATCAGACTCCAAGCAATGTAAGGATGTATCATAGAGAGCCACTGAGCCACCCATCAGCTTATGTTTGTCTCCATGCTTTAACAAATCTAATAATTTGTATTCATTTATACTAATAATAATGTTACAGTTATAACGCGCACATATTCATTCATCGTCGAAGTTATTCATTCGACGAGAGACGGCTCAGACGCGCGAGGAAAGCGCAGAGAGGCGGAGGAGGCAGCCAGGCGGTTTGCACTTTGATGAGATGCAGAACATTAGCCATAATAAAATAGATTCGGAGTATGTAAGATATTTAAACTGAATTCTGCAACGCATGCAAAATGTTAAACAATACAGATGCAATGTGTTTGCTTTTGCAAATAAAATAATAATAGTAATACAGAGTCGGAGCGATGAAATGAGCTCATGCGGAGGTGCTCGGTGCATTGTTACGTCACGGAACCGTGAGAGACAAAGATGGTTTTAGGGAGGTCTTCATCCAGCAGTGGATTGATCATGGCTAATGGCCATAATAACGATGCTTGGCATTTAAAACATACTTTATTATTGTATGGCGCGGCGGTATATTTTATAATAATTCAACTTCACGTATCTCACGCTGATTACACGAGCAAGGACAAAATAGAATCATGGTAGTACTAATCTGTAAGAATTAAACAATTAATTCTACTATATTTTGGATAAAAATTCAGTACTAACCATTGTTGGAGTGGGGCAATTGCCATAAATGCATCGCAGACTCATCGGCACGGTGGCGTAGTGGTAACATCTGTGCCTCACAGAAAGAAAGTCTTGCCCGAGGCGGTTCGATTCCCGCCTCAGGCGCCCCTCTGTGTTGAGTTTGTGTGTTCCCCCCCTGTTCTGCGTGTGTTTCCTCCGGGTTCTCCGGTTTCCTGCCAGGACGCAGTGTGTTGCAAAATATTGGTGCCGGGAAACCGCCTGGCTGCCTTCCCCTCGCCTCTGCGCGGTTTCCCCGCGCCTCTGAGTGGTTCTCTCTTCGAATGAATACCTTCGAAATCGAATGAATATGTGCGCGTTATAAATAGCATGTATTATTATTATCAACTTGCGTCACGTGTGGAGTAGTCGGAGCTTCCTAGCTTATGCAACTTGGCTGACATTTCCTGCATCCAGATGCCACTTTTCTAAACAGACCTCAGATCCCATTAGCGTTTCCTGATTGCATTAGGGGTTTTTTTTCAGTCCTTTCTGCAAACGAGATAGAATGCTGAGGCGCAGCAGATGCAGGGGCTCTGGGCAATGGGATGGTTTTTCCGCAACAGCTGTTTGCTGTAGCCTAGACGGATGGGCACGGGCAAGTGCCAGGTCTTTACAAGTGTAATTTACCGCAAGGTCAGATGCCTGCAGATACTTAGGATGGCGCGGGTGGGTGTGTGTAAAGAAGTTCATAGATTACCCTCCCCAAGATTGACCTCACACCAGTGGTTCTTCACTTTAATTGCAGCCTGCACTCATTTTGGCTCTCAAAATATGTTCTCGCGCCCCTTATTAATACACACATATATGATAGATGTTTATTATTTTTATTAGATGTTTATTATTACAGCAGAAAAATACCCAGTGAGCTTGCAAGCTATTCATGGGATTCCTGCGACACAATAAACATGCAAATTGGTAAACAAATAAAAATAAATAAACATCTAAAAATAACTAATTAACACTAAAACATTTACACAATATATAATACAATACTGGGACAGCACGGTGGCGCGGTGAATAGCGCTGCCGCCTCACAGCAACAATGCATAGGGTTCAAATCCCGGCCCGGGTGCCCTTCTGTGTGGCGTTTGCATGGTCTCCCCATATCCGCGTGAGTTTTTGCCGGGCACTACGGTTTCCTCCCACAGTCCAAAGACATGCTGCTGCATAGGTCAGTTGGCCTGTGGACTAAATTACCCACGGTGCCCTGTGATGGACTGGCGTCCCATCCTGGGTATAGCCCTTCCTTGCCCCCTGTGTCTGCCGGGATAGCATTCAGCTCACCGGAGGCTGTTTTATTACAAGACATGCAAAAATCCGGCATGACTCGCACCCCCAGCAAGGGCATCTCGCACCTCCATGGTGTACGTGCAGCCCAGGTTAAAAACCGCTGCCTTCCACCAATGGGTGACGCGTTGAAACGAATGCTAATGGCACATGGTGTGATTCTCATGCTAATGTCCACGTGATGATTACTGCTCAGCAACATATAAAGAAATCATCGCCATAAATCATCATTATCATCATCACCGGCCCAGCCACCGCAGCACAGTCCATGCGACACTCATTGCCCCAGCCTGCCATTCTAGACAGCAACACGTGTTATCAAGCCTAACCATTAATTTGTTATCAGTACCCAAATTAATGGTTAGGCTTGGGTGGCAGGGTGGCAGGGTGGCGCAGTGGTAACATCCGCGCCTCACAGAAAGAATGGTCTTGCCGGAGGCGGTTCGAATCCCGCCTTGGGCGCCTTTCTGTGTGGAGTTTGTGTGTTCTCCCCCTGTTCTGCGTGGGTTTCCTCTGGGTTCTCTGGTTTCCTCCCACAACTTAAAAAATACAAAGCAGGTGTTATAGGCACCTTTTTTGGCTACGTTACAGGCAGCAGGTCAGTGCAGCAAAACCCAATGTTGTACTGCATACCATGCTCCCCACCTGGAACAACTTGCGATGGCCAGCACGTTCAATTACGTTCATCCAGCGGTGGTTTGAAAAATGGCTGCTCGTGCACATGTGTACGTTAAGGTATATTGTGTCGCTGTAGATATAAAGCGTCCCAGTTCTCCCTGGTAAGAAAGAAAGATTCATTCATTGTCAGACACCGCTTAATCCTGTACAGGGTTTAAGCGGTGCCTATAATAATAATAGCATTTATATAGCGCCTTGCACCCGAGGGTCACAAAGCGCTGCACAAGGCTGTGGAGAGAACGACATGTCAACAACGACAGAGAACTGAAAATCGGCAGACACAGGGCGCCAGGCAGGAGGAAGGTGTCAGATTCTAAAGAGTTTCCCTCTAAATCTAGAGGAACTTACCTTCTATTTTGGCGGGGCACGTGCCTTGCCCTTGCCAGCACTCGGGGGCGCGTGGGCTTCTGCTTCCTGTATTAAACGTATTTATTTAGCTTTAATTTGTTTGTACTTTTGTCAATTTTTCGTCTGTTCCTTTTCTCTTTGGTTGGTGGTGTGTTTCTGTGTAACTGCGGTGGATTTAAGCATCTTAACACTGTGTTCTTATTGCCGGTAAGGGTAAAAACGTCGTATTTTATACTTTGTTATTATAATTTTTCATGATTAATCCACTGCCGGTTGGAGGCACCATTTCCAATTTCACGAAGCAAGAACAAGCAAAATAATGGCTATGAAATTAAACTAATTAAAAAATATATATATTCCAGGTCGGCAAGGAAGTAAACGCAAATGAAATTGTAGAGAGGAGGTGACAAGCGATTCGCATTCCGCCACGGAAAGCGGGGAGCTGGCGTGATGGCAGCCTCGCAAACAAATGCTCGCGCATGGCGGCGTGGGTGGCGGCGTCTCCTCCTCCGGGGACGGGCGGGTAGGAGGACGCGTGGGCAGGAGGAAGGAAGGGCAGATAGATTCGCGGGTTGGGGAACGCGTGGGCAGCAGGACGGACGGGCAGATAGATTAGAGAAGCAGGCGGGGAGGCAAGCTGCGGGCGGGAGGACACGCGGGTTGGTGAACGGGGCAGATAGACGCGCGGTCGGGCGGGCGGGCAGGTCGAGCGAGCGTTGGCGGTGCGCGCCGGAGTGCAGGCCATACAGCGCGATCGGCTGGGCAGTCGCCGCTGCTGCTGCTGCGGTGGATGAAAGCGATCGATAAACGTAATCCTTTCACCTCCAGCTCCCCCGAATTGAAGGAATGGAATTAGGTTTGGACACTGCGTTGTCTCGGCGATTGTTTTCGTTCTCTTTCCCTGCAGCCACTTCTGTACAACAGAATGGTAATTGCGCGACTTGGATATGTGGTGAGGAGCGAGGGGTCCAGGTTGGGCAGTGGGTGGTTTGGGGGGCAAAGTTGCGACTAGATTACAGGGAGGTCTGTCTTGAGGTGTTAAATGTGGAATGGATGTGGTTGGTGGTGGTGGGGGAGGCATTTCTTCGCCAGTAATTTCAGGGAAAGAGCAGTGGTTACCCCATGGCATGCTGTAAAACCACTACCTCTGTTTTGACGCATTTGAGAGACCATACCCAGAGGAGACGGAATGATGCAGTCGGCCCATGAGCAGGTGCTCAGGTGGATTGTTGCATCAAGGATCCTGAGAGATGTTTATGGCTTGGAGACGCGTTCATCCAACAGTCGATTGATCCTGGCTCATGTTTGTAATTATGATGAGTCTTTTGGTACTGACAGACGCCATCTAGTCTGCAAGTTTGAACCTTTTTTCACTTAGACTGCTTTGGAAGTGCAATTAGAGGAGACGTGTAGCGTGAATTTGACTATCTCATTCACCCGTCAATTTCCTGCCCGTGTGAACTAAAGCATAACATAAATAGCGTTTTGTATATTGCCACCAAAAGCAAAGGAAGGTCCGAGTGTTTCAGCCACGGAGTCATAAATATTTTAAAAGGTGGCAACGGGGATTTGTTGGGGTTTAGTGATGGTTGGGCCTGGTGGTTGTGAGATGACAATCCATCTGGAACGCAATTCACTGGAGTGCGAACGGGTGAAATGCAGTTAGGCCTTTTGCAGATAGAATACTTAAACATGTGCAGTTATTATTTCCTTCTTTTTTACATTACAATTGGAAAGGAAATGATCGTGAAGCTAAAGATTCACTTTTGTTATAATCTTTCTGTACAACCCCCGAGTAGCGCTGTGAGAAAATGTCAGTACAGTTTTACAAATCGTACCTGGAATAATAATAAATAAGCGAGTCTGTGTAGCCTGCTCGCTCGATTCTCCAACATATCGACGGGTACACAACACTTACACACCTTTTCACATGACCTAAACTCATAAACAGAGCTTCACTATGGATCACATTGGTCATGAAAGCCTTCGAGTTAAATTTAAAATGCTATGATATGTGTTGGTTAATTAAATAAACTTAGATTCCATCTTGCAGTCGCCGATGCGTTTAGTTTGCGATTTGCGTCGCTATTTTTCCACCTGTGGTGTCTTTTGTGCGGAAACATGATCAGTCCGTGCAGTTAAATTCCACGCTCCACGTTCGTGCATTTTGTGTACGTGTAGACTTGTGCGTATATTTATGCACATCCACGTACATGCATTGCGTGTGTAATAGGTAGATAGATGTGTATTATTACAGCCGAAAATTCCCAGTGAGCTTGGAAGTTCTGGATGCAAGATTCCTGCGATACAAACTGGCTCCAGTCTCTAACACTGGCTGCTATCTCTAATACTGGCTCCTATCTCTAACACTGTGACTCCCATCTCTAACGCTGGTTCTTATCTCTAATACTGGCTCATGTCTCTAACACTGGCTCTCCAGCTCTAACACTGTGACTCCTATCTCTAACACTGTGCTCGTGAGCAGCACTTGGCCCCACGCTCTGTGTATGTTTTTAGGGGGCGGATCGTTACGTGCGCGTGTCTAGACCCTTTGCTGTCTGTGCGCCCATATCTCGCGACAAAAAATGACCTCGGCATGCTGGGGCTTGGAAACTGGAGAGCGGGCGCCAAACTACGCCAGCCAGTACGGTGCAAATCGTGTGATTTATGAGCTACTCGCAATGCATTATGGGATGTGCTGTCCCGATCAATGATAAGTCCTTTTCTCTGAACAGAAAAAACGAACTCCCAGTGGCCACCACAGCTGCATCGGCTTCTGTCGGATGAACCCACGGTGGCATTCAGAAAGGGACGGCCACACAACTCCCGCTCCTTTGTTGAATTTGCAGCGAATCCGTGTAGACTGGAGAGTCCAATAACAAAAACAAAAGTTGGCCTGAGAATGCAGGCTGGAGCAACAAAAGTGACCTGACACTCGAACCTCCAACCAACACCACACCAACTGACCATGCACAAAGGACTCAGCACAAATCTGTCAACATTTTAAACTCACTGAAACTAATGGGGGGTGGGGACACACTGCAGAGTAAATAGAAAATGGGTCGCCTGGCAGTAAACGATCACAGTGGGAATTTGGCAATTTATCCTGCCATACAGACGTGATTGCTGATAATGTAAAAAAAAGAGGTTGTTTCTGCAAGGGAAGTAACTTCAGACTTGATCCCAGGTCTCTCTTGAAAATGAGACTATGACGGTGTCTTGCTCGTTAAACAAAATAGACGTACTACACGAGCAGTCCAATCACTTAGATAGTTAACAACATTACAGCTTATCGGTTCTAATTCTCAGCGGAATGGATAAGAATAAAATAGTCGCGAAGAACCGTGTACCTTTGTACCCACGTGTGGTACTGTACGGGAGGTGATGAGCCGAGGGCTCGGCGACATCAATGGAATCATCAGCCTTATCACCCAGGGGCGTGTCTTTTAATGGGATTTTTAGCCTCCGGGAGGCAGGGTACGGAGGTGACCTCCAATTTTTTGAAAGCGTTCGAGCAACTGACCGAAATATATATTTAAAAAAAACCCACCTAGTCGATTACCATTTTAATTGATTACTCCGGCTAATCCACTGATCATGGCGGCTGTGATTAACGTTCTCCCGCGTGTGTCCTTTGCCGGCCGCGTGCAGCTTGCGAGCTGATGGCCCAGGGGATCCTGGCGCTGGTGAGCAGCACGGGCTGCAGCCAAGCCGGCGCTCTGCGCGCCCTCACCGACTCGCTGCACATACCGCACCTGTTCGTGCAGCGTGGGGCCGGCGGTTCCCCGCACAGCGACTGCCAGCGGCCCCGCGCCGGCCCGGGCTACACGCTGGTGCTGCGGCCGCCGGCACTCGCCACCCAAGTGGCGCTGCGTGCCGTCACCGAGTTCCACTGGCAGCGATTCCTCGTGTTCTACGATTCTGCCTACGGTAAGGTGCCCACGCGTGCGCCGGTCTGTGGGGTTGCCCTCCAAAGGTGCAAGGAACTCGAATTCGATTCGATTCTTCGAAGCGTGATGGTTATATGACAGTTTCCCATTGCAACAAGTTCTTCTTTAGTTGCAGACAGCCCTTCAAGATTTAGAGATATAATAGTCTGATGCGGAGGAATCTGTTGCTGAGGAAAGGGATGTCTGGTTCACTCTCCTTGGACTGCTGCCACCGCAACTCTCACCAGGACAAGCGGTTTAGAAAATGGATGGATGGATGGAATAATCAGTGCTGGCCTTAAAGGCGGCGGGCATTGGCCTCTCTTCTTGC
>JAZEWU010000002.1:6971187-7018108 GCA_036362915.1 Geotria australis | reverse complement strand
CTTTCTGTGTTGAGTTCGCATGTTCCCCTCCCCGTGTCCGCTTGGGTTGTCGCCGGGCACTCAGGTTTCCTCCCACAGTCCAAAGACATGCTGCTGCATAGGTTCATTGGCCTGTGGACTAAATTACCCACGGTGCCCTGTGATGGACTGTCGTCCTATCTTGGGTATAGCCCTGCCTTGCGCCCTGTGTCTGCCGCGATAGCCTCCGGCTCACAGCGACCCTGTACAGGATTAAGCGGTTTCTGACAATGAATGACTGAAAAACCACGCTTGTCCAGTGGGAATTAGTGACGGCAGGGAGCATAACGCATGATAGCACTGACTATTATATCTCTAAATGTTGAAGGGCTGTCTGCGACTAAAGAAGAACTTGTTGCGATGGGAAACTGTCATATAACCATCACGCTTCGAAGAATCGAATTCGAGTATATTTATCTGCGCTGCCCTCCGCCACCAACAACTTAGCCGTGGTTCATTCTATCCGTGTGCACGCGAGCATATGCATGTGCGTGCGTGCACACGTACACAATGCGACGCACGCATTCCCCTACGAAAACTCTTCTGCAAAATCATGCGCCGTTCCACCGGCAATGACGTTCTTGCCCTTTACAAAACGACGATGGGTGAGTGACTTAATGTGAGCCTGCGTGCACTTATGCGTTCATGCGTGTGCGTATCCGCGCGCTCCCGATTACATACACACATGCACATGGTTTTCTACTTCACCAAGTCCTTGTTTCCATGATTCTGCCCAAGGTGACTGCCCTGCACACCTACACGGACTCACCCCCCACTTTCTTACAAGCAAATATAAGAGTAGCGCCATTCTGTGTATGCAATGCAACAGAGAATAGCTCTCCACGGCTTTCCGTTTCACAGGTGTGCCCCGTAACCGGTTTGCAGATTTTTCCCCTAACCGGTTCATGGATTTGTCCCCTAACCGGTTGCGCGACTTTGCCTTCGCTCGCGTATTTGCCAAATGAGCACAATTGTCACAGTTGGCCTGCTGTACACTTAAACGTATACCGAGTCCATCTGCCTCGTGGTTAGTTTCCAGACCGATGTTGAGCCAGCAGCATTTGTTTCAGCAAATACTGGATTGGTTTGACCGGTTTGGGTCTCATCAGCAGCGCATATTCACGAGATGTTGTCGGCAAGAGCACTCCAACAAAAACTACGGGACCTATCGGAGTTATTCACAGCAGAAAGCCTGTGAACATTGTACTGGATACATACGGCAAGAAACTAATGTCATGCACACACACACACATGCAAACAGAAATGTGTGTTCTTTTTTTTTTACAATACCGACATTATGAATTTAATATCCTTCCGGAGTCTTTTATATTTTTTAAATATTTATATTCTAACATTTATATGCCAGCAGCTAACCCGCTTTGATGGTCAGCCTGCTTGTCCCCCTAATTCCCACTGTGATAAAGGGCAGCTGGACACACCGCTTCCCCTGGCGATTCAGCTCCAGCGCTCGTTTAATAACTTTGCGAGAACTGACAGATTTAATAAACTGCCTCGTTTACTCTCTCTCGTGCTCGCAATGCCACCAAGTGATCCATGCTGAGCCCATGGGGGCGCTGGGTGGGTGGGCGGCTGGGGAAGTTCTGGGAGGGTGATTGGGAATTGGCAGAGGTCATTCAGGTGGTTGTTGGCTCAGAGGAATTTTAAAAAAGGCCCAGACTGCTGACATTTGCAGAAGATTAGTGGTCAGGGTTCACCTGTGGATTCGGCCTCTTTCCAAATCTAATGCCGCCCATACGGTTCATATTATTGTACGTGAGCAAAGGGTGCCCGAGTGTGTGTTTGTGTTCGCGCTTGCGTGCAGGATACCCGTGCGCTTGTGTTGGGAACGGATATGATAAAAGATCTTACTGAAGAACACACGGGGTATCATGGCTATTCTCGGTGTCGTTGTTTTATTGCATCATCACGGATCGCATTTAAATTAGGCCAAGCGTGAGAGGCAGACATGTCATGTTGGAATTATTTTTTATTTTTTAACGTTTTAACCAATACCATATTATGGTGGTTTATTCGCAGGTTTATTGTATCGCAGGAATCCCGCTTCCAGAGCTTACAAGCTCACAGGGTATTTTCTGCTGTAATAATAAACATCTATCTATGTATTTGTTTATTAGTCCCCTATTTATGAACGTTTATACGTTATATAATTATTTTTGAACCAAAAAACACTCGAACAAATGCTATGTTTTTTAAAAGCGTTTTTTTCTGCGGCTTTTTTCTATCAATTACACAACGGAAGAACTCAAACGCGATTGTGTTTGTTAATTGGAAAATCTGAAATGCCTTAACATGTCAGTGCACTCATATGGCAACAGTAACTCCACCACAGAAACACGTAATGAGTTTGTAAAATACAATATCGCTTTATAAGCATTGAACAGGGGCCCATGCTTCTGTCATTAATTACTGGCAACGCAGCAGCATTTGTCTAACAAGCCTGACTGCTGATGAGACCCAGTGGCTCAGAAAATAGTTCTAAATCTGCATAAAAATGCTGCTTGATAATAAGGGTCTGGAAATCTGACTGGCGTAGTGGGTAGCGATGCCGCCTCACAGCAAGAAGGTCCCGGGTTCGAATCTCGGCTCGGGGGCCTTTCTGTGTGGAGTTTGCATGTTTTCCCCGTGTCCGCGTGGGTTTTCGCCAGGCACTCCGGTTTCCTCCCACCGTCCAAAGACATGCTGCCAGGTTAATTGACCTACTGACTAAATTTCCCCAGGCGCCCTGCGATGGACTGGCGTCCCATCCTCGTTGTTCCCCTGCCTTGCGCCCTGTGTCTGCCGGGATAGGCTCCGGCTCACCGCGACCCTGTACAGGATGGATGGATGGATATTATTATACGCATGCCTTTCTGCGTGGAGATTGCATGTTCTCCCCGCGTCCGCGTGGGTTTTCCCCACGCACTCCTGTTTCCTCCTACAGTCCCAAGACATGCTGCTGCTCTGTGTCTAGCTGGGATATGTACAAGATTAAGCGGGTTCTCACAATGAATTAATGAATTATTATTATTACGCAGAGGCATAGACTGGACTTCTGCTTATACATTATATTGGGGAACAGTAAAGCATGCAAACTGTACTCTTGTGACAACTCTGTCCACTCCATATGCTCCCTTTTTGCCAAACGCAGTAAAGGTTTGATTGCAGCGTGCCTGATCTCCCGTGTAGAGATTCCTCCGATTAGTGACTTCGAACACAGCCCTACCGTGCATCTGGACTGATTTAGAGATAGTATTGGCATTGATCATCCTCAGATCTTAGAGATAGCCTGCCAGGTGGGTAATGTACTGGCCTGTCGTTCTTATATTTATTCGGGCGAGTGGCCCAATTAGCCACTGACAGTGTCGAGACAAGACACCATTGCCCTTTAACCCCGTGTGTGCTGTTAGCATTGCCACCATGGGGGATTTTCACGCTAGCACTTGATCATCCTTTGCTGTGGACTGAGGAGCCAGGTGGGGTTTTTATATGTTATTCTTTTCCCCCCAATGCATCGTAATTTAATAGATATGTCAATACTAAACCAAGATACATGTCATCATCATTGGCCATTATCTATCCACTGCTGGATGAAAGCCTCCCCATGGCACTGCCATCCTTCATAGTTTTGCAATACCACAATCCATCTGGCTCGTGGACGTGATCTGATATCATCACGCTACCTCTACGGTTGTTATCCTCTCTCCGTTGGCTCCTATTCTGCCCCTCCCTTATCCATCGGCAATTAGTAATGTATCCTGCCAAAGCCCATCTTGTTTCCTGAACAATGTGAGATTTGATTGTTGCTTTTCAAAGCTATTCTTTTGGGATAGCCGTGTCAAGCGATTCCTGTCTGTCCTTCCCAACGTTCATGCATCGAGCCGTGACATTTTCTAATTTACATTTGTTCTTTAATCCATTCGTTCGTATATCTATCTGTCTCTCTTTGTATCTCACAAAATGCATCTCTCCTTACTGTGGATATGCACTTCTATTTTTTATTCCGTTGTTTGTAAGTGTTTACGTTTGTGATCCATTTGTTCAAATCAGGCAATACGCACCGGTTGAAAACTTTCCTTTTTAAGCACATTGGTATGTTTTATTTATTATTAAATTACATTTTTTTTAATCACTGCCACCTGCTCTCACTTTCTTGTCATTATTTAGATACTCTGCTGTATTTTAAAATTCTGTCGCTCCCCCCAACAAATAATAATAATAATAATTCAATTTATATAGCGCCTTGATTGTTTAGCAAACCGTTTATTTTTAGACTTTTTAAAAAACATGATTTTTTTAAAGAAAAATCCCTCTGGTAATCCACTTTGATCATAAGTTGCTTTTAATTTCCTCTGGGCTCTTGAACATGGCATGAATCTTTTGGTTGGCCTCGCAAAGGGGTCCAATTTACAGAAAGAATCTGCATTAAATCAATGTGTACACAGTCCAGGTGTTGAGTGCTTTAATCAGCCTCTCTTAGGCCCTGTACACACAGCATGCTAATGCTACTGTTATGTTACATTAAGTGCTCATTCATTTGCAATTCGCACTCGGAACTCCTTTAAAGTGCTGCGGGAACACATATGCATATGGTTCTGGGCAATAGAAGCCCTATTGTTCAGTAGATCTCACGATCATTCATCGCCGCTCGATTGGCCGGATATTGCTCTGACTGTGTTGCCTGCAGTTACATAATAATGATACAAATAATACATGACGGCCCTTCATTAATCCACTGCTGTATGAAGGCCTGCCATGCCGTGCTGCTCGTGGGATCCGTTAAGCTATACTTCACCAGTTAGGGCTGTGAAGGGTGGTGGACGCAGTACCGGTTCAGATATCGCTCAACATCGACATTATCTGTGACTCGGAATCAAGCTCAGATTCACTAGGTTAACAGCAAATGTCGCTATGCACGACACCACAGCTCCCTTTGTACATGTAGTGAGACCGATTCAATACGTACATCTCATTGGCGTTCAATCCCAGTCGAGGGATGCTGCCAAGGCGTAGTGGTTCGCACGTCAGTGTTTGCCCGTTTCGTGCTACCTCCCGGCGTGGCAGTTGAAACAACAGTGCGAGTAAGTCACCCCGTCTTTGTTTTTCAAGCATTCTAAATGGGTGTACCACAGTTCATTGATCAGCAGGTTGCTTGTGGCGCGGGTAAAGTGTCGGTACTCCGATCTATTTCTGTATGTCTCTCTGTAGTGGAGATCCCTTTTTCAGCAGTGGAGTCACCATCCTGTAAACACATGACATGACACGAGCCCAAAACGTATTTAGCAATCCATTGTAGCACGGTGGTGCGTTGAGTAGTGCTGCCGCTTCACAGCAAGAAGAACCCGGGTTGGAATCCCGGGTTGGAATCCCGGCTCGGGTGCTTTTTTGTGTGGAATTTGCGTGCTCTCCCCGTGTCTGTGTGGGATTTCGCTGGGCACTCCGCTTTCCTTCCACAGTCCGAAGACATGCTGCCGCATAGGTTAATTGGTCTGCGGCCTAAATTGCCCCCGGTGCCCTGTGATGGACTGGGGTCCCATCATGGACATAGCCCTGCTTTGTGTTCTGTGTCTGCCGGGATAGGCTCTGGCTCACCGCAACCCTGTACGGCATTAATCGGTTTCTGACAATGAATGTAATCCCATTGTATATAGTAGTATCATTCCTACGACTTAATAATAAACCAATTCAAATTAGACATTGCGTACAGTTGTTACATTATGGCAGCAATAATTTATTTCACCAACACGCATGTCTCCTATGTATTGACGAGCCTTTTTTCATCTTGTCGACTGTCCGTGTATGTTTATGGTGCGTGACTCATGAAGAGCTATATTTGCCTTTGTTCTTTGCGCATCGTCCAAAGATAGCAGAGGCATGAAAATAGTCTGGCTCAGGTGTCTGTAATGACGCAGCCTGCTGGAATTTTAGATTATGAGCACAACAGTTGCTGCAGCATTTACAGTCTCCCCACAGGTGTTACAATGCAGGGGCGAACGCCGCTTCCATAATACCCCTGAGCCTTTTGGATTCTTCCAATTTGAATCGAAACCTCGAGTCCACAACCGCACAGCGCATACGGCTATAGCGAAGCGTGCAGGGCCAAGTGATGTGAATTCGAATGGGGCAAACCCAAACGGCCAAGGGGGACCTGACAAAAACTATCTCACCTAATGTTTAACCCCTGTGTGTGCACAAACACATCGCTGGCAAGCTAATCCTGGGTTTGTGTTGGGACAAGCCGGGGAGAGTTTGTCGAGGGTAATCACCACCGCGCCGTGGAGTCGGGGGCTGCGGCGGCACGCCTTCACGGTCCCCACTCGCGTCCAATTCTCATGCACGAGTGCAAAGGGGTGAGATCGTTAAAACTGACACAGCCGTTATTACACCTGCACACGCGGGAGCACGGTAATGGAAGTTCTTCATAATTAATGTGGCCGATTGCACACCACACCGTGGCTCCGTGATATATATTTGTATTCTATTATTGGGCATGGCAATATGCTCGGGAGCTAAATGCCAATGTCGAGGTCTGCTAGCCGCGGCGAGAGGGCTTCGCGAGGGAGTTTGTGCGAATTTGCTGTTTCTCCGTTGAAGGAGCGCAGGCTACGGTGGTATACATACGTGAATATATGCGTCCAAAAACGGGTTGAATTCAAAGTGGACAGATTAAGTGGCTTGCTAAGTTAGAGGTGTCTAGCTGCTATTTCGCCACCTAACGTGAAAAGTGGTTGTTATTTGGTCGATGACGTTATTGTTTCTTTTTAGTGGCGTTCTCCGGGCAAACCGCTGCGAAGTAATATTTCTGCTGAGTTTATGATGCTTGCGACTTGACATTCCCCATCTTTGTGCCTGTGGTGAGAGAGCCGGATAGGCAGCATGACCACGAGGAGAGGAACGTGAATCTTGATTGGGAGAAAATCAGTCAGATTGCTATCGCCGTACGTTATACGCGGATTTAGACCACATGCGTGGAATATAAATTCACCGAGGCTCTTTTTAAACCATTTGCGCTACGTCTTTTAATCGCGCGGCAGTAATATGTCGGCAGTATTTCACGTGCTCTGTAGGAATTTACGTGCCGCGTGTTTATAGTAATCGCTGGCTAATGTATTCATGCGGTGATTTTTTTCACCGTCATTCTTTATGTGCACTGCAGAACTCATTAGGGCAGTAAATGTGCATACATTTGATTCATTGAGCGTAAGCCTCACTCCGCTGGGATAGGTGTGCGTTCGGATCCCCCCGCTGCTCTCAGACAAACGCATTGATTTACCCGGAATATCGACTCGAAATTACGCGCGTCAACCTTCTCTCCTTCACGTTATTTTCAATCTTATTATCTATTCGTCACGTTCACGTTATGCATTTTGACAAAAACGAAATTCTAATATTGTTCGTGTTCCACAACACTGTTCACCACTTACATCATTTTCTAGCAATGAATGTTGTGCTTTCCACCCAAACCGCTTTGATTGTGCCTTCATGAAAATACACACCGTTGAGTGGTGTGATTTGTAATCATGTGCCCATGTGTGAAAGCATGTATTCTTCTCCGTCTTGCTAGAGCCTTTGTCAGGACGAACACATTATTTTTTGGCTGCAGAGATGCAGGTCACAGGGAGATAAAGATGAGTGAGTGGCAAATGGAAGGAGTGGGTCAAAGTCTATTCGTCTTGACCCTGTAACTGGGTGGCATGTCAGAAAGATATTGCTCCTCTTGTTGACTGCTCACATTGGAATCATGCAGAGGGCAAAGAGCCCTCAGGACATGACGAGGAGGACATTGGAGTGGGAGGCAGCTGGCCCGATTGGTCACGATGTCCGACTTTTCCTTTCAGAAGCTCACGTTTCACCTGACTCTTACACGAGAAACGCGCACACGTACACGGATACCTCTTTTAATGAAGCCTCGGCCGATGAATTCTCGTCTAACGGGCAAGAAGAAAACATTAATTTAAAATGTTCTGAAATAGTAAGTATGGCATTTGCACTCCCAAGGCTCCTGAGAACCATACATTGTCTATAAACATGCTTAGGGTATTATTTGTACTATTATACTGCATTATTATTAGTAGAAGTACAGTATTATTATTAGAGCTTCATTTAATCAATACAGTACAGTTATAATGAATCATGTTATATTCACCGTAACGGTTTTCTTGCTTAGCAGACAAGCCTCAACAACGCATCCAATTCGTTAAAAGAGGTATGCCTGCATTTGCTCACAGATTTGAGGATGCTTGCAAATACACACCGCATCTACAAGTTGTGAATTATAACTACGATTGTACTAAATGGACATAGCTCGTTCAAAATATGTTACCGCAGTGGTTGTTGTGATTGGATAATTACATTAACTCATTCGATGTCTACACCGTTGTATAAACACGTTACGGTTAGTTTATTTAAGCTGAACCTCGAAGCGAACGGGACGTGTACTTACGTAAGCTCAAGAAATCTGCGGATGATTTCTTTTCAGCCCTACGCAACAACTAAAAAGTTTAGAATTTGCAAAACTGAGCATCTGCCAATGACCATTAGCTGGAGCGAACATTTGTGCGCATGGGCGAATAACGATGTCTGTCAAGATGAAATGGGAAATCTCGGCATGCCGGCGAGTGGGTAGGCATGCTGGCGGCTGCCTTTTAATAAACGGTGGGTCGCACGCAGCTCCGACCACATGGAGGCGGAATTTATCAAGCATTTGGTGGTTGCAGTGTTTAATAAGGCTATTGCATTAATATTTCAGGAGGAGGGTACAGAAAGAGACATGTGCCTTGCTGAGCGTCGTAATGAATGATTCAATGATTCTAACGCTGCCAAATATAAAACCACAAGTGTTGTATTTTTTATGACATGCATGCAATTAGCCAGTGACCACAAGCTGCCTGGCAGAGAAATGCCCTTTTCGCCAAATACCCCAGAGATGTGGAAATCAACACACAAATTCAGCCAACATTTCCAACCTTGTAAATTTTCTTTAATCATCTGTTAAAATTGCACTTTTGGAAAGGGGTCAAATTAAATGCTTTTTTGAGCTTCTCATAACCTTATATTAAATTGAGCCTGCCAAAGCCCACTAGGCTGTGATATGTGTGTTTGGTACAAGCATGTTAATATGCAGACCATTGCCTCTAGTGCTCTTTTTTTGTTTTTATATGTATTTCTACCTTTTTCTGCTGTCCTATCCAATGTAATCATGTGTTGTTTCTTCCTGTAAGTAATTAATGCGTTTACAGATGTATTGGTCTGTATATTTAATGTATTTTCCTAATTTTCATTATTTATCTTTTTGTGAAATATTTTTGTTTAGTCACATTATTATAATGCAAGCCATATGTATTCACTGCTATCATACACGTTAGTGTCATCTCTCTCTTTAACAGTACAGTATGCAGCATTTTGCTACGTGTCTAGACCGGACAAACCATTGAGACTTTAAGTTCCGCCGATATCTTACATTTATCTGGTATTTATTATGCTACACACTTTCAGCTCAAGGCCAATCCACTGCTGCATGACTGTTGCAATGATTGTTGAGCGATTTGGCGTCAGCGGGTATATTGAGTCACCGACTTGATACTCTGTCAGAAGATTGATTCCATGTCTCTTATTCACAACATAGAAATAACACTTCCATTTCTTAAAGACATATCTGGGGTTTGAATTACACAATAATGCTATTGCACTCCTACATCAGAACAAGTTATTAGTTTGCTTCCAAAGCAATATGTCAAAATGTCACAAGCACTGTTATGTGTTTATTTGTAGTGACAGGGAAGCATTTAATCTGTGCATCAGATATTCCGATAAAGTAATGTATCTCAATATTTTCAATATTCAATAGTAATGAATACTTAGTTCCTTACTATGTTTGGATCTACAAATGAAGATGTCGATTTAGCTGCAACGTTGTTATGGCTGTAACAACACTTGCGCTGTTAGTGACGGATGCATTAATTCCATTGCCTAATGAAAAACCACCAGTCCATTTAGAGAGCCTCCATTTAGTTTGGTATAACTTAGATTTCATCCTAATTTCCAAAAAGAATATGCTATAACGATACTCTACATGTAAAGCCATTGAGAGGTTCACAAGAATATGTTAGAAGCATAGTTGCCTGTATAATGTTGGAAGGATCATCAGGCCGATGATGCTTTCAACGTGGGAGGCTAAACGTCGCGAGGTAGAGGGGGCGGGCGCTTGACACGGCTTTCCCGAAAGAACAGCTCTGAAGAGCAACCATCATGAATCGAGACTTGAAAACCTACATCATTATATTCCGTGTGAATGAACAATAACGGTAGAGATTTGCGAGCATTGCATAACTAAATATTTACTTCACATCCAAATGCACAATAAACAGATGCAAACAAGACACACAATCTTCATCATCGGTCGATGTCCATTCACTCATGGATGAAGGCCTTCCCACGCCATTGCAACCCCTATTGGTCTTCCAGTGCTGCAATCCATCTCAATTCTGCACATGCGCTAATCTCATTGCATTGTTCAGCTGTAGTAAGTTCCATAACGATTCTTTCTGGGGTTGATTTAGATTTTTTGTGAAAGCATGCATGTGTCCTTGGATGGACAGATACAGAGCTATACTTGCCAGGGAATGTAATAAGTGTCCTACTGGATCATCAGTCTGGGTCATTCCACTGGATGAAGGCCTCCCTTAACCCGAGCTATCTCTCACGATCCTGTGATATAATAAACTACCTTGATAAAAATACAGAGATGAAGCCAAGCACTGCTCACTTATATGGACAATATTCATTAATTTATTGTCACAAACTCCTTAATCTCGTACAGGGTTGCGGTGAACCAGAGCCTAACCCGGCAGACACAGGGCACAAGACTGGGTTATACCCAGGATGGAACGGCAATCCATCACAAGGCACCGGGGGCAATTTAGTCAGCAGGCCAATCAACGTATGCAGCAGCATGTCTTTCGACTGTGGGAGGAAACCGGAGTGCCCGGGGAAAACCCACGCGGACACGGGGAGAACGTGCAAATTCCACACAGAAAGGAACCTGAGCCAGGATTCGAACCCGGGTGCTTATTGCTGTGAGGTTGCAGTGCTACTCACCGCGCCACCATTCTGCCCTATATGGACAATAGTTGAACTCATTAATATGAGATGCCGATATGATGGTATGTTAAATGTTTCTTGAGCCAACAATGCGGTGAGACAAATCAATTTGACTCCGAAAACACAACGCCTATTCTGCATTATTTTAATGACCCACTAATGCACGTGACAACCAATAAGATGTACGAGTACATTTCTGACATGTACACCTTTAAGATCCCCGCTGGGCCAGATGTATTGTCTCCAACGGATCCAATGGGCTTCAAAGATGACGATGGTTATTTGCGCTTTGTCACCACCACATGCAGCGCCACTCTGCGTGTGGCTTCAAGCGGTGCAATGGAGCAGCTGGGAGCATCTGTCTCGACGTAGCAAAGCACACAAAAGCACAATTAAGACACCATCTCAGCTTTTTTTTTTCCAAACTCCAATCATTTCCTGATAACATTCTGCCGCTCACTCCAGCCTGTGGCGAAGGGGTGCGCTTGTTGGCAAGCGCTCCTCATTTCGCGTAATAATAATAATAGTATCAATTTATATAGCGCCTTTCACCCGAGGGTCACAAAGCGCATGACGCAGCGCAAGCAACGGTTCGCAAACACGCGGTGACATTTTCAGCGGTGTGATTGACTTTTCCACTGAGGCAATTTGCAGCTGTCCGACAGTTAATGAATTATGTTCTTCTGCGTGATTCCGAACGAGAAAAAAAGCAATAGAGAAACCCATTACATATGCCCAAGATTGTACAGGTAGAGTCCTATCTTCGTCCTGTTTTCTTCATTAATCTTCTCACTCGAATGCATTTTTCACTCTTCTGACTTTGCAGCGTGCTCGCGCGTAATTTCCCGGGCCACGAATTGAGGAAATTCATTTGTTTTTGACAAGATGAACAAGCCCGCCTGTCCCGTGAACACCACGTTGTGTTAATTAAGTCGCAACTGCCAGCGTCCGACCTCGGTGCACACCCTGACACATTTGTGAAATAGAAAACGTAGCCTCGGGCTACGCTAGCCTTCTTCCATTAACATACACTATCTTCCATTCGACTAATTTCCTTCTAATAACCAACGACACCGGTGTGGCATTTCGCGAGAGTAAGAACAAGAATCCCCACATTAGGGCACGTGTAGGCAGGTGTGTGATTGCGCGAGATGCTGTGCGTCTCTATTGCTACACGTAACCATGGCTGCTTGAGCATGCTCGTGTGTATGCACGTGTTTTTGCCAGCCTCTGTGTTATTAGACCAGTAATCGAGTAGTTATCTGGCCGTGTGTGTCTACCTCTGTGCGTGTTAGGTCGACTCAAACTCACATTAGTACATGGTGCGGTGGGTAAACATCGCCACTGGAGAGGCAAAGGCTGGCGGGCGTGTTGCTGGCCACCAACCCCCTTATGTGCCATGCTGGCCTTTATATGCGTTTGCTAACAGCACTTGACCCTACAGTCTGTTAAGGCTATACGGGCATTTTGTTTCGCGTTAGGGTGAAACAGTGTACTGTGCTCCGAACCTGGCGACGTCTGTGCTATTCCTACCCACCTGTTCTGGTGCTGGCCTTCCCCAGGGTTGGCTCGGCCTTAAATCAGTACATGGTGTTGTGCGACGACATCAGTACTGGCAAGATCAAGGTGGCCGGGTACGGTGCTGGCCACACGAGGAACGCAGTGCCAGGATTCACGGACACTTTTCTAGCAGTGCTTCCCCAGGAATCTGCACGGCTAAAGCGCGATCTTTTGCCAGGGCTGTCTCGGCGTGCGTGTGCATGTAGCCGCGTGCATCTGGGCCGTTTGTTTTTCTAGCCCCCCGTCACACATGCCCGCGTGTCGCGTGCCGCGTGCGCAGATCTGCGGGGCCTGCAGTCGTTCCTGGACCAGGCGACGCGGCAGGGACTCAGCGTGTCGCTCCAGCGCGTCGACGCCAACGTTAGCTCCCTGCTGGCCGGCCTCTTCTCCTCGCTGCCCATCGAGGAGCTCAACCGATTCCGCGACCTGCTGCGTCGCACCGTGCTGCTGCTCAGCCCGCGCAACGCCAAGGTGTTCATCGCCGAGGTCAGTTACCGCCGCGTTGCTCGGAGGCCGCGTTCGCGGTGAGTGTGCGTGCGCGCGAGTGCCGTGCGAGCGGGCCAGGCGGGGAGCGGTGGCTTCCCAGTGGTTAGCGCGCTGGGCTACAGACCTGGCGACCCGGGTTTGAATCGCGCTCACGGCCAACACCAGTGGCCATTTTCTGAACCGCTCCTGGGCCTCCCCTATGAGTACCTAGTGCGGTGTGTAAACATTGCCACTAGAGAGACAAAGGCGACCGGGCGTGGTGCTGGTCACCCACCTCCTCGTGTGCTGTGTCGACCTTCATAGGTGCTCGCTAACAGCGCTTGACCCTGCAGTCCGTCAAGACTACATGGGGGATCTTTGTCGGGCAGGTACGTTAGAGCAGTGGTTTTCAGCCCGCATACAACGAAAAAGCCTGACGATGCTTCCAACGTGGGATGCGAAGCATCGCGAGGGAGAGCGCTCGACACGGCTATCCCGAAAGAACAGCTCTAAAGAGCAGCCATCAAGATTCGAGCAATGAAAACCTACATCAGTACATCTTCAGGGTACGTCAATGCCGTTCAGGTTGGGTACAGGTTGCCGCATGGAAACCGTGCAGGAGAAATATGTTATTGTACAAGTGATAAACAAACATGTCCACAGGGTTCGTCAGTGGCATGCTGTGGCGAGAAAACTAATCCGCAATGTGAATCAAATGCCTTACTAACACTTTGAAAAATCAAGGTGTGGGCATGTGATCTTGTTCATTGCACTGCAGCCGAAGTAACCTGAGTTGTGTTTTTGGATGGGTGGAGATGAGGGGTGGGGCACAGGAACCAGTGGTTTTGCATTAGAGATTCAGTCGGAAGTGGCGTAGCCATTAAATTGCCTGAGAGTTGGTGCATTGCAGATACACTGCCTTCAGAGCTATGTTTTGGGCAGTGCTATGTCATATGGTCCACGGGTTTGCGTTTAAACTGTATTCTTACACAGGGGAGTGCCTTTGAGTACCTGAACAAGTAGAAAGACATATGTACAAATGACACGTGGAAATAAAGTAGTTACCAGGAAAAACGTATTTTGAACATAAGGACCCCAATTACACCTCACATTTAATTAAAACCGGATCCCTTGCTTCTTTGAAAGGAGGCGAAATAAAAGGCTGGACATTTTATTCCCCATAAAAAAATGGTTCATGTGATCATTAGGCACTTAATCATCTCCATGGTGATGTGGTGGTTTGCCAGTGGTGAAGTTAAGGCAATAAAAGGTGTCCTCTTTAGTCTATAAAAAAAGATCAAGGTCTCCATCACAGAGGGGGGTCAATCACGTGTGTTACACATGCCACACACACTGGGCACGGGGTGTAAAAATAACGTGGCACAGGGACAATAGCGCTCGTCCTTCTGATATGCCCCGTGACGCCGCCGCGTGATTTGCTGATTTGGAGGAACCACGCTTGACCTTGTACGGATTTAGTGTTTGGGTTTGCGAGATGATGGATACTAAAAGTTTCTGAGAGATTGCTCACTCTGCGATCACTCTCCGTGTAAGTGCTGACCGTGTGAAATCTGGTTTTAACATAAGCGTGCATTTAACGTTGGATGAATGCCCTCTTGTTGACGTTTTGAAATCGTTGCATCGGCAAATTTTAAATTGGGCGTCCTGTCATCCAACTACAGCATAGTAAACGCACCTTCTTTACATAACTAGCGATGCGTTATGAAGTGCGTTATAAAGTGTACACATGGATTTCATGCAATGAGGCTGCACGTGACCCAGAATAATTTGGTCTTCATTGTCAATGATTTTTGGAACCACTGGTGAGGAGAACCCATTTGGGAAATAAGACTCATCATTGGCACGCCTAAAGATGACTGCTCTTTTCTTCTTTATGCTAATAATTAATACATCTACAACTGCGGGTCTATTTCCCATAATCATAGTATTTTTAATCTACGGTGTTAAGTCGTCACGTGGGTTCGTTGTCACTCTTAAACAACTAAAGCTCATCTCTTGCTTCCAACAGTCACTGACCATTGCCTGACCTCACAAGGGTAATGTTCCCAGATTACAGCTTTTTATAGTAATCTGTGGTGGGGTAAAGTGTGGGTACTCTCAACCTTCCCAAGACATATAGTTCCCTCTGGAAGAATAGGCCCAAATTCCACGTGGAGGTGCTCTACACAGCACCCTCTAGTGGCAATGCTTACACCAGCAGTGGTGTGAGCAAGCAATTGCAGCGCTACACCTGTGCCGTTACATTAACTCAGTTTCAGGCGATGGTTGTACCCACCACCTGTAAGCTATCATTGTGGATGCTAGGGTTTGTGGATCTCACAAGTGTTGCTCCATTGCTCATGGCATCTCATTGTCAGAAACCGCTTAATCATGTACAGGGTCGCGGTGAGCTGGAGCCTATCCCGGCAGACACAGGGCGCAATGCAGGGCTACACCCAGGATAGGACACCGGTCCATCACAGGTCACCAGGATCAACTTAGTCCGCAAGCCAATTAACCTTTCCGGCATGTTTTTTGACTGTGGGAGGAAACCGGAGTTCCTGGCCAAAACCCACGCGAACACGGGGAGAACATGCAAATTCCACACAGAAAGGCCCCCGACCCGGGATTCGAGCCCAGGACGTCATGGATTAACGAACCTGAAATTCATTTAGCACTTTCCCATTTATTGGAGTTGCTGCAGCGATACCAGATTCTGCATAGCGACTTATCGGGGGTCCTTTGTTAGCTCCAGCTAATGTTCTTGGTGAATATTAACGCCTTTTCTGTTTACGTTATTGCGATTTGAAGTACATTTGCAGCCGAGAGTGCACGTGGCAAAGATACGCTCATGTCAGAGGCTTGCTGCTACCTTTATATACATTTATTTTACTTAGAGCGCAATGTGCTTTGCAGTAAGTGAATAAAAATAAGCGTAAAAAACATTCCCCCGTTTTAACAGGTTTAATTTTGACCTCTTGGCTTAGGTTCGTTATTCTGAATGAAGAGCGAGACGGGACATTCAAACCCAGATAATAGAGCACATTTCTGCGCGAGTGTTTGTCAAGTTCTTCTGGAAAGGTTCCAGGAGATGGCGAGAATGAAATGTGACTGATGTGCGTGTGCGGGGGTGGCTTCGGAAACATCAGCGTGAAGTTAATGGAAGTTGGGTTTTTATATTTAACGAGAAAAGTGAATCAGTGGTGCATTTTGAAAATACATAAATTATTAGACTTGTCCACACAAATAATAAAAGGTAATTCACGTGTATAATCATGACTTTGGTTGCATTGGGCTCATGCATGTATGATCTTCGGTGCCGTTCATTGTGCTCGCTGTTACTTTGTGCGAGCACCCACGGGACACAACTATGAATACCAAGTTAAAATTTCGCGTTTGTGAAGAGCCATTATTTGACACTTTTTAACAGCGACTTTACACAATCATTTCCAGGTCCATTTTTTGTTGTTGCTGCAAATAAGTGTGCTAAACCCTGAGATGGTGCCGTTTAATCGTCACCATGGCAACATGCTGGAGCGAATCGCTCAGCAAATGACTTCCTCCGCGGCCCGGGCGTGTGAATGCATGGCATTATTGGTTGGCAGAAGTTAATCATGCAGAAAGAAAACTGTAATACAAAATCATGTTTCAAAAAGTCTGCTAAATAGCACAATAAATCAATATAGTTTTCGAATGATTTAAACATTCTGAGCTCACAAATTGGAAGGCGTGAGTTGGGCGAGACCATTACTTCGACGCTGTGTTAACTTCATAATAAGTGGCGATAAATCACGCTCATGAATGATAAATAATAGATAGGCAGAAAATGTTTGAACTGTCCCGGTGTGGAGCAAGAGCTGCACTGCACGGCGCACTAATCCGTCCTAACGTCGGGAGCTCCGGGTTAACGCAGATGGCAGGCGCAAGGAGCCAGATGTAGAAAACACTCAATGGGCTGGAAAACGGGAGAGCCATCTACATTTTCTATATATATATTATGTGTGGTTATCCATCGGCTCGTTTGATAATGTTCCTATCACAGATCATGTCAAAGCTCTATAACTTTGCACCTCTGGGGCACAGAAGTACTGCCCGCATATTATACACATCTGTCACAGTGTCACTTAAGCCTTGTCCCTGATGAACAGGCATGCACAAGGCATAGGTCTACATTTGCATTATCCGGACAGACATGAGTGGGTCAGTGTTTGCGCATGAATGTTTGTCATGAGAATGGCCCCTTTTACTTGCCCTTTGGGCGTTATTGCCCTGTTACCGTCATCCCATGCAATTTAGTTTCATCGTTTGTGCAGGTGAGGAGGAAGGATAGGAGCCGCTGGGGAGAGAGATTTCCAAAAGATTTAGCTCGGGCCAATAACCTGCCATGAAGCTCCACAATTAAAGTGAACCCGATAGATAAATAAAGATGCCCAAGCATGAATTTAAAGGGGTAAGGCTTGGAGGCGGGTGTTGCTGAGAAGGATGGAGCGGCAGCAATTCTCTGCTTTTGCCAGAGTGCGTTTTGTAATTGCATTACTCCATCATTTGATTTTTGAAATATGCTTTTGAAAATATGTTTTCCGTTTGGTGATGAACGAATTTATCATATCGTGGTATGCAGTCTTTGTGTACGTTTTTGCACGTAATACATACAATTCTAGTGATATTTAATTGAGTCACCGTTTGAAAAATGTGCATTATTTTTCTTAAATTGTCATTTAAAATGAATTTTACTGTTAATATATTATTGAAAGTGATTTTTGTTTTACATTTTCCCAACATCGTTACATTTTGTGATTGTCTCATATTTATTATCATTATTATACATTTACAATTGTGACAAAATGTCTCGTTTATGTACATGCAGGCGTACGTTCGTGAGAGATTTTTTTGTTTAAAAGCCAACATAATGACTTTCTTAACAGTTGAATATTTGACTAGCCTAATTTCACAGCCTCTTATGATATGCGCACACTAAGCATGCGAAAGCGCATAGCAATTGCACATAGAAAAAAAATACTATTTATTTCCTCCCACCAATCAAACTGAACACATTAAACAAAGATTATGTGATTAAGACATAACAATAACACATCTGGTGTCTAATCTACGTAAATTATGTGTGCGTTTCAGCATTGCTAAGTGTGCACTGGAGAATGCCCTGCATCGCCTACTCCTCATTACAAAAATGTCACGTTTAAACACATGACCACGCCGTTTTGTCTTCTGCCATGATTGTTTCTGTGCTGCTTGTCATGTATGATTCTGGCCATGCGCACCATAGCTTAGCATCGATCACGTTCCACAGTGCGACAACGTCTATATGTCATGTTTGAATGATTCGTATTCTTGCTAACCAATAAGTCGTGGCACCTGACTCACTGAAATCTGCGTTACGAATTCGCCGACGAGGGTTCGATTCTCGACGATGGCTAACGTCCGTGGCGGCGAGCGATATCTAAAATTGTTCTGGCCCCCGTCTTCCCCCCCTCCATCCCTTCAACAGCCCTGTGCTAACCAGTGTGGTGCATTGTGGCCAAACAACCCTAAAGAGTGAAATGCATGAGCAGGCCTTCATCTATCAGTGGGTTGACAAAGAGCTGATCATTATTGCTATAGTACCCTTGCACACATTCCCATCAAGGACATCGCTATTCCTGCTACACTGACTCAGATGCTTCTTCACCAACAGGCCTGTCCCCTTCTCCTGGGGGATGTTTCCCCTGAACTGTATATAACTTAAAACGCTTGAAATAGGGGAATGGGTACCATCAATTCTATTTTTTATCACCCCATGGCAGCTAATCAATAGTGTAAGCTGTGATATGTTAAGGCCGGCGTCATAAAACTAAATGGAAAAGAGGGTGGAGGGATAACACGCAAGCCGAAAACGGAGCATCCCAATAAATCGTGATTGCGTTTACAAAAAATATATATTAATGGTAAATCACACGTAGTCATTGCAGTAAATGTTACAACACAATTAAAAGTTTAACAAAGTTTTATTATAAAAAAAAGAATCAAACCTACTCTGAACAAGTACCACTGGCCATGTTGTTAGTTTTTTTTTTTTCATTTTTACGGCAGAGTTAATGATGATGGTGATGGTTACGATGAAGTGTTTGCAGCTTATGCTGGAATAGCGCAGCGAGGAAGGTCTAATGTGCTATTTGGAGTTGAAACTGATCATGTATGGATCCTATCGTGTGGGACATTTATTTGCAGTACATTAAACACTTTTACGTGATTCTGTTCACTTGCAGGCTTAGTTATTAAATTTTGTGTTGGTAAAATTTGATTACTAATGCCAGTAAACCTCATGCATGTTAAGATCTAAAAAGATTGACATTTTAAGCATTTTGAAGTTGCATTTCAAAGGATTCCTTGAAATGTGTTTTTTTTCCAGACACATATATGCTGAGCTGTGACCTTGGTTTAATTTTGCGGCTAATCAGGATCTAGTTTGAATTGAAAATGTTGTCCTAATTGTCCCTGTAATAGAAAATAAATACATCACAAAAGATGGATTTATACCAAGGTTTAGGTGGCCAAGATTAATAATGCAGATGCACAGTTGTTCGTCACAAATGTAAACCTATGGATTTTAGTGGTAAACTGCATACCAATCCAATATGCGTATGAACCAATTTATTGTAGGTTTGGAAATTACTTGATTTCAGAATGTTACCAAATTTTGACACACAGAATAAAACTGGCCGCGACCCTGCTCAGGATTAAGCGGTTTCTGTAAATGAATGAATGAATGGTATCCCATGAAAAATAATTGCTCATTTGCCGTAACATTCATTTTTACAACACCACAATGTATACATATATATGAAGATTCCCATTTCCACATTCGTTTTTCATTTTACAGTTATTCGTAATAATACACAGTACTAAAAAATAACTATGTTTTAACAAATCTGGGTCCTTCATCTCACTAATGGTTTTAAACGCTTTCAATCATTTTGACTTGTATCAAGCAAATGAGCTGTCAATCTTCCTTTGATTTTTCAATGCTTCCTGCCACTTTTTGACTCCTTCCCAACTCTGTATTCTTTTATCTCTCGCTGTTATTCCATCCCTTCCTATGCATTTTCCTATTGCACCACCCATCCCTTCGCGAACCACGAGCCTTTGTTTTTCACCTGCCTATGCACTGCATCGCAGGATCACTCATTGCCAGGTTTGATCCCAATCTTGAATCTCTACTGTGGCATATCAGCATCTCATATGGCTGGAAATCCCAGATCTACTTACTCTTTTGCCCTCGTCATCTCCAGCCACACCTGTGTATTTTACTCCTGAATATCTCACACTGAGAATTATCAAATTGCATTGCACTTTTTGTCAATTACTGTCGTTTGTCTTTTATAACATTGTCTAATTCCATTAAAATATTTGTAGTGGTTAATTTCTGAATATGCATACTGTTCTGTACATTTTTTGTATTTACATTTATAAAGGAGTATTAGCCTATATATTGTTTGAACAAATTGAAGCAAATCCAAATAAAGTGCTGAATTGAGTTTGTTTTTAAAATCTTCTATTAAGTGTCAGCATTGATTTTCTCCTCTTCTGTTCCTTCAACTCTAATCTATGGTGTTGAACATTTTATTATTATTATATCGGACTTTAGTATACTAAAAGATCTGATTGATATTTGCTTTAAGAATATTGATTTTGCAATGAGTTGCGGCCATACTGTGAAAACATTTCTGTAATTTAATATGACTGCCTTCTCACGCAGGATTAGTTGCATACAGTGCTTTTGGCAAAACAACAACGATTTAAGTGTATGCAGTGTCTACAGGCATCTGCATCTCGTTGCACTTGGCATGGGTGAGGGACAACATTATGGAGATGAAAGTGGGACGTGAGAGGGGGAGGTAAAGGCAGGGAGAGGAGGTAGAGCAGCAGCAGGGCCATTTCTTCGGACCAACAAGGCCAAGCACAGGGAGGTCAAGCCATCGATTTACAGGGTCGGCCAAGGCAATAGCACTGAGTCCCAGGATAGTCTAGAGAAGGCTGGGACTCATCACCAAAGAGTCCCAGGGGTAGCCCAGGCAGCATCAAGGAGCCTCGTGGCAGCTTTAGGGGCAAGCGGAGTCTGGGAAACAGATGGGAGGCAGCGGCATTGAGGAGCGGGTATGCGGACGAAAGGTCAGGCAACTGTCAGCGACGTGAGTGTTGGGCCAAGCGATGGGCCGGGACATAAGCATACGAGGTCGAGGAGAAACGTACGAAATAAAG
This sequence comes from Geotria australis, assembly GCA_036362915.1. Classification (NCBI taxonomy): domain Eukaryota; kingdom Metazoa; phylum Chordata; class Hyperoartia; order Petromyzontiformes; family Geotriidae; genus Geotria; species Geotria australis. Next base: position 6,996,712 of record JAZEWU010000002.1, on the reverse strand, counting down.
TGGCAGGGAGGCAAGTCTAATAGAGGGAAGGACCGAGGCCAACGTTGGGTTGGGCAGCAACAACAATACCACTGCACAGTCACCTCAACCCAAGGGGTTGAGAGCGTCGTACTAAACGTGGAATGTCACCTAACAATTGTGTCTGTTTAGCCATATATGCAAACGTTAAATTGCCTTTCGGTCATGCTTGCTTAGCGTTCTAGTTTTAGTACAATGTTCTCGGTGAAGAGATAATTGGAGGTAAATTTTTTAAAGGAAAATTTAAATATGCATTATTATTATTATCATGAACATCCCAGACTGCGATTGGGATGCAAATCTAATAAACGACGACTAAAACTACGCTGAAAAAACACATCCAAATGGAACAAAATTCAGCTGTCATACTTTGCCATTGACGGTCCTTCGTAAACACTTTTGCTCGAAGGTATTCATCGAAGAGAGAATGACTCAGAGGCGCGAGCAAACCGCAGAGAGGTGGGGAAGGGGAAAGGCAGCCACGCGTTAGCCGGCGCCAAAGTTTGCCGGACACTGCGTCCTATATATTACGATGTTATCGGCCGATTAATTGATGAGTGTGGTTTTAATTGTGGGAGGAAACCGAAGAACCCGGAGGAAACCCACGCAGATCAGGGGGAGAACGCACAAACTACTCAACAAGGAAGGCGCCCGAGGCGGGAATCGAACCACATCCAGCAGGGATTTCTTTCTGTAAGGCACAGATGTTACCAATGAGCCACCTTGAATCCCAACTGATCGTCTCGCAACACAGTCTCGCAGTTCTCAGAAATCCACGTTACTTAGAGGGAATTTACCAGTGCACCGAGAAGCAACATTTGGTTGGGCAAATACGCGTGCACCTGGTATTTTTAATAGGACGTTTTTCTCTCCGAGGAAGATTTGACTTTCGCTTCGAAAAAGGGAAAAGTGTAGCACTCATAGATAATGTTTTAATTCCTGCTGTAAAAGTCTCCATTGTTTTATAGTTGTTAAAATGTTGCTCCCTATAGAAATTAAAGTGTGTTTTTATATACTGTACTTCATACCGTAAATTTCGTATATAGTCCGTTTAATTGCAGCTAATACATTGCAGTTTAATAATTCCTCCATATTTTTTCACAACTTCCATTTATAACGTCTTTAAACGTTTAATGGTTACAATGAAACTTTTAGTTTTAGAAAGTTGCAAGTATTATAACATTTTGAAATACCGCACAGTGCACTTACAATGCAGAGGTCACGAGTTCAATACGATCTCCCGGCGTGTCAGTTGAAACAACGGTGAAAATTTCATGCAACTCCTCCACTTCTGCCCGGCCAGAAGTGTGAATGGGTGGACTGCCGTCAATTGGTAGATCACGTGTGGTGGGATAAAGTGTGGGCTCTCGCACCTCTTTGAAGACGTCAGCCTGATCGAGTAGGCCAAAGCCCCCTGAAAGGGTTCTCTAGATCACCTACTAGTGGAGGCTATATTACCAACAGTGGCCTAAGCAAGCAATTGCCTGCAGACTCAATTGCCCCCGGTGCCCTGTGATGGACTGGCGTCCCATTCTAGGTATAGCCCTGCCTTGCGCCCTGTGTCTAGCGGGATAGGCTCCGGCTCACCGCGACCCTGTTCAGGAATAAGCGGTTTCTGACAATGGATGGATGGATGAAGTAGTGTACTTCAATGCTTCCCATTGCCATTGTAACTTGGAAATCCAGCGACGTAGTGTTACCTGTGGAAACTGCCATTGTTGATGGAAGTAGTTTTTTCTGCCCGTGCCAGACTTGTCTTTGTCTTTTTGCAGGCTATTGAAGCCAACCTGGCGGCAATGGACAGCCACTGGATATTTGTTAATGAGGTAAGGTGACCTTTGTTAATGGGTTTTGGTGGCCTTTGCCGTATTCATAAATGGCGCGTCGAATTAAAATACAGGCTTTGTGATTAGAAAATCAAGCAATGTCGGTTTTGCCATCCTGCGTTGGCAATGGTGCATCTGCACGGCTAACATAAAACACTCGTAAAGAGGAAAACAGTGTGCTGTAAAGAATCGCCAGTGCGCTAAATCTCACCTATTATGTATGTGGGTTTTCTGTTCGCTTTAAGGCACTGTCAGTTATGAATATATTTATTTAAGAGATTATTACGAGATTATTTTAAAGACAAACAAACATATTCACGCTGCTTCCAATCTTAAGGTAACCGCGATGAAAGCGTCATCTCATCGCTTTTTATTCGGCACCATGACTTTGAAAGTTTCTCTGGTCCGTGCCAGTATGATATTAATGATGCAGCGGATTCCCCAAGTGGGCCTAAATGGAGTGTTAACAATAAACACAATCGGTGCGAGGGTCGGACAGGTCACACTAACCATCTGTCGGGTGTCCGTGACATCTGCTCCCCTCCCTGCAGGAGATCAACGACGCCGAGATCCAGGAGCTGGTCACCACGGCCATCGGGAGGCTCACAGTCATCCGCCAGAGCTTTCCCGTGGCCCGCAACGCCAGCCAGCGCTGTATACGCAACAACCACCGCATCTCCGAGTCCCTGTGCGGCACGAGCGACGCCAAGTCCCTCGAGGTGCGAGACGTTTGCTAGGCCCGCTGGCTGGCGCGGCCCGTCGGCGCGCTGGGCCGCGCCGCGTTGCCACGCCGCCCCGTAGCCCCCGTGTCCCCCGACACGAGGCAGCTCCCGACTGCCTCAATAGACCCTGATTTGCGACTTTGATAGACCTCGACAAATTTGAGGTTACCGCCAAAAACGAACGGGGAATCGCCCGAGATTTCCGAGCACTGAATTTGCTCTGATTCGGGGCATCGCTCATCCGATTTTTTGCAGCGCGAACTGCGCATTTAATGGCATTCTGTGTGCCCCGTGAAAAAACCTCGATGACCCCCATTGACAGCAGGGCCGAGGGAGCTGGGTCAGTATTGATGGGGTTTGTTAGTATGAGACTTGATGCTATCCTTCCAAGGCTTGTTACAGCATCATTTTCGGCTACAATGACGCTCTGGGGCCGAGTTGAGCGAGCAGTTGTAATCCTATAATTCAACTTTACAGAATATAATACATTGTACATATTAGCAACAGTACAGGTAGACATTCACTTAAATGTATCATATGTATTGTTGTCAAAGGCCTGTATCTTTTCGACATGAAAAATCATTATTATTATGCTTGTTTACCCAGGTAAGTCTCACGAAGTCTCAAGCTTATTTTAAAACAGGCTCCTTCTCAGTTTTAACAGTTATGGATTTTGCATTAATATATACAATGTTTTTACTGCCGTTACACTCATATTATATTATTTGTCCTCTCGTATCCATCCAACGATTCTAAACTGTAGTTGTTTTTCAGTAATATAATTCACTCCAAGCATAAAAAAAACATATCCTCCGCGTATTTTATCACACGGCACTTCAGTAATATCAACCCTCTCCCTAACCCACCAATGCCGCCCGCTCGATCCCCTTTAAAGCATCAAGCGTATTTGAGAATAAGCAATTCATCAACTGTCTCGGCAGTCTTGCCAAAGCCACGAGGTCCTCCAGGGGCCGTGCCCATTAAACATTTTGTCATTTTTTATTTAGCTGGCTTCCCTTTGACGTGGCGCACGCGCACGGCCAGTTTGACCTATCTGACGGCGCGACACCGCCGAGGAAGCGACGCCACCGAGTCCCCCCGGAATCCTTATTTATGAGCTGCTGAGAGTGATCTCAAGAGTCACTACAATTGGAAACAATATGGGCAATGCGGAGGAGAATGATGGAGGAAGAGATGGCCACATGTCACCACCCTCATTATTATTATTATTATTATATTTGGGAGTTAGAATAACAATGGGGCAGCACGGTGGCGCGGTGAGTAGTGCTGCTGAAAGACAGCAAGAACGTTAGGGGTTCGAATCCCGGCTCAGATACCTTCATGTGTGGAGTTTGCATGTTCTCGCCGTGTCCGCGTAGGTTTTGGCCGGGCACTCCGGTTTTCTCCCACAGTCCAAAGCCATGCTGCTGCATAGGTTGATTGGCCTGTGGACTAAATTGCCCCCGGTGCCCTGTTATGGACTGGTGTCCCATCCTGGGTATAGCCCTGCCTTGTGCCCCATATCTGCCGGGATAGGCACCGCCTCACCGCATCCCTGTAGAGGATTAAGGGGTTTCTGACAATGATGATGATCAATACTAATAATAATGAGACAGCAGTCGATTGATGTAGGTTTCCACGGCTCGATTTATGAGAATCGCTCTTAAGAGATGCTCTTTTGATAAAGCAGTGTTGAGCATTCCTCCTCTCTCCGTCACAACATTTCACCTCCAACGTGGGAGGCGAAACGTCACGAAAGAAAAAGAGGAACACTGGACACTGCTATCCCAAAAGAGCAGCTCTTGGGAGCAATTCTCAGAGAGTAGTTTAACAAATAATTAGGGAGCAGCTCAGGAAATAAATATCGTAGGATATTAACTGGGGTTGAACGTGAATCACGCATGGCTCTTGTTAAACTATGGAAATGCATTCGTCCAGAGCGTGCGAAAAGATGTTGTGTTAGATATTCCGTATGTGTCCCGATGGACATATCATGCTGGGGTTGTTGTTTTTGTATTTCTCGCCGTGCAAACATCACGATGGCAAGTGAATGTTTCAGGAAATAAATTATTTGTGATAATCCAGTCGACATGAATACGAATGGAGAACGCAGTTAAATTATTACACGGAACGAGCGTGGTGTACGGATTGTTTAAGAGTGTGAGTTCACAAAACTTTTAATTAAACTAATGGATTTTGTTTAACGGATGCAATAGACAGTGAAAGAGGTGACATTTTCGAAAGAGTATATTCCCATGATTTTTTTACTATTCTTACTCATCCTAAGTGCACTAATTTTTCCTCAATTCTGGAGTCAAAATTCGAGCATTACTGCCGTGCCAAGATTCTACTCTGATTGAGAGGCTTCGCTTGGAGCACTGCAGCCAAAATTAATCGTCTCTTTCATATACCTTAAGACATATGAAGGACTGTACAGTATCTCTTATCACTCTTCGGTCAATGAATTTCCGTCAAACCCAAATACTACGGAGGAGCATTGCCAGCCTTTGTGTTGTTATCAGTAAATAACACGCTATCCACACAGGGCAGCGATCCAATATAAAAAAAAATGCCCTGGTTCTTTTATGTTTCACACCGATATGTGTATCACGGAGAATATATCTCAATCCTATCTTACTTTCCCCCTCCCTTTGTCTATGTTCCTGAGAATGTTCTTTTCTGTTTTGTATTTTTTTTTACTTAAAACGTGTTGTATCTGTCTCTTGAGTGGATTTAGAAAGTTGTGGCAAATCTCCACTGGCGTTATGTTGATTTCCTCTCCTAGAAAATGTTTCCAGAATTTCAGAAGTAATAAGGGCTGTTAAAAATCTGAGGAAAATCAGCTGTGGTTTTCTGTCACGTGTTCATAACATCGTTAGGCTTGTCGATTAAGTAAACATTTGCGAACGTACACTGACATATACTCACCAGGCAAAAGCTTCAGATTCTTCTCACGAAACATTGTACGAAATAACTTTTTTTTGTATCCTATCAGGTAAGTGTAAACTGTGTAATCAGCAATTGAAATCTGTCTGGAATTTCTGGGGGCCAGAAGACCACAGGATACTTGAGATTTAGAGGCCGGGAAATCTGTAGATAGTGTGTGTCAATAATTGCAGCAAGTCTAGCTTTGATGATTTGTTTATAATCCATGAGGCAGGCTGGTATTTTGTTATCATCAAAGAACCTAAAAAGAACAAAATGCAGAGGATATTGAGCCCTCGGAATTTGACACAGCACATATGTGTACGTGTCCAGTGAATATGTACTGCAGCGCATGTGTGATACACGTTGCATATTAAGTAATTTATCGTCCACTGTTTTTATTAAACATTTTCTGACAAGAACGATAGGCACAGAAGGTACAGTCATTAGATGCGATAGCCCGAAAGGGTAGAGAGATTAAGATCATTAAACACCATTACATATACCGTGCGAGTGGAAACTGCCAAATGCGGGGTATATGACATTAGCTTTGATTTTCATATAAATAAAATTATAACCATCCCTTGCTTTCATATTATCAACCCGTAGCGGTTTTATCGTGTTAACCCGCTTATCTGTATTCTCCGGGGTGTCTCTTGAGCGGCATTACCAGTCGGCTTGCGAGCACATGAATGTGCAAACCCCGCCGTTGAGATTCCGCGCACACCGTTCCATCGACCCCTCTCTGCTTCCCCCGGTGTGCGTGCGTGCGCGCCTCGCCTCGCCTCCGCGCCGAGCAGGTGTCGAGCCGCTACGTGTACGACAGCGTGCTGCTGCTCGCCACCGCCTTCCACCGCAAGCTGGAGGACCGCAAGTGGCACAGCATGGCCAGCCTGAGCTGCCTGCGCAAGAGCTCCAAGCCCTGGAACGGAGGCCGCTCGATGCTGGACACCATCCGCAAGGTGCGACCTCCGGCGATTGAGCATCGGCGTGCGGCCTTCCGCGCGGAGCTTCATTTTGGTCCGAACAGCGACTACTACAATAGATGTGGATAGTTAGGTGTTTGTTATTACAGCAGAAAAATACCCAGTGAGCGTGCAAGCTCTTTACGGTATTCCTGCGACCCAAGAAACACGGAATTGACAAAAATATGTAAAAATATAAAAATAACAAATTAACCATACAAAACGAAAAATAACCATTTACACACGGCATTGTGCATAATTGACCAAATAAAAAAATATACAATAACAACTCGCTTTTACGGCACGCCCATACGTTGAGAAATATGTGAACGTGCAACGGCAGAAAAGACGACAACGGGAAACAACAAGAGTGACCGACGTAGGGAAGGAGGGAAAATGTTATATTTACGGGCTCTGAAAGCATGGTTGAAAATAAGTTAGAAGCAGAGACTTGAAAAGAGGAAGAGGGGACTAAGCAGAGTTGGATAGGGAGGGAGTTCCAGATGTTGATACGAGAATCATTTTAGTATGCCACACCCGTCCTTTGAACGTAAATATATGTTTTTATATAAACCTGCTCATAGGATTAAAATAATGTAAGGTTCGGCAAAACAGGATCATTATGCATAGGCGTACCTCATACTCTCGTAGTAGTGCCTTACACAGACAATCCCTACTCCAAGCCAGCCGAACTGTGTGTTGAAACTATTGAATCAGGAATTAATCTCTGCTTTGGCAGCTAGAATCGTCTCACGTGTATGCTAACTCACCACCTTGCTGATTGTAGAGACATTGGCCGGGTCATTGATGCATCTGGCACTACCGTTGCTTTAAGGCAACACGAGAGAAACAAAACATTACCGTTCATCTTTATCGTGTGCAGGTGTTGTTAGCCACAAGTTAATTAAAAAGTAGTACTTTTCGGAAAAAATATGTTGGCTAAAAAGTAATGTTTGACAGTATCATTTGAATTATTAACAAATCTGTGATTATGATAATTGTACATGCATGTAATTTGTTGGAACAATTGTCGTAATGATACTTTTGTATATGCTAAAAACTGAAGTAATTTTTTTTAATCATCCAAAACATAAGTTAGCAATAATTATAATCAAACATAACAGTGCAACTATTCTCTCTGCCGGCTTTGCTTGCTGCTGACTTGGAGCAGATAACAAACCACTTCACACTGGAACTAAGAGTAATGGTTATTCTAATAAGTTGTTGAAATTACATGGTTGTTAAGACATATTTAAAGCATACGTATATTTTAATTTACAATGGATTAGCACCCTCTCTCCAATGGCAGGTCTTTGGCTCAAACTCCCTCCACCATGTCCAACTTAGACCTTGTGTTCAAATCCTTAAATTAAAGTGTTATCGCGTGTGGGGGGGGCAATGAAACGCATGTTTTAATACTTTGCGACTTTTTCCCACCTCTCCATATTTTAACATTTCCACAGCAGCACAACCACTCTCCTGTCCCTGTCCCACCCCACCACCAGGGCCGGGTGAGTGGCCTCACGGGGATCCTTGACTTTGGAGATGACGCCCTCAACCACAACGTTCAGTTCGAGATCCTGGGCACAAGCTACAGTGAGCTCTTTGGTCGCGACGTCCGGCGGGTACGTTGATATCCGTCGCGGGCTCGTTAGATCGGCGGGATGAATGAAAAGCCGCACGCTCCTCAGACGTTCACAGGTGGATCTCTCACTGGCAGGGCTGTCAAGAGGCCAGGGCTGGAGGCCTAACGCAGAATTCTACGTGCGGGCCGCTTTATTCGTTTGCAACAGAAGAGAGCAGGTTTGATGTGGGGCCCTGTTTTGTTCGAAGCCAGCCGGCAAATTGCCAATTTTGCCTGATCCCCCTCCGTGAAGCCTTTCTTGCTGGTTCCGTGTTTTGATGCTCGCCGTGCAGCTGCAAGTCAGCTTATCATCGAGCAGCCCCGTCTCTCCGAAGCGGGTCGCGAGTCGATCATCCTGTCCACTTGCCAACGCAGGCAATCCCATGACGTTTCTTTCACAGGCTAGATCATGTCGTGCTCGTGTCATGGCCGTGCTCACCATCAGCAATGCATTCACCTGTCATAAACTGGTGACTTTGAAATTCCAACAATGCGGTTCCGACTAAGAACCGTGGAAAAGTTTTAAAGTAAATTATCTTAAATTGCATTGTTATGATGTCGAGATCCGAGAGCCGTGCATACGTAAGATCAGCTTACAGTCTTACGATAATATGATTAAGCATGAAGGCGGGACACAGGAGCTTTACTGAGCTGCCAATCTAATTCACTCTTAGCAAACGGCAAAAACACAGCAAATCACTGACAATCCTGAGTGCTAACCATGAGCGTTACCATGGTCTCACAACATTTGTCTCTGCGTGTAATGGGTCTTGCGGGCAGCTTTTCTCAGCAAATATAGACATCACATCAGCACACAACGGATAGCTCTAACCAACACACAATACATTAGAGTCCGCTCTCGTTGTTAATGATAATGTCAACAATATACATTCTGAAGCGGCCAGAGAGATGGAGCCCAGCATCTACCACTACTACGTCGTCCATCCAATGAAAATGTTTGTCTCTATGATTTTAAGCGTGCCCTTAAAGTGTGATGAGACGTCTATTTTCGGTGTTAAGCTCTTCTATTTGAAAGCTTATGTATACACATTCAAATTACTCCTGGTCTTCCTCTTGAGAGGGACAATCTTAACTCAAGTGCTCATTTAAATACCGTCGTCGTGTGGATTTCATCAAAGTGGATTTCTGAGTTAGAACAACAACTGAAATTGACATCACTTCGAAAGTGAATATTATATTAATGCAAAAGCTAACACAGTTATATAATTAAACTGGCTTCTTAAAAATCTGAGAGGGCTTCTATGAATTTAACGTTGACAAGCCTGTTACATTGAGTCAGCACACGGCAGTGCTTGCCAGTCGAATCCGCTCCGTTCAATGCCAAAGGCAATACAATCATGTCAAGTAGTGGTGCTCGTCTGCCAAGAGAGAAGTCTTGGGATTGAATTACTTTAGTTTAAATGAAATAATAACAAGTAACAGGATCAAGGTGCATCTAGACCATATTGGTCATGGGGGACTGCGTGACCATACTTCGCAACACTGCTCAGTGAGGGCTTTAGAGGGGCGAGTGAGGATTTGCTCTGCTCTCACTCGCCACTGGTGATGGCCGTGGCTCGAAATTAAATTCAGGTTGGCAGGTTCATAGCGTGGTGTGCTAACCACTGCTCCACCACTACCTTCGATGAGCAACCTTAGATCCCAATTAAAATTAACATTTCTGCCTCGTTGTTTATTGCAAATCTTGATTTGTGTTTGAAATGTTGCAAATGCTGCACTTGATCCCTCTCAATGTGCAATAAGCTACCTATGACTTTTTCCCATCGCAATGTTTAACCACATTATTTATTTATTTTTATTCATTTGGTCAATTATGTGCAATGCTGGGTGTACTTTTTTTTGGTTTGGTTAAGTTTTATTTTTACATTTTTCTTTATTTTTGTCAATTTGCGTGTTTGTTGTGTCGCAGGAATCCCGTTAAGAGCTTGCAAGCTCACTGGGTATTTTTCTGCTGTAACAAAAAAAACATCTATCTACCACTGTACACAATTGGCTACGTGAGGCATTTCCTCAAAATGCTGTTCACATCTTGATTTAAATGCCTGACATCTCAATGGTTACATTTAAAAAAATTGTTGACGTGCCTGTATAATTTTTACATTTTGTCATTTAACTATTCTGGTGATTAAGGCTCTGGGAGATACGCTGACACTGTCATAAACACTCATTTGCGTATATATTTAGTGGTGCAGTAGGAGTATACATGGGGTGAGAGAGCATATCTCGAAGCTTCTGGGTAGACAGATGTCGTTGTCTACTTTTGCCAAGCACCGCATTCAGTAACGAGCGTATGACAAGGGTATTGAAGAGTTTTACCAGCTAATTAAATCACAATTCATTCATACACAGTTCGTGCAAACATTACAATAGGGGTTTCTTTACTATGATTTTGTGGAATGCTAGCTAGGGTAAGTCAAGTTTGTATTATCTTTATCGAGGTAGCGTCACTACTCCGGCCACTCGCATCAACACAATCCCGTACTCTGCGCAGCTCATCACAGCACCTACTCCACACACCGCGCTCACGTACAACCTTCGCGAAACGCCGATTCTCGATCGCGGCACCCACAACCTGGAACAGCCTGCCACGACCTATTGCGTCAAACACAGTCCCCCACAGCCTTAAAAAAACTCTTAAAAAGTCACCTCTTCACCGACTCACAACAAACCGACTGAGCAGGGTGGCTCCGCGCCTCCGAATCAACGGGTGCAACGAGCCCGGAGAAAATGCGCGCGTTACAAAAGTAGATTATTATTATTATTAGGTGTACTGAACGACTACCGTTCAAAAGAGTAGGTTTTCATGGCTCGATGCATGTTGGTTGCTCCTCACAGCTGTTCTTTCGGGATAGCCGTGTTGATCGATCTCCCTCTGTCCCTCGTGACGTTTCGCCTCCCACGTTGGAAGCATCATCAGGTGGTCGATGATGCTTCCAACGTGGGAGGCGAAACGTCGCGAGCGAGAGAGGGAGCTTGCTCGACACGGCCATCCCAAAGGAACAGTTCTGAAGAGCAACCATCAGTAGTGAGATTGTAAATGTATACCATCTCTACTGTGGGCGATCGGCCATCATTCCTTCTTGTGACATGTCCTGCCCGAGTCCACTCACGAGGAGCGCAGTGTGTGCGATAAGATGTCCACCTAGCTGATGGAGCACCGAAATAATCTCATGTTCTGGTGCTAGGTAAAATTGTTGCATCGCACAACCATGATAGATGGTATAGACTTGGGTGGAGGCCCTCATCCAACAGTAGGTTGATCATGGCTGACGATGAAGATGGTAGTTTTATTTAGACTATTGTAAACTGCCTTTCAATGCTGTTCTTTCGGGATAGCCGTGTCGAGCGTTCCCCCTCTCTCCTTTGCGTCGTTTCGCCTCCCACGTTGGAGGCATCTTCAGGCGTTCTTCAGGTGCTCGACACGGCTATGCTGAAAGAACACCTTTGAAAAGAAAATATCATGCATCGAGCCATGAAAACCTACATCAGTACACTATTGGACATGTAAACATGCTGCAAGGCCAGCAAATAACATCAGCACGATTTTGACACTCGTATAACATAGACAAAAGTAAAACCTAAAAACTACATGTACTTATGATAGTTGCTTTTCAAAGCTGTTGTTTTGGGATAGCCGTGTCGAGTGCTCCCGCTCTCTCCTTTGCGACGTTTTGCCTCCCACTTTGGAGGCATCCTCAAGCGTCCTGTGTCGGCGGAGGAGAGAGAAGGAACGCTCGACACGGCTATCCCAAAAGAACAGCTATGAAAAGCAACCGGCATGCATCGAGCTGTGAAAACATACGTTTATACCGTACGTTAACTAACAACGTACACTAACGCATCATCGATCAGGTATAGAAATGTGCGGGCAGCATTCGTGTGGTGGAGAAAAGGTTGCCGTAGCGCGGGGCTGTTTAGTATTCTTAGCGGCTGCGGTTCACTGTGAAGGAAGGAGCAGAGAATTGGTACGTGTGAATGGTGCCCTTTATTAACTGTGTTTGCCGAGGCTCCGGGGAAATGATTTGGTGTGGTCTTGTGAGGGCTTCAACAACATTCTTGTGAAGCAATAAAACACGGCTTTATAAAATATGAACAAATGTGGGAAGAAAAAAAAGTGAAAGCTGTGCCTTTACAATGTAACTAAAATATTCATGTTGTCAGGAACAAAAACTTAATTTGAAAGTCATATGGCTAATCCCTTCCCAATTAAGCAGCTATTAATTTATTTCAAAACAGTTGTATCCTTTAACGACGCTCTGAAAAATATGAATAAAATTTGTTTCATTTATCCTGGAAACAAGGCTGGACACGATGTGTCTAAGGACAACACGACATGCTCCTGTCAAGTGTTGCTGCGTTTGAGTCCAACGCAGCGCTGATCAGCTCTCGCTGCTCATCCCTAATGGGATGGTGCAGCTTGTCCGCTCTTTGATAAATTACACGTCGGCCTTTTGGTTTACGTCATTATAAACGTCCGTTGCTTTGCTGCTGTAAGTTTCCATGTTTCATAATAACAAAGCGCCGTGTCATGCCAAGGGGGCGTAAAGTGACCACTGTTTCTTTCAAGTTATTTCGCATCACTCCTGTGTGAAAAGCATATCAGGCAACGTAATGGAGGTGCGATGCATTGAGGTTATTAAAGAATACAAATAAGAATGCATGTGTTTTAGAATTTACGAATCAAAACATTCAGTTTTGATGCAAGGCATTTTACTCATCCGTTACATGAAGCCCAGAAAGTATGGTTCCCATTTGTTATTTATGCATTCAAACACCCCTTACAGGAGCCCGACCAAACTTTCCACGGTCTTTTTTCACCAGGGGAAGGTCATAGCCTACATTGCGTGTCTAATTACGCGACAGCTTTGCAAAAAACAATAATTTATCACTCCTATACTATCCTCTGCATTCCTCTGCGATATTCCAAGTCTCTCCTTACACCCCCGTCTCCAGTAACGAGATGGATCGTCCCAGTGACCTAACGCCACACGGACCAACTGCGTCAAGGGGCGCCGTGTACCTCTATGCATAGAGCAGGTGTCAAAGGGTAGGTGTGGGTCTCAAGGTGCACCTGGCCTGGCACAAGCGCCGTGGTGCTGTAACATCAATCGTTCTCCCCTGCCTTGCTCCAAAATTCATGCGCCTCAACGATAACAATTGACCAAGTTGCTCCAGTAGCTCTAACAACTGCCATCCATCCATCCATTGTCAGAAACCGCTTAAGCCTGTACGGGGTAGTGGTGAGCCCGAGTCTATCCCGGCAGACACAGGGTGTAAGGCAGTGCTCTACCTAGGATGGAACGCTAGTCCATCACAGGGCACCGTGGGCAATTTAGTCTGTCGGCTAATTAAGCTATGCAGCAGCATGTCTTTGGACTGTGGGAGGAAGCCGGAGTGCTCTAACACGCGTCTATATCTGTTTAAGGCAGGCACCGTTACGGGACTGCTTACCGGGGACACTATGTACAGTTATACACTCGGCAGGTTTGCACAGTGGGAACACTTGTCCCTCGCAGCAAAACGCACTTCGGTTAATTCCTAACTTAGGCAGCTTTCTGTGTATATTCTTCCCGTTCTGCGTGGGTTTCCTCCGGATTATCCAGTTTGCTTTCATATTTCACAACATCCAATGCCACTGTGGTTGCTCTTCGGAGCTGTTCTTTTGGGATAGCCGGGTCGAGCGCTCTCCCTCGCGACGTTTCGCTTCCCACGCCTGATGATGCTTCCAACGTGTGAGGCGAAACGTCGCGAGGGAGAACAACAACCATTATGAATCGAGCCGTGAAAACCTACATCGGTACATACAATGCCATTGATGTTGGACAAACATCCCAATGCAGGACTCTCGTGAAAAAGAGTCTGGACATAGTGTAGCCTTCCCGGGTATACAAGTAATTATTATCATATTATAAACGCCACGCTTCGACTGCAAGCGGAGCTGTGGACCCACTGTTAAGAAGCCCTTAAGCGTCCCCATTGGATCGTATCCACTACCATTAGGATGCCACCTGATTTACTCGAGCCTCTCAGCTACCCACCCGGGCAGGATCCCATAAACTCTTGGCAAAATTTACAAACACTGAAACACTCCCCTGGGAAATCACGGCAATGGGAGAACCATGATTGACACTGTGCCGATTTCCCACGTTCATTTGCGTCTCCCCAGTGCGAGACGCCGCGCTTCCGCTCTTCTTCCTCCGCGCGTCCCATTCTCTTTCCCCGTGAAAATTAACACACTGTACATGTAGATCCGTTTTACGCGGCGCACATCGGTGCAACGTCGACGGCAGCGGTCACGCGGGAGTACACTTCGCCGCTGATACATAATAAATACATCGGCGCTCATCTTCCGCGGGGATTTTTCTGTCAGGAATTCTCCAACGTTCGGCGCTAAAATATGCCTCCAGATTGCTGGAAGCGCGTTGCAGCACTTCGCATTCGTTCCTCGCGCGTGCTCGCGAGAGAAAACCTAAGCGTAAACGCGCATCACTCTGCGGGATATGTTCGTCTTATTTAAAGGTCAAACGTCTGTGGCTTGTGTCACCAAAGTATGTATGTTTTGTCCCAAATTATGTTACGGAAAAAATGTTGCTCACACAGTTGCTGAAGGAGGATGTGTTATTTCCCAGCTCATGAAAGCCGTGTTTTTTCAAGGATCAAGATTCTCAATCTCTCATATCTACAAAGCTTATTGTCCTTCAATGAATTGAATTTGACTGAAATACATCCAACACCTGCATGGTAATATGTTAGTGTAGTCTCTCTGTCCTGTCAAAGGCTCAGTTTGCTGTCACATGAATTGTAGTCCATAGCTAAGCTATGAACCAAGTTGTTATTCAGCTTATGCAAAATCCACAAGGATGTAAGAACACGTAATGGGCTCTATGTTCAACGTGCTTTCATTAACCGCACAATGAAATGAGTGACACGGGTGAGCTTTCGTGGACCATAACCCATCCCCTGTTCCACAAAAGTTCACTGCATGCCAGTACCATGTTCAACCTAATTGCGTTCTTGTGTAGAACAGAGGGCAAAACTTAAATTATAAGGGGATATTAAGAGATTCTCATGGAATTACTATGGAAAACCTGTCAATTGCATCGATATACTGAGGATTAGATGCATTTAAGTGTAAGACGTTTGGCAAGCGCTTGATATGAATATAGAAATTGGAGAGATTGAATTTTATTAAAACCCAAAGGTTATGCAGAAGGATGTCCTCTAATACCCACATAAGGTAATCTCCCTGACTTTCCACTTTAATCACACGGCAGGCAGGCTTCTCACCCAGCAACACGTATTCGCTCGTGGTCCAAACAATTGTGCATGAAATCCGGTTCGTTTGGTCCCCAGTGAATTTAAGAACATTTTTCTTAAGTTGTGTGTTGTGTGCACTGCATGCAGTAGCGTGCACGTGCACACATGTACACACCACGTGCTATATTAGTACTGATGCTTCCCCTTCAGAGCTGTTCTTTCGGGATAGCCGTGTCGAGCGCTCTCCCTCTCTCTGTCACGATGTATTGCCTGCATCATCAGGCGTTCTTCCAACGTGGGATGCAAAACGTTGCGAGTAAGATTACTCGAAACGGCTGTCCCGAAATAACAGCTCTGAAGAGCAACCGCCATGAATCAAGCCGCGAAAGCCTGCATCAATATAATATTAGTCCTGTAATCTGAAAATTGTCATTCGTAACTATCAGCGTTTCAGTTTCTGTCATGCTTTTTGTTGCCCCTTGGATGGTCCTTTAATGATTCATCCCAACTCTGGACATTTATAACCTTTTAACTCGGATGCATATTTCCATTTCCCCCTTTGGCCAGAAGCTTTTGAGCCTGATAGCAAATAGCTTTAACATGTTTCAAAACCTGTCACGTTCCTAGATTCACTAAAATGCTTCTTAGACTGTGTAAAACTTTCCCATTACCATATATATAGGATGCAGCAAAGATACGCCACAGAGGGTGGCTGCCTAAATGACAATAGATGCATACTGTGATGCGTGCAATCTGAAGGAGCTATCGTTGTTATTATTAGTAAAGGAGATTTTTTTTTATTAATCATATATTTTATGAACGTTGTTGCCGTTCTTGGTAGTTATACTGTGCCAGAGGCATTGAAACATACGAATTTAGTCACAACATAGAAATTAATGACACATGAATGCAATTACATAAACTAATTCAGCACACGCATACTTCAGCTTGAACATTTTGAGACAAAGTAATGGCATATAAAACTTAAATATTCGTGCAAGATGCTCCTAGTTGATAATAAATAGATAGTTGTCTATCAACTTAATGAAATCTGAGTTTTACCACTTTTTTTTCCAATCTGATCAAGTTATCACATAAATATCTGCCCTTTGACGATCGCTGTGGATCACTACGTACGTCAGATGTACTGCACGTAGATAGTGTACGCCATTAAAACATATTTTTACGAACTGCTAACAAAACTTTAGTAGCTGTAACTAAAATCAATCAATTAGAAATGCACAACCCTTTGTCAATCCACTACTGGATGAAGGCCTCCCCTATGTCGTGTCGGTTATGGGAGTTGTTTGACCATACTTCACCACTCTCTCTCCCTGTGACGATTGCTGGGAGGCTTGCGTGGGAATCAAACCCGGATAGAGGCCGGGTTCACTGTAGTCCACTAACCATTGCGCCGCAACCATTGCTTCCAACGTGGGAGGCGAAACGTCGCGAGAGAAAGAGGGAGAGCGCTCGACACGGCTGTCCCGAAAGAAGAGCTTTGAAGAGCAACCATCATGAATCGAGCCTTGAAAACTTACAGGAGTACAATTCATGAGATATCAATCGTTCGCGTATTTAAGCCCGTTGATTAGCGTATTGATTACGGTGCCACTCAACATCCAGGTTTGTTATTTACAAGGCCAACGCCCACGGTTTTATTCACTTGCCTGTTGCACTAAACTCTGCGAGTTTAAAGATAGTCGCTCAATATTTACTGGTTGCTCAATGGAGTTGAAAAATGCATTACAGTCAATACACATAGTCATAGAATAGGCATGTATGCAGGGAAGATGATGGGACTGAGAAACCTGCAAATATTGAGAGAGTAGAATGACATTCTGAGCAGGTTACATCGGCACCGAAAGTAACAAACGACGGTTTTATCCATAGAAACTGAACATTCACTGTTCCATATGTATATATTGGCAATCTAAATATGAATCACTGTTAATATCTCTTCCTTTAAACATTGTTTGCGTGTTTTCAGATCATTTGCTCTCTGATTTACAAAATTTTCACCGACTTTCATTACTTTACCAGTTTACAGCGCAGACTTAACATTCGTGGCATACCTTTAAGAGTGTTGCTGCTCTAGGCATTTTCATCTTTTATGAGAGGTCGTGTATATTTTACTGCCACCTAAGCTGGATTTTGGCATGGTCGGCAATTAGCTTTGCCATCTTTCTGCCTGCGGTCGCATCCTATGTTGAATTTGTTGACGACCCTCTCAATCTTGAGCCTGCTTGTTAGAACCACGTCAGTTTTATCTCTTGTTTCGCCAATTTAGCTCATTTTCATTGATTCATTCATTGTCAGAAACCGCTTAATCCTATACAGGGTTGCGGTGAGCCGGAGCCTATCCCGGCAGACACAGGGCGCAAGGCAGGGCTATACCCATGATGGGACGTCAGTCCATCACACGGCACCGGGGGCAATTTAGTCGCAGGCCAATTAACCTATGCAGCAGCGTGTCTTTGGAATGTGGGAGGAAACCGGAGTGCCTGGCGAAAAACCCACGCAGACACATGGAGAACGTGCAAACTCCACACAGAAAGGCACCCGAGCCGGGAATCGAACCCAGGCATTTTTGCTGTGAGGCGGTAGTGCTACTCACCACGCCACCGTGCCGCCATCATTGTTTGAAAAAACATTTATAATATTCACGTCTTTGCTGGCTGCGAACTCTAATCGAGTGTCCCCTACCCCGTGTCCTCACTCATTTGCCAAACTTAGATTTTCCTGTCTGCACCTTATACCTGCTTTTTCATCAAAATCACTGATTATCATGCTCCTTCCATCCTACGGCGTTTGGTAAAAAAAAAAATCAGCATACTACAATTGTACTGTTAGTGTTGTAGCCATTCCATGGGATTCCAGGGGGTAGCTGAGTGGAATCTGCTGGTTCCACCAGAGTACACGTGTGGTATTGGGGCAGTCATCAGTGAAACGCCTGACGGTTTCACCTCACCGCATTGCCAGCGGCGTGGAGTCCGTGATGCATGTAAGGAGGAAATATCCGCGCTTGGTGCAGCCCTGCAATTGCTTGCTCATACCACTGCTGTCGGAAAAGCCTTCACTAGATGGAGCTGTAGAGAGCCCGTCCAGAGGGCGGTTAGGTCACTCTTCATAACTGGCCAGACATCTTAGGAAAGGTACCCACGCTTTACTCTGCCACACGTAAACGTCCAATTGATGAACGGTTCGAGCAGCAAGCACTTAATCAACCACTGATGTAGACGTTGATTATATTAGTCACGTGGTGATGATGATGATGTGGGACATTAGCAGTCGTCGATCTGTGGAGAGGTTGGCCTCGCGTTAGGCTGCTGGAGTTTTCACCAGAGTTTCGGGGCCTCCGGAGGAGATGACATCTCCTCTTGTTCATCGGCGTGAAAAGATGCCTATTTTGACTTGTGTGAATCTTGCAGGATGCACATCCGCATAAAATGGATGTTGAAATAATCCAGACACGCTTCAGAGAAATAATGGGGGCAGGAGGTGTTGCACTTCCCTTTTAAGTGTGTAAACTTGTGGAGAAGCGTGTGGAGAAGCAAGTGTTTGTTCGCAGACGAGCTACTTTTTTTGCGAGGTAGACGCAGGTGTTGCAGTGAGATGGGTCTCCTGTGCCGCTTGATAAGTGAGAGAGCGTTATCGATGACACTTTGCCCACAGTAAGTTGCTAGAAAATGCTGAAGAAGATTGCGTCAGTATCTCACTTTTATATATTTTATTCAACAGGGTATTGTATACGTGTTTGCCGGGTAGGCATGTGGTCACGAATATCAAACAGCTGTATCATATATTAAGTAATTTTACAGTTATTTCTGTCTGATTAATTTCCCATTTACTGCGTGTAAGCTTTAACGAAAGGCAATGACCGCATTGCCAGAAGCCCAATACATTGTTACAATGACAAAAACTCAACTCATGTTTGTCAATAACATTGCCTTGAGAGGAAAAACAGTTTATAATAGGTGACGATTTGGGCAATGCATGGGCTCTTTTTAACAATTCTGTACATAGAGGAGGCAGAGTGAATACATGGCTATAATCCATCTGCACGTGATTGTGATGAGAAATCCAGACTGTGATCGTAATTGCCATGTCAGTGTTTCGTAATGAGGGATGCCATTGTTGATCACAATAATAGAAATGGTGACTGGTCAGTGAAATGGTGACTTGCAGATGCTAGATGAAGCTGAGTGTGCTGATATAAATGCCACTTCAGCCTCTCCCCGCACGCCTCCCACCCCGATATTGTTTCTGCGATTTAGCCCTTACTTGATTGCATCAATATTGTCAGCGAGATTATGAATCATTATTTGCGAGAGCCATGTTGCGTGAGCTGAAAGCGAAGGGATGAATGCAAACGTAGCATTATGGATGACAGCCCGCTGTCTCTCAGAGAGAGTGTGTCCTCGTTACCACATTATTTAGCTGTCTGTCTCCGTGTCATGTGGTGACATATATGCCTCTCATATAGCCAGGTATAGCCGCGGTAATAACATCCTCTGTCTCAATAGAACGTTACCAGCAATCACGACTGAGGTCCATGAAAACACCGGCAGTAATCGTAAAAACCGGTGAAAGCTGTACGCACTTCCAATCCAACGAAACCGCTTCCCCGAAATTGTTAGGAAAATATTGCATGCAGTAAAACCTCGATTTGACGGGATAATAGGGTTTATTGGATAGAGAGATGTTTATTAGTACAGCAGAAAATACCCAGTGAGCTTGCAAGCTCTGTGAGAGGGATTCCTGTGATGCATACAAACATACGAATTAACCAACATAAACGAAATATAAAATCAGAAGGTAACACAACAAATTCAATGAATTTACAGTTTTAAATTGGGCAGGGAAAGGATGTTGAGAGGTCCGTTACATCGTGATGTTTATATGACGATCGTATATACAGAATAATGACTACATTTTATAACAACCTTTATATTATTAACACCATTTAACACGGTAATATATGTATCTAATAGGGTCAAGGTAGAAGCGTTCACGTCGCGATCCCTGTCAGGTAATACTTGGTATTGCCTGCGAATTCTACCAAACACTTCGAAGCCAAGCTGAAAGACAACGATGTCCAGAAGCTGCCCATCGTGCTTTGAAGAATCGCAAAGAAGAAGAATAGCAGCAATAGTAACACTAAGATACAAATAAAAATTAATTCGATTATCTCCAATCCAGACTCCTGTCGGCAGTAGCGGACAGTCCGTTGCTTCTGAAACCCACTGAATAGAGGTCCGTTAAATTATTGAGGTTTTACTATACAGTAATGAATATATATTTTTAAATAACCCGGTCTCTAACAGACTGTGTTGTTTTCATAGAATGACACAAACAGTTAAAGATACAGTCCTGCACTTACCGAACTGCCGATAGCAGGCCCTCTACTCAAGGGCTTTAGAAAACCCCTCGAGAAGATATGTTGGTCTTCTCTTCCACACGAGCCAGACACCATGGATAAATGGGAGTACTCACACTTTATCCCACCACATGGACGCTGCCAATTGACCACCTGCGGTGTAGCCATTGATACACCTGGGTGGACAGACACCAGGTGCGATGGGGATGGGGAAAACGACGGGCGGAAGGGATTTAAGAAATGAACTGCTTCACCAGGACATCTAAAACACAAACTCTCGGTTTGCAAATCCGGTGTGCTAACCGTTAACACCGTTGCAGTATCCCAACTATGATAAAATGTGGAATTCTGAATGGCCCTGATGCCATTTAACGATTACATTTATCCAATGCTGTCACTTTTGTCGACATGAATGTACATTTTCCACTGTCAGAAACAGTTCTTATTCAGTCTAGTCCCTGATGAAGGCCAATAATGTAAAAACAACATTTTGAAGTCAACACGTTTCGTCAATAAATTAGCAAAAATATATTTAGTCGTGTGTGTATTATGAATCTGCGCCTGTACGCATGTTAGTGTAGACGCTCACAATGCATTCACTCACGTTTAAGCCCTCGCCCGACTGACTTTGATGTATTATTGTGGAGCCACTGGCCTTGCTACCATTGTACATCAACTTATCAAATGAAGTAATCAATACCATTTTACACAAGCATAAACCATGAAATGTGAAATGTCACTATTATTTAAAATGAGAACTAAGCACTTCAACAAAAATGCAAACATAACCCAGTTTTGCTTCCCAGAGTGCGCAGTGTTAGAAGCAGGTGTATGCATGTGGAGCAGTGGCAGTTTGTCGTGAGTGATAGTGGAGCGATTAGCGCACTGTGCTACGAACCTGGTGACTCGAGTTTGATTCCTGCTCATGGCTAGTACCAGTGTTGAGCCCCAAATGAGTATCTGGTTGGGTGTGTAAATATCGCCACTCATTTTGCGGGCTGGCCCTTATAGGTGCTCGCTAACAGCACTTGACCCTACATCAAGTTAAGATTATACAGGGGATTCTTTACATTTATTTTTGGAGTGGTGCTATAGCGGCTTGTGCACTGCACTGTGAACCCAGTAACCTGACTTTCATTCCTGGCCAAAGGGAACATCACTCACGAATGATATCTAGACTCGTCCTGGCCTTCAGCAAGGTCAATTCAGCCTTAAAGGAATATCTGGAGTGGTGCATCAACATCAGTCGTGGGGAGACAAAGGCGGTCGGTTGTGGTTCTGGCCACACCCACCACTTTGTAACCCACGAGCCATGGGGGTTGGTCGGTTCAACATTTGGTGGCGAATCCACCGTGGGAAGCGCCCACAGTGTGCACAAAGCTCAGCGTACATACTAACTGATTTAGAGACTCGCGTGTTTGCTTTCATATTCTCTCGATGTATCGTTATTTCCATAAAATATTCCCTTTCAAACGTGCAACACATGCTCTTCTTTATGTAACGTTTTCTCGAATGCAGCTACGCCAGTGGCCGTGTTATCATACCGTACATACGTGTTATCCACAGATAAAATGTTTCGAGAAAATCATAATTAGCGTGTGCCATCCTGGTTGGTACCCATCAGCCATTTTTGGGTCAATGGCTCAAGCACTGGTGAACCGTAATAAACACTCACCATCAGCGATCGCGCTTTTCACTGTGCGGAGAATCTCTGAGTTCCGTGTGCTGTCTTGCCCGTGCAGCTCGCAGTGTGGGACCCAGTGCGCGGACTCAACGGCACTCTGCGAGACCGTCGCCTCGAAAACAACATGAACGGCATATCCCTGCGCGTCATCGCTGTGCTGGTGAGTCGAGTGCACAGGGCGCAACACACAGTGCACTCCATCAGTCTCTCATTAACCCGCATGGATTTTGCAATTTATTATGCTGCGGTAGGGTTCGATTTCAAATCCTGCTTGGGAGTTGACTCAGCCTATCGTCCCTTTTGACGTCGATAAAATCACTTGTCCTATGGAGAGACTCACCCCTGGCATGAAAATGTAGAGTTTTCACCACTTGATCAAGGCCCTAAATAGTTGCTGAGCACCACCTCAGTGCTTTTTGAGTAGGTTTGTTTGCATTTGGCCTGGATGGTTCCCTCGCACAATGTGATGTATCCATTGGCAGCAGACAACAGCATGCTCGTCCACCGCGGCGCCATGCACTGCAGGAAGGGGTGACGGTGGAGGGGTGATGCGGTCACTGTGCCCCATGAGGGGCCCTTCTGGCGCCACCCAGGCATGACGAACATCTAGAGAAGAGTATTGTCCTCGTGGACCCTTATCTGGTCACGAACAAGGATTTGCATTCATTCAAATATGAGCTCTGTTAATTTGGTAAGGGGTAAAGATTCATGCTCATAAATCGAACCTTTTCTTTAGCAACAGTTGAGAAGGGATTGATTCGCGGACATATTAGACTGTGACCGCTGTACAATACGGGGCTGGGTATTGATGGGCAACTTAGCGATAAGTGCACTTTGCAGCTGAAGCAATTTACATAAATTCAGCGGTTTAGATTAGCCCAGTGATGCCTGCATGGATTTCTTTAAAGCACGCCGTCTGCTCCAAACTGCAGTGAACGAACCTGTGACACAATTGACAAGTGTAGTGATTTATGTGCCTTTGTAACAGCTCAAAAGTATAAAAGTAAAAATTTACACAGAAAAAGGGAAACATTCCTAACTGGTCTCTAATGTGACTAAAGAAGGAACATGCTATTGCTACTAATAAGAATTATAACAGCATAATGTTTCTATGCAGGAAGGTCTCACTGAGTCCCATGACTCTTGTTGGGGAGGGTTCTGCATTGGGCTATTTGGTACATTCCCTTTATTCTAGGAGTTCATTGCACTTGGGGCCTCAGCTGAAGTGCCCAGAGAAGACCTGTGCATGTCAGTGGATACAATCATAACCTACGCAAATAGGTTCACGAACCCACTTGTTATCCTGCCATAATCTGTCCACACAGTGGGTGTTGGAGCGTGCAAAATATGCTCGCCTGAGTCACCCTCACGTCTAAGGCACACCACCACCACACCGATCTCCAACCGAGGACCACGCGTACATGAGTCATCGCATTTGCGCATATGATTTGTAACAAAGCATCTGCCTATAAATGTATAACGTCAGGATGTGTTCATGAATTTATTTGCAATGATAAACAATGTTATTTTTTTCTACGTAAATTCGTGACTTCAATCCGCTCAAGAACAACAACGAATTGATAAGCTGATTGTAGAATGTTTCTGATAACATCGCATGCGACAGAGAGGCCTCAACTTGGCTATCCAGAAAGAACAGCTTTGAAAAGCAACCGTCATGAATCGAGCCGTGAATATTTACATTGAAACGAATTATTACGTTACATTTCACATAGACTACAATGTGTATAGTACAAGGTATTCAAATATATTTGTTCATGCTATTTCGGCAGAACATAAAAAGAGCAAAGAATGCATGGGCACTTTGGATAATACAACTGCGCCATGTTGGCATTACATTAAATGGTAATGGCAGTGGATCATCGTAATATACTCAGTCAGGTAGAAAAAAACACATTGTCATCATGTTTAGGAAATGGATTTGACATGAATTATTGTCGCCTGATTACCTAGCTGAAATGGCTCATGGCTCAATGCATTGCTCCCTTTTTAAAGCACTGCAACGTATGTGAATAACAGAATGTAAAGAGTTTGGCCAAAATGTCATTGATAATGCCCCAAAGAAAGAAACACATGAGCAAGTATTTTAGGTTGAGTTTATCAAACTCTGCTTTGACTCTCTATCAACAAATTATTATCACTATTTACACTTGGTTAACCAGGAAAGTATCTTTGAGATTTAACTTGTTTTCGGTGGTTCCTGCTAAGTTTTTCACAGTAGGGGGCGACAGTTGCTTTGCTTCCCAATTAAGCAATTAACGAGCAACTTTTCAAATTTGGCAATTTGGACCGTGACATCGACACACATGATCTCCTCTTTTTTATTGTCATTATTATTATTATTATCAAACAACGTTGCAGGATCTTGACGATGCAGTGCCACGCAGATGGCGCGCAGTGTTTTACGGCGGATACTCGCCGCAATATTAAGCGGGGCAATCGTGGGCCGGAACCGTGAACCCCGGCAATAGCGTTACTACTCGCCCGTGTCACCGCCCATCAAATTACTTCCGAGCGAACGCACCTGTTTTAATTGCCTCGCGCCGCTTCAGTGCATGCAGCGCTGGGATATAAATGTCCCCCTAAAACGCCTCGCCATGCCACCGGTGAATGCACAGGTGTGTAGCTCTCAACACAGAGCTGTAAATCAAGGGGAGTGTGCCATAAACACACATTCATAAGGCATGACCTGCCCTCAGCGTTGCTGCTGGCAGAGTAATTTCTGCTCAATAAATATTCATGAAGGTCTGATGTCTGCCTAGAGACCTTTTTTTTGTTGCCGACTCTGGCAGATCCGCGCGTCCAATCGAGTCGCGGTTCTCGAGTGAAAGGCGTTAGATGCAGAGAGAGAGAGAGAGGGAGCTATAGGCTGTTAACAAATGTATTTTTGGACACGTTTTAAATAATATTTTCAAAATGTGTTTGGTTGTGTTATCGTTAATTGTAGATTTTTCGCGTTTATGACCCTTATGTAATTGATCTCAAAAAACTATTTTTACAGATCTTTCCCCGTTCAAACAGCATATTCCTCACGTTGAAAATTAGCTTTATGAGTACAATGATTGAAAAAACGAAACGTTCACTA
>JAZEWU010000002.1:6952303-6964282 GCA_036362915.1 Geotria australis | reverse complement strand
ATGGAATTTCAAATGGGAGCAGTGTGAGGGAAATGACAGAGTAGAAGGTGTGGCCTGCAGTTTGGTGAGCATCTAATGCTTCAAATCATCGATTCTTAACCTTTACTGCAGCCCGCACCCCTTTGGTTCTCAAAATATGTTGTTGCACCCCTTATTACTAAATGCATATATAATACAGTACATATATAATATAGTAAATAAAAAAATCTGGCATGTCTCGCACCCCCAGCAAGCGCATCTCGCACCCCAGGGGGTGCATGAACCCCAGGTTAAGAATCACTTTCATCCACATGCACACACACAAACAAGCTCAGGAACATAAATTGCATCCAAGCGTGTATGCAACACAAAAACCCACATCCTGCTATTTTTATTTTTTCTAACATCATCATCAACAGAAAATTTAATCGCAAAAGTGTTATTTTCTTTAGAGGAAAGACACCCGCTAGTAGAACATTGTTTACTGGCGCATCCTCCAGTTGAAGGAGCCTATGAATGTTTCAAAATATTTCGGCGAATTTGCTACTTTTGAAATCATAAATGCAATTCACTGAAACAGCAACTTTCACCCGGGAGTATGCAGGGAGCTTAAGGGATTTTCTATTTCTCATTTTAAAGTAAAATATCACACACGTGCCCGAGTCCCCTAGCAAGGTTGAATTGATTTACTTTATTCGGTGTTAAAGGAAAAATATCTAACGTGCATCACACGCGCTCGCCAAGGCAAAAGCTTCATTCTCACCTCCAAACACTTTATTAAGGATTATACCATAAAAGCACACATCAGTAACTTGTGACCTATGCCTACAGAAGAGCAAATCCCCTTTATACCATTTGCAGGGAGACTACCTCCTCACCCATATGGTTCTTTGCAGCAGAACCACCGCAGCAAAACTGCATTATCTTTTTATTTGGGTTGCATAAAATATTGTTTTTCTTTGGCAGTTTATCTGAGAAGACCTATCTGGCAAAAAAGTAACAAGCACACAAAAATGATCCTTAACTTTTTATGCTCTGTGCTTTCCCAACACATATTGCAATATCGCCAAACTTTTAAAAATAGAAGTATTTTAATATGGGTATAAAAGCAGCTAAAAGTAATTTCAGGCCTGCTTCTTACAATGATATATTTATGGACTAAGGGTGTTTACGCAGGAGGAAATATTTATGGTCACCCTCTGGTTTCTGTCAATCTCTTTTCCTTAAAATTATCTAATTTCTAGCTTGCTTATACCCACAGCTACGGGTAGTAATAATAATAATAGCATTTATATAGCGCCTTTCACCCGATCGTCACAAAGCGCTGCACAAAGCTGCAATATGAGTAGTCGGATTACCTTTCGTCAGAAATGTTCAAACATGCACTTATTTATCTTTAATTCCAGCTAAACGGACTGCTTTTTTACCATTAATATCAAATACTACGCATACTATACATGCTGTTTCGAATTTAACAAGGAACCACAGGAAAGGTGCAATCGGTAATGGAATTCGACAACAAATTGTTGTGTTCTGTAAACATCAGTTGGGTCCCATATTTAAATCACGTGTTTGTGTTTTCCAGCAGTTTGTATTTTGTAGGGCATGAAGAAGTGAATTTTAAATATATATTATTCCTTACTGATGTAGGTTTTCACGGCTCGATTCGAGATGGTTGCTCTTCAGAGCTCCTCTTTTATCTGTACCTATTCTCTTACGTGGACTAGATGGCATAGCTACTTATGGCAACAACGTGAGGAGGCCTTCAACCAGCAGTGGAAAGATCATGGCTACTGCTGCTGGTGTAGAAATAGTTTACATATGTGAAATCAGAATCCGGTTGTGACTTTCTCATTAGACCACAGCGCTGTGACATATCACAGTGCCGTGACAATAATATGGAACTACCTGCTTGGGTAGCTGCTAGAGTTCAGTGGCATTTTTTGCTGTTACACGTTAGTTTACTATAACTACTGGTTAATTCAGAAGATCCGTTTATTTTACACAAATGCATGTTTACTACTGAAACAATTTGCGGTCGGGGCCTTTACAAGGTGTGCATCCGGGATGCTTCACTGGCAAAACATCT
Organism: Geotria australis; assembly: GCA_036362915.1. Classification (NCBI taxonomy): domain Eukaryota; kingdom Metazoa; phylum Chordata; class Hyperoartia; order Petromyzontiformes; family Geotriidae; genus Geotria; species Geotria australis. Next base: position 6,962,214 of record JAZEWU010000002.1, on the reverse strand, counting down.
GCTTTGCAATGAAAAACATTCTTGCTTTTTTTACGAAACTAATTTGTAATTTAGGGCTCAAATGTCACACCTTGTGCTGAATAGGTGTTTAATTTGTTAATGTGTCTTTGAGAAAAAGGTCCGATGGTTGCATAATGTAATAAAGCAAAGTGGAAATAATGCATCAGGTAAAAAGGGTAATTGCCAGACGAGTATGTCACCACGCAGAACACCCACTTATACACATTCGCTATTGTGCGAAGTTTTCTCAGAAATTAGTTTCATAGAAGATGGTGCTATAATTTTATCAGCATGATTGATTGCCTATTGTTATATTGTCACTAATGGTCCACTCTAGCTGCCAAGACCTGAACGCACCTACTACTAATGCATGGTAATTAAAATGAACCACACTTACTTGTAATTAAACTTTGTAGAAGTTAGGTGTGAAGTTTTTTATGAATGTGTTTATTGTAAGCATGCACTTACAATATAAATAAGTACAACGTGAATGTTCCCTATGTTGTTTCTGACGTTGTGCTGTACAGCTCCGATGTGTTTTCGGGTTGTACCTTGTGCGTTTTGCACGATGCCCAATGTTTCAGCTGCTCTTAAAAAATTTGCACATTAATAGGTAACACTATATAACTGACGAAAAAAGCCTAGCTGTAATGATGTATGTTTTCACGGCTCGATGTATGAGAATTGATCTCCACAGCTGTTCTTTCTGGATAGCCATGTCGAGTGTTTCTGCTCTCCCCTTTGCAACGTTTCACCTCCAACATGGGAGGCAGTGGAGAGAGCAGGAACACTGGACACGGCTATCCCCAAAAAACGCCAGAGAAAGCTTAACTGCTCAACCCACCTCCCAACGACGCATCCAGCACGTGGAGCGAAACGTCTGGCATAATTCTGGACAGGCGCGTTGCAGCCGCCGGTGTTGCGGGTGTCACGACACCCCCACTTTCACAGAAACATGATTCCACCCCACCCCCAATTTTTCCTGAGGTAGTCTCATATCATATGTTGCGACACCTGCAGTTTCACAGAAACATGATTCCATCCCCCCCACTTTTTCCTGCCACACCCGCGGCTGCGACGCGCCTGCTTCTGTAGCCGCACACGGCACAGCCCGACGACGCATCGCAAACCCCACTCGTGAGGGCTTCTGGCATTGCTCTCATCCCCGAGCGCTTTGTGTTCTGGGTCGTTGCAGGTCCAGAGCTTTCGAGCAGCTCGCTGTCTGCACGCCTGGTGATGGGCGTCTGGTGGCTCTTTGCGTTCATCGTCGTGTCCTCCTACACGGCGAGCCTCACCGCGCTGCTCACCATCAACCGCATGGACCCTCCTATCAGGCAAGGAGCTCGCTGTCTGGCACCCACGCAGAGCTGAGAATGGCGCGAAGGGTGGCCGTTAATAACCGCGTGCAGCTAGTGGAAGCATAATGGTGAGAGAATTGCCGCTGCTCTTCCGGATTTCAAAATAGGTGATGCCCTTTGCGGTGTCGAGCCTGGAAGACGCTTTGTACATGTAACGCTGTTGTTGTTTCTGTCTTGGGAGTTTCTGAGTACCGATGAAACCTTGCAGGATTAAATAGTCTTGTCAGTTAAGTTAGAAATCAAATATACAGTTGTGAATATTTAAACGAATAATCATAATTTCAAATGTTTGCACAGAAACAAATGCGGCACACAAATGGTGATAGACAGATGTGTATTACTACAGGAGAAAAATACCCAGCGAGCTTGCAAGTTCTTCACGGGATTCCTGCGACACAACAAACACGCAAATTGACAAAAATAAATAAAAAGATTAAATAATAAAGTAACCAAACAAAAATGGCTTGGGGAGGCCTGCATTAAGCAATGGGTTGATCATAGCTGACGATGATGATCAACTTCACCCGATAATAGGAGATGACACTATTGCACGATTACCATTTTGTTATCTTAATTGTCTACCTACCTGTGCGCATACCCGCCTGCTATAGCCAGTATCGCAAGAACATTGTCCTGCCCTTTGGCGACGGACGAGAAATTTGCGCATGGTGCACATAGTAAATTTACACGAAACATAATACGGCTGCTGACTTGGGAAAATTGGAAAATGTCCTGAAGGCCTTTGAATTGTCAAACATCCTCCTACCGCAACTACTTTGCCATTGATCAAAAGAAGCGAAATGTCCTGTTAGCGACTGATAGCCATAACCGCGTGAGACCGCCAATTGTCCTGCCCCGTGAAAGTAATCCCATCTGCCATTTTTTTGCATTATGCCCACATTCAAATCGGTTGTTTCTGTTGGTGTTAAACTTTATCCCTAACAAGGTGTGACTTTCGGGACCACCTGCCGTACCGGTTTTAACGGTCAAAGGAACTTGTCGCTTCCCGCGTAGTCTCATCGCGCCCGTCCGTCGGTTGTACATCGGAAAGCAGAGCAGAGCGCGGAAGCACGAGCGTAACATTTACTGCCAGGCTGGCACACGCTGGGGGGGAGTGGGGGGTGGATTGGCTCCGTTGCTGACAGCGTGCCCTCACTCAATTTTGTATGACTAATCCCGCAGCTCAATCCCAGGCAAGTAAGAACGGTGCCGTCAGCATAAGCCGGCGCTCCACCATTTCCATTCACCTATATCCCGCGGGCGCAAACTCAACGGCATTGGCTGCCGTGAAGTTCCGGCGTCCGTGCAGGGATTGTCTATGTCCTGCAATATTGGAATTTCTGGAACTTCATTCATTATCAGTACCCACTTAATCCTGTAATAGGGTCGTGGTGGGCATACCCAGCATTGGATGCCAGTCCGTTGCAGAGCACCGGTGGCAATTTAGTCAGGCCAAAAATATGTGCTGCATAGGTTAATTGGCCTGCGGTCTAAATTGCCTCTGGTGCCCTGTGATGGACTGGCATCCCATCCTGGGTATGACCCTGCCTTGTGTCCTGTATCTGCCGGTAAAGGCTCCGGCTCACCGCGACCCTGTAAAAGATTAAGCGGTTTCTGAGAATGAACGGATGGATGTACTATGTCTTGTGCTTTTCTGCTATGGCGTACTCACAATACAGAGTTTGCGGGTTCGATTCCATCTCCTGGTGTGGCAGTTGAAACAACGGTGCAAGTTTCTCAAATTATAACTCCTCCCCCCTACCCCCACCTCTGTCCACCTAGCAGCATAAATGGCTTCATCACTGTTCGTCTATGATCGGCAGGTCGCGTGTGGTGGGGCAAAGTGTGGGTACGCCCACCTCTTGCAAGACGTCTGATCCATGTGGAAGAGTAGGCTTAAATGCCTTCCAGGGGTTGTTCTACTGGAAGCCCTTCCACCTGCCAAGGACTTGCAGGGCTGCACTTTTACCTTGTTGAGCCTCGATTAAGGGAGCTCAATTTTATCAGCAACAATATTTAATTATGTTCATTTCCTTTATGCTTTTATAATCTGAGCCATTGCAATTTACTTTAATTTGCGAAGAATACATTGGTAATGAGCCTAGGGTAATGCATGTGTTTTAAAACTATGGAGTATCCTGTATAATCTAAAACATTTTTTGCACAGTTTTATTAAATTCAATGCTAATTCTTTATGCGACTAACAGCCATAATTGTATTCAATCTTAATGGTTTTCTTGATGCTAAGTGTTACGATGATGTTGGACTGTCATTTAAAAAGACTGTCCATTAACAAGTACGCATAATAATTGGCTGAGTAGTTAGATTTAATTTATTAAAGATATGATGCTGATCAGTCTTATAGAAAGAGAATGCTGACAATATAAGTAATCCATGTTATTTAATTAATATGTTGAGTTTTTTGTTAATCCTTTTAATGTTGTACTGATGTAGGTTTTCACGGCTCGATTCATGATGATTGCTCTTCAGAGCTGTTCTTTCAGGATAGCTGTGTCGAGAGAGAGGCAGATCGCTCGACACGGCTATCCCGAAAGAACAGCTCTGAAAAGCACCCATCCTATTAATGTTGCTCTACATTTGAAAGTTTAGCATTCTTTGCTCTATTTGCTTCCATATTAAAATGGCTATTTCAGGTACTTGGCAGTAATGTTCACTCCAAGTTCTTCACACCTCACCTTTAATACTCGCGATGTGTTATTATCCTTACAAAATAATGAGTGTAATAGTGGTGGAAGCTATCGTGTAGTTGGCTAGAGCAATGGTTAAACGCGTGCCTCAGAGTTCAACTCGCTGCAGTGTGCTCTTCATGTAGGTTTGCACATTCCTGATTATGCTACAAGCGTCTAGCAGTAGCTGCCACGCTTGCGCCGTTTCCAACGCGTGGCGCGTGCAGGGACTTGGCAAAGGTAGTAACACCATCTCACTCATTCAAGGAGGCATCTTCACCCCGCTTGGGGTAACCTTTCCCTCCAGACATGTCCATCTGTCACCGTGAGATGCTGAAAGGCTGTACTCAAACGCAGACATCTGGGCTCCCATATCGCCTCCTCATGGCAGGCACACCGCGATGCTGATTACGGTAAAATTGTTTCTGTCCCATATGGCACACGCTTCTTGATGCGCATTAATGGGTCGCAAGTGCCGAAGCACATGCCCTCGCACGTAGGAGGTCTTTCACGCACGTTAAATAAAAAATATAAAGAAGACCTCGGTGTAACACCGTGCATAACCACTAGCTCATTTGCGCGCGAGAAAATGTTTAGACGAATAAAATAAATGTTCACAGGATTGGGTGCTTGCTGCAGTGTGCGGAATATCATAACTACGGTTATCGCTCCACGGGGTGGCCCGGCTGCGGTAGCTTTTGTAGATTTAGTGGCGTGTCTTGGTATAAATCACAGTCTGTACACTGTTTAGCAACAAGCAGGAGACTATAAAAACGCAGTGGATTGCCAGGCAATGTGGGAAATCAAGACTTCAACGGATGGTTTTACTAAAAAAGCAACAAAAAATTATAATCAAGAACCATAATGTTTTGTGCAAGTCAGCAAGGTTTAAGAGTAAATTAGCTTAAAGGTAAGTTAAAGATGTAAACCTACAGTTGATTGCTTGTGCCACTGGTGGCAGATGGGCCTCCATGAGAGGGAGCTCTAGGCAGCCTCTCTGAAGGGCATTTGGCCTACTCTTCCACGCTGGGCACACCGTTTGGAAGAGTTGGGAATGCCCACATATGCCGCACCACACACGACCTGCCGACCAACTGTGGCGTAACAATTTATCCCGCAGGGTGAAGAGAGGCAGGCGATTTAATAGACGTGCACCTTTATTTCAACTGCTCATCGTTTCAACTGCCACGCTCAGAGATCAAACCAGCCACCTTTGGCTTGCAAGTCATTTACTCCATGGCAGCATCCCGTGTTTGAAACCAAAAAGAAACTGCTGAAAATAAACGGAAACATAATGTGTGACATCTGTCGTGCATTCCTCAGACACTCGCGGATTAATACACGACTCTCATTCGCTTCTGTGTTGCTCTCCCTTCACTTGCGCAAACACGCACGCACACAGGTCCATGCAGGACCTGGTGAGGCAGTCTGACCTGCAGTACGGCACAGTGCTGGACTCGGCAGTGTTCGAGCACATCAAGATGAAGGGGTTAAACCCACTGGTTCAAGATGGGCTGTTCGCCGAGATGTGGAAAGTGATTGGGCGAAACAATGGAACGGAGAACTGCGTTCGCGACCCCTGGGATGGAATTCGCAGGGTGAGTGCTCGTGTGTGACGCCAGGCCGTGGAACGCGCTCAATCCCCGTTACATAGACCTGCCACGCGAGAGCCTGCCTCTCGCGTCCTCTAACTGGGGTGCCGCCAAATTGCACGATCATAAAAGCTGCACCGCCCTTTGATGAATGCATTAATGAACTTATAAAAAATATATATATCAAAGCTGTTCGTTATGGATAGCCGTGTCGAGCACTCGCCCTCTTTCCTTTGCGATGTTTCGCATCCCGCGTTGGAGGCATCTTCGGGCGTTCTGAGTTCTGAGCGAAGTTGACTGCTCAGAACTCACTCGGAACTCAGAACGTCTGAAGGTGTTTCCAACGCAGGAGGCGAAATGTCGCGAAGGGCAGAGGGGGGGGGCTCAGTGCCATGGCTATCCCAAAAAAACTGCTTTGGAAAGCAATCATCACGTGTCGAGCCATGAAAACATACATCAGTACATTGATAAAGAATTCGGCAAAGAGTAAAATGTTGTTATCTTCATCGTCATCATCATCATTTGTCCCTTCCCTCAGCTGATCAGTGACGATGGGACTGAAGACATTTCTACTATGGTTCTCGTCAGCTAAGGCAGTATCACTTCTTAATTCAATCTCAATCCCTCTTCTTCTATATTGCTAGAGTGTTTACTGATGCATCAACCCATGACCTTAAGCCGTCTCCCTCCACGTTTGTGTCGCATCACGGTCAAGTTCCAGATCCTGTCCGAGCTCCTTCCCGTATCATAGCCACTGTAATCCACTGTCCTTCGTTTTGTTGAAATGTTCTTAACCGAACACTGAAATGTTGTCGGATCGTATGCTATACATACAGAACTTTAGACAACATGGTGCAATTAGAATTATATTAAATATTGAAATCCACATGAGATAAGAAATGGGGTTGCTAATAGCTGACAGACCTATTTTATAGTATAAGGCACAGAAAAAAACACTGTGTGCTAGATCAATTTGTGTAAGCGTCTGTTTTGTAGGCATGCTTGTAGTATCCCATTACAGTTATGCTGGCTCAAACTTTTAGCAGATGTGTATGTTTAAAAAGTTCACAGTAGGGAACTGAATTCAATCGTATTTGTTTATTTATAACTTCATTTCTCGCTCGTGCCACTCTCTAAATATGTGTGAAAAAAACGTTAACTTGTGTTATCGAGCTCAGGCCAGCTACAGACTGTGCCGTGGTGAACATAAACGTGCATATGGATCACACGTGGTCCTTGAGGATGACTGATATTTCCAGAAGTGACACACATGTCTGCTGGAGGTAAACCTTCCGTTTGAGCTCGTTGAGGAATGATTAGCAGTGGGGCTTATCTTCGTGGCGCACAGGCTTGAGTCAGCCGATTATTGTGTAAGCAGGCTTATTCAAATGTTACATATAGAAGTTTACCACTGCGTTATTTCGCGTTCAATTCCCCATAAGCAGGGCACAGCGGTGGCACGATGGTGTGTGCACTAGCGCAGACAACCCACGACCCGGTGTCGTTTCTCTGTCTCGGTGAACATCAGTGGCGAATTATATCTGACTCGCGCCCTTGGCCCTTACTCCCTTCACTGGCTCGCACTCACGGCACGGTGAAGTATGGCCAAAGAACCCACGTGATGGCCACAGCACAATGCCTTCATCCATTAGTCAATTAACAAGGGCTGTTAATTATTCGTATTATTATATTAGAAATACAAACGTCAGTAGAACATACGTTGGTATGACATGATTCCGATGTTGGTTTTTATGGCTCGATTCATGATGGTTGGTCTTCAGAGCTGTTCTTTCGAGATCGCTCCACACGGCTATCCCGAAAGAACAGCTCTGAAGAGCAACCATAATATGATTCCGTTTGCGTGTCTATTGGTAAGTTGTGTATCAAATGTGACGTTTTTGTTAACACTGAGTAACACACCACATCCCTGAATATGCTTCGCTGGCACATGAGAGTGGATGTTCATTTATTTCTCATATAGTCACACAACCTGACGTGAGACATATATCTAGCTCCCCGCCAGCGTTTTCCCGTCGCTGCCCACACACTCACAAAGTTGTGCCATTCAAACAAATCGGAAACACTTTAAATGCGTGTGTCATCAAGCAACATATCCCCGTGAAGCATTTTCTGCATCGTGGGTTCTAGCCTCGGCCGAGTTGTCTCAAATACCGCAACACGCTTGGGTCAGCATTTAGGGGGGGCCTTCCAAAAGCCATTAGAAGATGCCCCCCCCCCAAGTCAGCGGAAGGTAAACTCGGCAATGAGGGCTCTCCATCAACAGAACAATACCGTAAATAATGACAGCAAGGTCTAGGAATGATTTCATGCCGTGCTGCGTAGACCGAGGTGTGAGCTACTGCCGGGATTGTACACCACGGTGCGTCTGTGTGAGCGGTGCGTCTGTGTGAGCGGCGTTCAGTCGCCACCCTTACCGAGGGCGTCGCCACACTTTGAAGCGGGTACCTGACCCTTGCGGTATCACAATTGGGACACGTGGTGCAAGGTTATGATGATGCTTCCGTGGTTTAATGGTCAGCAACCTTGGCTTGGCAATCCATGTCGCGTTGAAGCATTGGGGCACGTTTCTGAAATACATAACCCCCGCCGCCCCCTCTCTCCCCCCCCGACCTCTCTTTAACACCTCTGTCCAGCCAGCAGCAGCGTAAAGGGTCGAGTCACAGTCAGTCAATCGGCAGGTTGCACGTGGTGGGGTAAAGTGTGAGTACTCCCACCTCCAAAATATTTGCAGAGTGTGGGAGGGTAGGCCATAAATACCCTATAGAAAGGCTGTCTGGTGGGAGACCCGCCAACATAGATGTTTAATATCACAACAGACAATACTCCGTGGGCTTGCAAGCTCTGGATGCAAGGTTCCTGTGACACAACACACGCTGGGATGACCAAGCAGTTTCAGGGCTGCACCCTTACCTCCGTAGAGGTTGCGTGTTTGGTTTGTTTATAGGACTCTCTCGTACCATGGGTAATTTGCATGCTGCACCGCTGCACCGCATGATCAGAGCGGAACAGCTGTGTTGTGGCATGCCATCACATGCGCGCAGACCCGAGATAAGAGGCCCCATGAAGCGATATTGTAAACATCACACCATCGCACGCAGATAAACTTTTGTATAACACGGCTTTGCGCTGCGATCTGCGCTTCACAATAACGTATGTCATGGTGATTACAAATTATTATGATCTGTATTGTGGTGACGAGTATGAAAAACAAATACAAGATATTTAATGTAATAAAAGCGCATACTTACAATGTAAAATAAAACATATATAATCGGCTGAGGATTGCTCTTAAGAGCTGCTCTTTCGGGATAGAGGTATCAAATGCTCCTCCTTTGCGATGTTTCACCTCTCATATTGGAGATATTATTGGAGATAAGGAACGCTCGACATGGCTATCCCGAAAGAGCAGCTCTTGTGAGAAATTATCATACATCGATCCATGAAAACCTACATTAATATGTAATCAGTTATCACAAAATAGTATAAAATATGTTTTTTCATAAACAATAACGTTCCATAATTATTGTAATTGTATATTTAAATAGTAAGATTCAATGATCTTCTTCTTTGCGATTCTTCGAAGCGCGATGTTAAATTACAGTTTCCCATTTTCTTACACAGCCCCTTGCATTTTCATTGAACTCCGCAAGGTCTTTTGAGCTGCAGAGGTTGGGTAGTAGAGCACAGACAAGGCAGTGTTCCATAGTATGGTCTGCTTCTCCACATTCACAATCAATAGGCTACTAGCGGATAATCATTATTTTATAGTTTAGGCATTAATTAATAATAATAATTGCTTTCCAAAGCTGTTCTTTCGGAATAGCCGTGTCGAGCGCTCTCCCTCGCTCCTTCACGACGTTTCGCCTCCCACGTTTGATGCAACCTCAGTCGTTTTGAGTTCTGAGTCAGTTTTAAGTTGAGCATGTTGTTCCATATATATTGCCTTCTCTATTGATCCGATGTCAAAAGCGCTCGATACGGCTATGTCGAAAGAACAGATTTAAAAAGAAATTCTCATGCATCGAGCCGTGAAAACCTACATCAGTATATTATCCATCCATCCATTGTTAGAAACCACTTAATCCTGTACAGGGTCGCGGTGAGCCGGAGCCTATCCCGGCAGACACAGGGCACAAGACAGGGGTATACCGAGGATGGGACGCCAATCCATCGCAGGGCACCTGGGGCAATTTACTCAGTAGGCCAATGAACCTGGCAGCATGTCTTTGGACGGTGGGAGGCAACCGGAGTGC
>JAZEWU010000002.1:6920374-6950986 GCA_036362915.1 Geotria australis | reverse complement strand
TTTTTAGGCACATTGTGTGCTGCTTTGTGTTATTAAGTTCAGTTTTCGATCAAAACTCCAGCCTGCTCTCTCTTTTTGTCACTCATCATTTCCTATCGCAGTCCCAAGTTCACTCATTGACCCTAGTTACATACACTCTGCAGTGATGTCCTCACTTGAAATCAGAGACATTGGCAAAGAGAATGCAACAGATGCTGACAAGTGCATAAACAAGCACGGAGCGGTGCATGCGTTTCGATTTCACCACAAGAACACAAGAGGAACGCGTGGATAATATAGCTTAAACAACTTAGAGCCATCGTGTTAATGGTTAAGAAAAGAGTACGGGCGCTTGTGCAGCACACTTCACTATAAGGGATGATGGTCAGTGGTTTTGATTTTGATGGAGTGGCCCTCCGAGAGGGAAAAGAGCAAAGAGGATGTCTGCTGCAGCGGTGGAGCGATACAGTCAGCCTGTGCGCACGAGGTGGGTGGATCGTTGCGTCGCGATTCCGTGAGGGATTACAACGGCTCGCGGAACACAACAGCGGACAGATCACGGCAGCTCCCGATCACTGTTTCCACCAAATGTTTAATGTGAATGATTTTGGGTAGCAACGCACGTTTGTCGCCATCATTCGTCAGAAGCTCCGAGACTCTTAATTTTTTAATAGGTATAATTCAAAATTGCCTCAATGTGTGTGAAGTGTAACAGTTGATGTAAGCCTGGCATTTCTACCACAAGAATAATTCTGAAACGATAACCCAGTGGATCTGATTCTGAGAGGCAGCGACATGTGAGATATCAGCCCAGGACACTCAGTGTAACGGACATTGCTTATCTGTGCCAACATCTTTAAATGGTGTCGTCAAAGTAAGAGAGGGCACCGCAGGTGACGATGTCCAATGAAGCAAATCTGCCGGTGTCATTTTCCTTCCTGGATAAAGGAGAAATGGCACACATTTTCCTTCAGTCACAAAAGGAAATGCTGCATGCTCAGAGAAGTGTGCTTGTTGACCTTTCACAAATGTGGACAATATTTACAAAATACGTTCAGCCTTTTGCAGAAAAGCATGCGGCATTTGTGGGTTATCTGCCACGCACTCGAATAACTGAGTAGCGTCGTTATAACTGCGTCGGAAAAAAACAAAAAAAAACACTGGAATCTGTGAACACTCATGAAGGGATTACGGATCCCCAGGCCTCCGGAAGAGCAGGGATGAGTGCTGCGAGCAATAACTTCTTTCTTGACCTTGTGCGGAAAGAGAATGAGCAGCCAGCACCAGCCCTAGATCAGCATTTACAGCAGCTCATTATCCGTGCTCTGTCACGTGCCTAGTATCACAAATAATGAACAGACTGAAAGCTCTTGGACAAGATGATAGTGTTTATGTCAGAAAGCTTCGTTTAGGCTCACGGAGGAGATGAGACATTCGATGCGCTTTGAATATCTGATCCAATCGTGTACTACCATAATTGCCCAATGTTTATTTACGACAAAGCCTTATAGATTTAATGTTTAGAAATCCTGCTGACAATGTGCCCCCAAACCGCGAACATGTGTCCTTGATATCTATTGTGAGTCCTTTCATGCCTTGAAAGTTGTGTGAACTTTTTGCAGGCGGTGTGTGACTTGCTGGTTCAAACGATCCCTCCCTGTAAGGCTCTCTGTCTCAAGCGCAGGAATTAATACGAAGGATCTGTACACAGAATTTGATTCAATTGCGCTTTAGCCACAGCAGTTGAAGCAGCTGCAGGCCTTACCACTGCTACATGCTGATTTTTACATGAAATGCCACCATGCACATTGCTATTTGTTCAAGCCCAAATAATTTCCATATATATCAAATTATTCATCTTACGTCATCGTATATGTGTTAGGAAGAGCTCTACATACAGGCTAGTATTACTTATTACACGGTATTATTATTACGCTGGAACGGTATAATGGTCACCGCGACGCTGCACAGGATTATGCGGATGGTATAATGGTTCGCGCACTGGACTTCCAAAGCAGAGGTCGTCAGTTCAATTCAATCATCTGCCAATTTTAACAATTGGCAAGTTGATGGTTGCCCTTCAGAGCTGTTCTTTTTAGCGAGCCATGAAAACCTACATCAGTCAATTTGCAAGTTTCTTAAACCCCTCCGACTCTGTCCACCTATCGGTATGAGTGGGCACACCACAGTGAGTAGATCAGCAGGTGGCATGTGCTCGAGTTCAGTGTGGGTACTCCCATAACTTCCACAACATCCGGCCAGTGTGGAAGAGTAGGCCAAATTCCTGCTTGGAGGGGTTCTGTCCAGCTTTGTACTGAAAGGAAACCCACATGCATACAAGTTGGGTGAGCAAGCAGTTCCCAGAGTTGCCTCTTGACCCTATTATTGTTATTATTATCATCACCAGCCTAAGCGTGTATTTAATTGCTGCCCTCCTACGGTTAATAGCGATACTTGCACTGACGTCTTTCTAATCGTGCATTTTCCCGGTTGAAATATCCCCGCAGCTGTGATCCACGGTGGCTCGTGGAGTTGGGCTGCCGGGAAAACCTGCAGTGCAGATAGGACTGGCGCAGACGCTGCCTCAGGCGTCCCGTGTGTACATCTGGTACATTTTAAAGCGCCCTCTTTTTTTCTGAAAATTAGATTCACTGTAAAAAAATCTGTCACAATGTTTTTTCCTCCCGTTTTACACCTGCCCTAATACAGTTCTGAGAATATACGTTATGCATGTGCCGCCCACAGCGCAGCGTGACAACTTTACGCGCAAGTTTTTTTCTCTCTCTCCTGCGCTAAATGGTGCATAAAGCTTTGCTAATATAAATTACATTAGCACTAAATTGTGGTTATATTCCTGATTTAGTCTGAAGCAATCGGCCGGAATGATGCATCATCTGCTTCAGAATTAATAACAAAGTACCGTCAGCGTGGTATGATGTTGGGTTTTATGAGATTTTTTTGCTCTGAAATATTACCCTGTCAAATATGATCAAAGAACTGTGAAGCCACTTCATCATTTTCAAGCCCAACAGCTTTTATTGGCCCTGACATTTGTGATGCAAAAATTTATGAGTACACACCATGCTTTGTTGGAACAGTTTGAGAAGGTTTAAGGTTCAAAAGTGGAATTTTTATGAGAGACATGCTTCTGCGGTTTGACAGCCAACAAAAAAAATCAAAATCTATTGGCATAAAGCAATGCATTAGACAAATGTATACAAACCAGACATTTCACAAATTAATTTGGAAAATGGATTCAACTCTATACTACAGAATATTCAATATGAACGGGGCATTTCAGTATATCTCCACGAATCCTTTTTTAAAATTCCAATGCAGTATTGTGAAATTAATTTACTTATTTACCTTTGTGTCCTGGTTTTTTTTTTGTAATTGTATTTATTTGAATACATTTTAGGTACCAAACGTTTCCATGATATTGGAAATATATGTTTGAGGAACACAACCGCAAAACTCAAAGTACCGTATCTAATAAGGCCGTTCTTGGAGGCAGGCCAGGGTGTGAGAGTTTGGAGATAAAGAGGTGAACAAAGCAGGTTGTAGTGCTTTTGGAAAACTAAACTTGATAATGAAAAGCAACGTGCCAGTGTGACTAAAGAAGAGCGCTTTTAAGCAGTCTGTACTACCTGCTATGATGTATACGTTAAAAACAGGGACATGGACAAACACAGTGGAACAAGCTGCTGTGCATGGAAGCTCGGAGAGATGCATGCTTGAAATTACAATGAGGCAACAGGAGGAAAACATGTTTCAGAGAACTTATTGCATTTCTTACGACCCCTTTAAGACTAAGGCAACAGCTTGAGCAGCCATATACCTAGCAGTAGATAGGTCATGGCTGCTGATGACTATGGCATCTATACTTTTTGGTCATCATTTTCATAATGCAATATAAGTGACGAATGTGTGTCTAACGAAATAAATGTATTCGAATTACCATACCACTCATTAAAGGTACAAAATCTACACTTCTTAAACTTAATTAAAACCATCCATTTTGTTTGAGGTGGCCTTTGTGATGGAGGTGAACGAGAGTAAGATCTGACAATGAGAGAGTGAAGAAAAATGTACGTTTAAAAATACAATACCTAAGTTATGTGGAAACCCATTAATGTGATACATTACTCTATTACAGCGCTACAGTGTTGTGCGTGCAATTACTTGGAATGAGTGAGCTCTCTCTGGTTACATAAGTCTGTTAATATCCATTCACTGCATGAGAATAATTCAGCCTGGCGGCTGAAGTCTGGCCATATGTCGTTGGAGAGATCAGCACTGTGGCGGGACAGACGTCACACACGCGCGTTAGGTCTCGACACGGCTCGCCGTTCCACTCCGACGATGGAGACGATGCAGCGGCACACGAGGCGGAGTTGTTTTGCTTCTCTCTCTTTTCGCGAAAAATAAAATAAAAATCAATGACGCATTCGAGCGGAAGTAAATTGCGATGGTCATCCTGGACGTCACCCCCCGTATAATCGTCAGTGACATCGTGATTACGCGTACCGCCAATTTGCGCGCTGGAAATTGCGACGCGAGCGAGCGACGCGGCGCGCAACCGCCGCTAAACCCTCTCTCTCGCGCGCGACTCCCGTAACCTCGCGCGCTTTTCGCGCCTCTCGCTATCTGCCGTTTTTATTCGCATTAATAAATCGCGGCGCCCGCTTGCTCGCTCGCTGGTTGGCTTACCCGTCCCCCCCTCCCCGTCTTCCCACAACGTGTTTGATCGCAGGTGAAGGCCGGCAGCTTCGCCTTCCTGTGGGACTCGGCAGTGCTGGAGTACGCGGCGCTAAACGACCCGGAGTGCAGCATCGTCACTTTCCCCAGCACGATGTACACCAAGGGCTACGGCATGGCGCTGCAGCACGGCAGCCCGTACCGCGACGTCTTCTCTCAGCGGTTAGGCGCCGCACTCGCGGTTCAGTCCGACACGACACAACCCGCCCCGGCCAGTTATCAGGCAGCATCCGAAGCCGTTGTTTGTGCATGGTGCAATATTCAAATAGATGTTCACAGGTCACACCTTCTCGCAGGGCGTATGTCCGCTGAGGTCCTGACTTAAGCCACTCTGACTGTGCTTGCGAGTACAGTATCATCAGTGGAATTCACATATTATTACCATATCTACTATTCGGTCTTCTTTCTTTGCGATTCTTCGAAGCACGATGGCTAGCTTCTGGACATCGTCGTCTTTCAGCTTGGCTTCGAAGTGTTTGGTAGAATTCGCAGGCAATACCAAGTACTACCTGACAGGGATCGCGACGTGAACGCTTCTACCTTGACCCCCTACTATTCGGTAATGTTGCTGCAAACGGCATCAAATAGCATTTTCCGCATTGTTTTATGCACACGGTGGAAATGTTTGCTTTTTTGCTGAAATTTACTACGTCTGTCTTGTTTAACAGACTCTTAAAGTGGGCCCTTAAATTGTAATAAAGCTCATCTTCCTATCCTAAATATCAATACTGAATATAGAATATCGGATTACTTCTTAACTACCATACAGGCCAATCGTACAAGAGTGGTGGCGTAAGCAAGCAATCGCAGGACGTTTCGCCTGTTCGTAGCATCTTATCTGCAGCTGCATGTCAAGACTATCACACGAACAGCGAGGCATGCGACCCACGCGCAGCAGGGTGGGATATATAATTGTTTACATTTAAGACACTTAATTGATAGGAGACAGTCATAGGCAGGAGTGAAGAGCAAGGTCGTGACCTTTTGCTCAGAGAGGGGGCAACGAATCAGCAGAACGGATGGCTGCGGAGAGGGACGGAGGCGAATCCCAGACACATAGATGGAGCAAGCCCCCCCCCCCATCGAACAGAGATTGACAGTGTTTTGAGCGAAGACCTTGCTGATCTGAGGAGGGAGCACATACAGGGTATTAGAGTGAGACGAGGCACGACGGAGGCAGGGGCGACTCCACGGACGATATCGCAGATGGCGAGGGTGATCTTGTAGTTGACTCAGGATGGTATCGCGGCCCACTGGAGCCACGTGAGGGCTGACGTGGTCACGGTTCCCCCGGGTGTGTGAGGAATCTTGTGGCGGCATCCTGGATAATTTGGAGATGTTCGCAGGGGAGAGATTTGGAGAGGCCCTAAAGGGGGAAGAGTTGGGGTCTTGTGGGCGAGAGGCGGCGGGTGAGGGTCACGGCATCGGACAAGGATGCAACTGTCAGACAGAAAGTTCTACAAAGTTGTTGGCACTTGTAAGAGGAGAACCGAGAGCTGTGGTTAGCAGGAATAAAGCGCGTTTTTTTTTACAATGAGTGATTAAACACATTAGCAGTTTGACGATCATATGTTCACAGTTACAACGTAATAGGTCAATACAGACAAGGCTTCACATACACATACAGTATTGTATTTTTTGCCCATGTCGTACTGTCATAAACGCGACAGCTCCTCTGCCGCCCAACGTCTCTCTCACACGATGCAATTTCACGCGACGCAACGTTTATATCGCTCAGCATGCACCGAGAGTCATGGATAACAGGGCGGCAGAGTGGTAACATCTGCACCTCACAGGAAGAAAGGCCTGCCCGAGGCGAGAATCGAACCTTTCTGTGTGGAGTTTGTCTTCTCCTCCTGTTATCTGTGACTTTCCTCCAGGTTCTCCGGTTTACTCCCACAAATAATGAACACTCGTTAATTAGTTCGCAGATAACATATTATAGGGGACGCAGTGTGTTCGTGTTGGCGCCAGCTAACCGCGTAGCTGCTATCCCCCCTTCCCGCCTCTCTGCGGTTTCCTTGCTCAGTCATGCGCCTGAACGACCCTTCATTTAAAAGCAATACCTGATTATGCAGCGTTCCCAGCATCGACATGGTCTAACATTGCCTGCGTTTCACTGATAGCTGTTTGTGACATTTGGGAACTAAAATTGAGGGGTGTTATAATCTCGGTGACGTCCGCTTTTTCAGCGCAAACGTGACTTTAATACCTTGGCATATATGGATGGTTGCGCAACACCAGGTCGATACGTTAGGCAAAATGTTACATTATTTGTCATCTATGTTCGTGCCTTTACCCATGTTGCTGTGCTCATCATTAGTAAAACTGATGGATGCTTTGCTCTCTCAGCATTGCTTTAAATGAATTTTGCCTTTCACTTAATCACGTTCGTCGTAAAGTTGCATGTGTTTGGTGCACTCTCATCATTCAGAATAATGTGCAAAATGAAATCACAGTTCGGTGCACTGGCACCTTGTGGGTTCTCGATGCAACATGTTAATGGAGGAGATATTGGTAACGGTTATTGACAATCATGACGACAATGATGTTGCCTGTACTGTGGAACTGGATGAGACTGGCAAGCTGGAGGGCATTCTTCGAAGCGTGATGATTATACGACAGTTTCCCATTTCTTTACACAGTTCTTTGCATTTTTATTGAACTCTGCAAGGTAGAAGCGTTGAAGGTAGAAGCGTTCACTTCGCGATCCCTGTCAAGTAATCCTTCGTATTACCTGCAAATTCTACCAAACACTTCGAAGCCGAACTGAAAGACAATTGATGGTTCTGAACATTGATTATGATGAATCGGTGATGAAGCAATGATGATAATGATACATTCATGACAACTAATTGATGCCGGCGATAACGATGACACATAGATGATGATGATGATGATAACCATGAGTCGATGACGATAAATTTATGATGACGACCGTGATTCTAAAGTGACGACAACGATAAATGGACAACGACGGTATGACGATCAATTAACGACTATAATAGCGACGACGAATTGCCGACGATTAGTGACGCTTAGTCGATGCACATCACGACGACGTTTAACGATGAACTGACGGTCGTGATGATCCCGCAGCATCCTGGAGCTGCACGAGACGGGCGAGCTGGAGGCCATGCGTCAACGCTGGTGGCCCCGAGCAGGGAAGTGCGACCCCATGGGGCACACGCGGGAGCCGAGCAGCGGCTCGGACGGTGGTCCCGTGAGTCGGGCCCTGGGCCTGCGTAGCTTCGCCGGAGTGTTCTGCCTGCTCGCCCTGGGCCTACTGCTTGCCTGCCTCGTGGCCGTGCTCGAGATCTGGTGGAATCGGCGCAAGAGGCACCGCGGGCCCAACAACCAGGCAAAGAACTGATCATTTTCTCGCTTTGCTTCGTGCGCGTACAACCGCGAACGTGGCCGCGCGTGTGAGGACAGGCGTAGGACGGTACTCGGGAGACCAGGCCGAGAGTCCGTTATTGGTTTTTGAGGTCGGATCGCCACATAAGTAAATTGTATGTTGTACGCCCTCCTCCACCCACATGCGCGAACGTACCGATTTAATATTGCTTGCACAGCACCAACGGTGTGCGGAAGAGGGATCCACACACATTTAACAGTTGTGTTTGATGTTTCTCCGGTAGTTACACCCAGTATCATCAGGCAGTTGCCAAAAATGTAGGCTGGAGGAGGATTGACAACACACGTGTTTACGGTACACATTTTACTTACGGTACATGCCTTGACCCAAAAAAAATGATGAATCGTGTTATTTGTCAAAAAAGCCGACGTGTTAAAATTAACTGGGAAAATAATTTATATTTTCTCACATTCATTCACATTTTATATACGTGTACCCTTAAAGCCATTGACGTTTGGAGATCCCTGGACTAATCACTTTACTGTTCGCTACAACAGACATCCAAATTCTCACAATTAGCAACTGAAAATAAAAAATGAGTTCCGTAGAGCTTCGTTCAGATGCAGTGTATGCCGTGGATATCTAATGGTAAAAATGTAAATGTGTGTTATTTTTATCGTTCTTGCGTGGAATGTAGAGGAGCACATTGACCATATTTAGAGATTCTCTCTGTATTCAAACATCATGGGCCACAGAAAGCAGACAGATTGCACATGCTTAATCATTGAACGTTTATGCTTCACACACGTTCATACTGCCAAATTAATTATCTATATTTTAATTCTGCCTATAATTATTATTTTTCCAGCAGCATAACTACATTAGATTAAATGCTTTGCCCTGGGCAATGTAGGAGGACAGAGATGGGGGTTGAGGAGCAGAGCGGCGTGCCGGGTGTGCCTTCCTGCAGACCCCTAGTGTGCAACGTTAGACGTGCCCTTTAACGCTGTCATTAGAATCGTGCCTAATAGGTGCATACGAATGTCACCAGAGGGTAAAACAAATTAACTGGGGCTCTCGATTCAACACTTAATGAAAATCTATTATTAACGGCTGATTGAGACCGGCATGAAAAATTCCGCTTTGAGGTTAAACACACTTAATATTTTGTTGCTAAAACACGCACGCATGAAACCGAACCCGAAAACCAAACAAACGCAGCAGCAGCAGCAGCAGCACCAAGCTTCCGCTGTGGCGCCGCTCCTTTGATCGGATACTGTGTTTCGTTACGAAGGACGACAAGGAGATGGACATGCAGCAGTTCCACCGGCGGCTCAACAGCCTGAGCCTGGATGACGAAGCCGCTCACAAGCAAATCCCGAGCGCGGCGGGCCCCGCCGGCGACCCCCAGTCGCACGAGATGATGGGCGGCGGCGGCGGCGGCGGCGGCGGCGGCGTGGGCGGCCCCGGGGGCGGCCGCAACATCCCGTCGGGTTCCTCCATGCGCTCGGCTCACGTCTCCATGGAGCAGCCCGGTGACTACCCGCACACTCACACCCACGTGCACGCCCACGCCCACGGCCACCCGCACTCGCACGTGCACGCGCACGGCCACCTGTCGCTGCCGCCGCCGCCGCCGCCCTCCTCCGCCTGCGGGTTCCTGCCCGACCAGGCCGGCATGGGCCCTTCGGTCGTGGCCTTAGCCGGGAGCCGCACCCTGCCCTCCAAGCTGAGCATCAACCTGCCTCTGGGCGGCGGCGGCGGCGGCGGCGGCGTCGGCATGATCGGGGGAGGCGGCGGCGGCGGCGGCGGCGGCGGCATGATCGGGGGGCCGGGGGGCAACGTCGGCGAGCACATGTCCGTGGGGACGTTCAAGCACCGCGCGCCCAACGGCGGGATGTTTCGGCAGAGTCCCATGAAGCCCGCCACGCCCGTGCCCTTCCAGTCGCTGTCTGCCACCATCCCGGAGGATCCGGAAGAAACCAACCATGGCACCTCCATATAGAGCAGAGGGCATAGCGGCCGGGGGCCTGGGTGTTTCTCTGGGCCGCTCAGGTGAAAGGCAGAGAGGGAACGAAGAGCGTCGTAGTTGTGGAGAAAATCAGGGTCGACGTGCACATGTCCAAATGTGTTAAGAGCAACCAGTTTGGGAAAAACACGGGAAAACGTGTGTAGGAAATTACTCGATTTCCCTCGCTCAACCGGTGAAAAAAAACGCACTTTTTAGTATATTTGGATTTTTTACGTCATTAAAGTGGAAATTATTTCATATCAACCAAGAAAAGCTGTAAATTCACATCCAATACCAATTGAGCACACTCAGTAGGGTGATTCACGAGTCATTGGGAAGACCTAGATAACAAAAATAATCTTCAAAGATTTTTTTCTGTTTTTAGGTGGAATTAAGTCAATCACATGGTATTCTGAAATGCTCTAAACGGCAAACAGAATGAACATGAAAAGGAAGATTCTTGTGCCACTCCCTGGTGAGATATTTCATTCCTTTCATTTCAGATTAGAATTATATAATTTAAATCCGTAAAAATATGCTGTATCTCAGCATATAGCCTGGCTTTTCCAAGTGACAAAATATTTCATTTATACGTTTTTAATATGGAAACTGCCGTGAAATTTTATTGTAGATCCCTTGTCGTATTCTTACGGAACACAATCTTAACTGGAAATATTGCAGAAATATTATTTACCCATTTATACCTCGGGCTGATAATAAATATTATTAGAGATGCTATGGAAAATTTTGAATTCAGTTCCAGCCGCATAACTTACCCGATGATTGTGATGATCCTCTATCACGTAAAGCGTGTAATAAAGTAACAGAATAGTCAACATCACTGTCCTAAAATGTAATCTAAAGCCATCACTAGGAGGCAACACGGTGTTTCATGAGCGATGATATGCTAATTATAAATGACGTCACTAATACACCGCTGAATTGTCGGATCACTTGCATGTTCTCCACATAGTGGAGCCTATGGATTTACCATTTGTGTTGTCAATTCCACAGCTTTATAAATGTCTGCATGGACTATTTATCTTCACACTGTTGCTAAATTACATTTTTAAGAGTAGGTTACTTAGGTTTTGGATACTACGGAGGAAAATTATGCTGGATTTAATTGCATTTTAGGACACGATTTGATTCCAGCTGATATACAATGCTCAATGAAGGATCTGAATTTGTATTCCACAGACATACTACGTTCAATAAAAAAGGCCATTCTCTCAGCAAGATAATACACAGTAGCAGTGTGTCAAACAGCTGTGTATATGAGATCCTCATGTTGAGATATACCAATGAAACCATATTGTTTTATTCGCTAGCATCTGCATAAACTGGCTCTGAAGCTGAGACATAATCTCACAATGCAGATTAATGTTGTTATTTTTTTAAGAAACGTGGAGGAAAAAATGAACAACAAATTTAGCATGTCCATCATGGTGCCCTCTGTTGTGCTTCGCGAAACAGAGCGCAAGAACATTATAAATATAATGGCCGCAAGTGAAGTAGTGATGAGTGTTATTGTTTTATGTCTACTGGATGTTAGTTGTCACATCTAATGATTTCACGCATTTGCTCGAATGCCGAGGCTGCCGTTCTGCTCACAAAACACATCGTTCGCTGGCAGACTACTTTGAAGTTTAACGCTATAGAAGGTAGCTGATTGAATAGTCACTATTGAAGATGTTCAAAGATGCTTCGTGAAAAATGTTGACAAAAATGCTAACTTTCTCGGACACCTATTTTAGTTTTTTCTTAAGTACCCGAAGATCCTCCTAAAAGTATGATTGTTGGACAAAGTCGCCGATTGGCGATTGTAGCAGACCTTACCAAAGGTACTCGTGGGGACGTTGTGAAGAGCCGCGACGCTGAGAGACGACGGCAAGCACCGAAAAGGATCACTTGGCATTCTGAAGCTCGCACAGCATCTGTATTGATGTGACACACCAGCATACCAGTGTTCTAGGGTCAACATTTAGAGTGTTTGAAAAGCTTAATTTAATAACCACAGAAAGACCCATCCATTCTTTACACAGAAGAACATTTGACTCCCACAACAAATGTCAATTGCAAGAGGTCATTGCATGGAGCTGTGCCTGCATATTGCAGTGTTATTCAAGGTGTGTTTTGAGAGTCGATCAACCTTGCTTTAGGACTGCAACGCTGCAGAGCTGCACTCGTACACATGTGTTCACGTGAAGCACTTTGGGCACGGACTGTATAATGGAGGTCACTTTTCAAGGACAATAGTTCACTCTACCCACCAGAAGAAAAACATTTTTTTAAACTCACAAAAATGTAACGAAACAATGAGGAATTAAATTTCAGAATATCACATATGAACGTTTATTTTAAAAGTAAATTGTAAAAGTCTATATTAAGAAATGTAAAAGTCGTAAGTCTGTGAGCCACTGAACACAGTAGCCTGACAAACAAGAAGGTAGCGAGTAGTGGAGATGGCGTACGCTGTTCCCGATCACTTTGCAACCGTACGAGTTCATAGAAATCCAGATTTGCTTTGCTGTACTCAAACACATTTCTAACAGACACCACTGACTTCTCCACGTGCCAAGAATGTCTATAAAAGTCTTTATTAAACTGTACATTTTTATGACTGCTCTTGAAGAAAATGAATTGTGAGATGTTGCAGAAACCTGCTATAAAAGCTGTCTCTTTTTATGATGTTTTCTCTTTCTCTTGTGTGTATGTGTGTGTGTGAGCGCGCGCGTGTCGGCTGTACATGTGCATCATGCCACAGCATAAGAAGCTGCCATTCAAATTAACCAGATTATTTTACTTAAAAGTGTTTGTTTTGAGCTCAGTGGATTTTCTTGAAAGGAACGAAAAGCTCACAAGCGGCCTTTGTACAGAATATGTTCTAGATAAATCATGTACTATAAAGTTACTAATTTTGCCCTCCCGCTTTGGTAACTCTTATGTTTATGCTTGCGTATAAATGTACGTCTAACTTCACATTACCACCCATGGAAAATAGTTTTTAATGATCGAATTAAGTGTGAAACACAGCTAATGTTTATTTTCTGTTTTAACAGTATGGTTGGCAAAATAAGTGATATTTTAATTGCCATAGGTAGCTGTTGATATAACCCACAATGTACAGTATGTTTTTATAAAATATATTTTGCTCTGTGTAAGATTTTTGTGTGCATTGAATGATTTTAAGATTTTACAAAATGCTTAAGGTCATTCTTGTGCCAATTGGTGAAAAAAAAACATATCTTCGCAGCATGTTATGTGTTGGTGCTTAAAATTAAATGTTAATCCGTCAACGAGACTGCAGATCTTTTAAATTGTTAAAACCTACTTGGATAACATGTGCTCTGTAGACACAAGGCTGCAGTGACATATCAGTAGCCATTAAAGTGCAATGAGTTCTGCCTGAAGCCAAGTTCAAACAGAGGTCTCAGAGGTATATGGTTGGATGTTCAATATCTGGTGAATTTAGTTTGAGGCATCTCTGAGGCTGCCACCAAACAGATGACAATGGGAAAATGTTCGCACAGAAAATTTGCCTAGTTGATTTTGCATGATCAGGGGTTTGAGGATTTGTTGGATTTTGTAAAAAAGATGAGGAATTTACCAGGCCACATTTCCAAATAGTGACGCACACCGTCATGTCACACTGAATTTGGCCATGTACGTGTTTGTGTCTGGGCAATTACGTGCAAAGAATTCCCTTTCAACTTCATTTAGGACATTGATGACGAATCCCTGCGCATGAAATTGACACCTGTAATGATGTAAAGCACAATTCAATGCACCAATACAGTATTCTGCAAGGGTTTGCATGCAGTTTTAGCGAAGAGAACAATCTCACAGTGCAAACCTTGCGAGAAAAAAACGGATATAAAATTGGGTTGTAATTTTGAATGGTCTGACATTGTGCCCTGGAAACGTCAGTGTTAATAATCACGTTTTAATAACACTAATTAATACATTTCAGTCGTGTTATGGAGTCTGTTGATAATACTGCCATCGATAAAAAAAAATAGTTGGATGAAAATAACACCAATTGAACAAATTGACACGTTGACACATTCGTTAACATTTGTGTACACGCTTCGTATTTTAGTTTTCGTAGATTATGCTGTGGTTTTATGTCGCCAAAGCTTTTTCACAGACATTTACAAGTAATGACCACTGAGTGGGGGTTTTATGTAACAAATGCTGCATAGCATTTAAATAGTAAAAGTAGTGCATTATAGTAGAGTACGTTGAAACATTAACATCTATTTTAAATGAAAACATTCTAATTTGGTGCAAGAACAAATTCCCGCATGCTTACTCATGCTGCATACAAACGCTTTTGACAAAACAAATGACAAACTAAATACTGTACACCTGTGTAGACGTTGAATACGATTCCAAGGATTGATGGGCGGTAATGCCATCATGCAATGATCCAGCAAGAATTATAATCAGTCAAGGCGGGCAGCTCTGGGTCCATGTTTAATAAGAAGTGTTGATGCGTGAGATAAAGTAAAGAGCTGGGCCACGAGGATAACACTGTATTGTTAGCGTTGGAGGTAGCAGCGGTACTCACGAGGGACGATGACAAATGACGCTTTTGCATTATAGCAGGGAAAACGTAGCAGGAACATAATTCACATTTTAATTCCCAGGGTTGGGTACAGTACGAGATAATTAAAATCCAAAAGCAACACACATTTTATGAGACTATCTATCACCATTGGACATATATACAGGCGGAAAGTTGCTGCAGTCTCATTTCAAACAATACAACAGAGGTCCCCGTGATGGCAACCCATGCTGTGAATGTAATTGTGAGTTACAGTTTATTCTTTGGATGATGAAGTATACATGTAATACGTTACCAATGAATCAGTTTTGATGCATGTGTGAGAGTAGAGATACACTAATTTTATGTTCCTTATTAACTTATTAATCAATTAAACCATATGCTTTGTTGTAGAACCAAATGATAAGTCACATGACAAAATGACTCAACGAAAGAGGATAATAAAAAAAATGCACTGCATAACTGCAGCATTCTGACCTTGCAGACAAATTGCTGACAGTGTTCATCAGTGATTCTCATTTTATTTAAATGGAAAATTTAAAATAATCATGGTCCATCATAGACGAATACCCTGAAATCTACGTTGGAGGTTCTGTCCTTCCCAGAGCAGTTTAAAGTAATAATTTCTCTGTGGCTGTCAGTCCCACTGTCTGTCACTCCGTGCCCACGGTAACACTTGAACCCTTGACCAATCATGATGACATTTTTGAAAATGGGCTGCGACCACAATACCTCACAATTGCCTTTTTGGTCAAAAGTTCAAAGATGTGGGTCACAGTGTTCACAAAACATGTTTTAGCCTGTATGTTTGTGAAACCAACAATATTCCTTCGACTGTCTGTGTCGGCTTTCAATAAGAAAAAAAACGGAGACAATTCGTGTCCACACTATCTCACTCAGTGAGGATTGCTTTTAAAGTACGTAAGAAGACGGTACGTGTGTTGAGGTCACAGGTCTTTCTGGAGCAGTGACAGGGAAAGCACTTACCACAGTAATACGTGGACGCTCAATAGCCAACAGTTTAGTTACAACTGCATTTGCCTTGTAATATTGCTATGCCCATGTCTTGCTACGAGTATATGTGAGCATATGTGAATAAGCATAAATTTTATAGTGAAAAGAATCTATGTATTTTGGCAGTGAAAGCAGCTAGGACACACTCACGAGAGTAAAAATATTGTGAATAATCATATTTCTCGCTAACTTTTGTTCGGATTGAATTCTAAATATTTGTTCGGAGTTTAGTAATAGAAAGGTTTAGTAATAGAAGCTTGCACCTTTTAACTTTATTTTCGAATATTTCACAGCCACAACAAAAGGTGCAAACGGTTTCGCTGTGGATATGCAGTCTAAAAAGCATAATTGTTGTGTTTTATTTGCTTTGCTTTCAATGTTCTTCTTCGTCGAAGAGATTATATTTTAAATGCTTGAGTTCCATTTCAACTCACAGACACTGAGAGCACCCAACAACGAGTATTTTTTTTTTGTTCAACTGTAAACTTCGGTATTCCAGCTAAAGAGCAGCTGTTCACAATTAGATCCGACAGTGTCACGATACATCCACTCGGATGACCTTGGAAGCCCTCACTTTTTGATAGAATTCTGTACAAAGCGGCGCACTGCTTAGCATCTGCGCTGTTTGCGGCCGCCGATCAATGAGTGTGGGGAATGTGGCAGGTGGATGAATAATTGTTGGTTGTTTCAAGATGGAGGTTTCACTGGAGGGCAGAGCAAGGGGAGAGTGCCGATGTGACGCTTTTTTGTTCATTGGCTCCCAAGCCTCGCACATTGTGCCCGGGCCTGCTATCAATTTGGAAATCATGTTTCTGTGAAAATACCTTTCTATCAATAAACCATCACCATTTTGCAATGATCGATCTTTGAGATGTCTAATTTCTCCATTTACAGATGAATAGGTAAATCAATACAGCGTGTCAAATATACCTTCGGTCTTGTATTTATATAAATGTGTGTGTGTGTGGATGTTTTTTTTGCCCAAAACGTGGCAATTATTCGAAATATTATTATTTTTTTACATGAAGTATAGTTATGACTGTGTGGCGCGTCGGCACGGTGAGTAGCGCTGCCGCCTCACAGCAAGAAGAACCCGGGTTCTAATCCCGGCTCGGGTGCCTTTCTGTGTGGTCATAGTGAAGCTCTGTTAATTTTCTGTGTGGCGTTTGCATGTTCTCCCCGTGTCCGCGTGGGTTTTCGCCGGGCACTCCGGGTTTCCTCCCACAGTCCAAATACAAGATCCTGCATAGGTTGATTGGCCTGCTGACTAAATTGCGCCCGGTGCCCTGTGATGGACTGGCGTCCTATCCTGGGTATAGCCCTGCCTTGCACCCTGTGTCTGCCGGGATAGGCTCTGGCTCACTGCACCCCTGTACGGGATTAAGCGGTTTCTGACAATGAGATGAGATTCTAATGACTCCATAAGAAAACAACGGCATGTTTTGGTGGGAATATCAACGCAGGATAATCCTTGCTAGCTCTCTAAAGTTTCAGGGTTGCTCCGTGAGTTGTTCGCCATAATGTTTCGCTCCACGTGCAGGGAGAACGTGTAACAATCTGAAAGTGCACTGGAGAGTGATAAACCACCACGATGTTAAAAGATACGCAGCCATTGCAGTGCCATTATTCGTGTGTATGCAACATATCAAAGAATTCACTCAGCACTCCGAGTTATTCCCACACACCAAACACTTTAATCGAATTAGTGAAACATTTAAATGCAGGACCCTCCTCAACAAGAGTCTTGAGACTCAGGATTTCCTGGGTTAATAAATCAAATTAGCATACATCCTATTTGACTATAGCACGCCTGCAGGTAGGAGAACCTTTTCAATTGTAATTCCAGCCTCTGCCAATTGGTTCTTGGTGAGGTTTTTTTTAAATCCTAATATGGTGCAATATGTTCATCGTCACTAGTAGCAGCTATGTTCAGTCCACTGCTGGATGAAAGCTTTCCCAAAGCCGCAACCACACTTTCACGATCTTCTGGTGAAAAAGAGTGCTTCAGGAGCTCGCTCGCGTAGTTTTGCTGTTCCGTCTCCGTTGAAGGAGCCCGGACTACAGTGGTTTACTATACGCTACACAAACTAATTTAATGGTAGCGGGCAGGGTGGCGCAGTGGTTACATCTGCGCCTCAGGAGGAAAAGTCCTGCCCGACGCACTTCGAGTCCCACCTCGGGCACCTTTCTGCGTGGAGTTTGTGTGTTCTCCCCCTTGTTTCTGCGTGGGTTTCCTCCGGGTTCTCCGGTTTCCTCCCACAACTAAAAAACACCCATAATATATAAGAAGCAGTGTCTGGCGGGTCGGCGCCGACTAACCGGGTGGCTGACTCCCCCTCCGAATCTCTCTGCTATTTTCGCGCGCTTCTGCGTCGTTCTCTCTTCGAATGAATTGCCTTCGAAATTTAATATAAACTGTATTTATAGCATACATACGGGGATCAAGGTAGAAGCGTTCGCGTCGCGATCCCTGTCAAGTAATACTTGGTATTACCTGCAAATTCTACCAAACACTTCGAAGCCGAGGAGCTGAAAGACAACGATGTCCAGAAGCTCAACAGATGCCAGAAGCCCCTCAGTCTGGAGCAAGAAGAGAGGCCAATGCCCGCTACCTTTAAGGCCAGCACTGACTATTATATCTCTAAATGTTGAAGGGATATCTGCAACTAAAGAAGAACTTGTTGCAATGGGAAACTGTCATGTAACCATCACGCTTCGAAGAATCGAAATCGAGCATACATACATACAAACACGTAAGCATGCTGCGCCTGTCTATTGTTCCATTGGCACCAATCACAGGCGTGGCCCTGTGCTAGGTGCGAGAGAGCAATCAATAACATCTGGCTACACCGAGTTCCCAAACCGGTTGGGACAAGGTGCAAGTCAACGTTTCAATCCGCCGTTCAGCAAAAGCCACAGTCGCATTGCTGCTGCTCTCACTTAAAGGACGCTCACTTGCATTGTTATTTGTTTGTATGTGTTTTTCACGCAAGCTAAAAGTACACACAGTACCGCACAGTATCGCCATCTACTTGAAACCGTAAGTGCGTTTTCCGAAATGTTCTATCCGTAAATTAGATCCGGTGGTCATTTTGACCGCGATTTAGAACTACTCAACCACAGTTAGCTTGAAAAGCTAGACTTTAAAGACGCAATTGTGTATTAATGCCCCATATTTTAACACAATGCTACTTTGTGTGTAACAATGTGGACTTGATAATTAAGTTGTTCAGCTTTCATTCAATGTACATGGCTCTAAGGCAAGTTATAACGCTAGTATGTACAACGTTGTAAATTGCGTTTTGTAAAGCACGAAGCTCATGATCTTACAGGAGTAGTAGCGACGTGAATGCACACGTGTACATCACTTTCAGTATTCCAAAGTTGAGCAACACCCTACACTTGTGTAGATGTGTATAAAATCCACATTTTGTGTACGGAATCTTCAACTGAAAACTTTTATGGGAAATTATTTCCAAAATGGCTTTACTTTTTCACGGTCTCCCATGAGTGAAACTCGTTTAATGAGTATATAATTAAAAAAAAAGCATTTTACAACTTCAGCTGTTTTATCATCATGTTATGTGATTTAAGGTCACCACGGTCTTGTCTTATAATTGCTTTCCTAATTGTCAAACTTCATCCAACTAGGACATACTCAGGTTTAGTTGAATCCATAAAAAAATATCTATTAGGAATGTATACGGGTGCCCTGTTGCATGTGCGCATATAAATATTGGAATGTGTGCCAAATGCATTGCTTTTTAATCTACAAAATTATGTATTTTAGCCATTTGTGGTGGCGGTGATCACCTGTAATCTAGTGGTTCAGCTACAAGAGATGGTGATTTGTGAAACTCTCAAACTGAGTTGCAATATGGTCGAGATAATATTTTGCGGCAGGTGGATTATGAACCCATCTGTGTAGCTTCGAGTGTTATGGCTTTACCTGAATTGATTTTCTCTGGGTTCTCTGGTTTCTCCCCCATGTGTGAAACGTTCATCAATGAAATAGGCTAAATACTCCAATACAGTATTTTCTTTACAGAGAGACTTGAGACTCGATAGGGATTTTATGGACATGGGGAGAACAGGTTTCTTCCCACAGTCCAAAGACATGCCTGTGGACTAAATTGCCCCCGGTGCCCAGCGATGGACTGGCGTCCCACCCTGGCCTTGCGCCCTGTGTCTGCCGGGATAGGCTCTGGCTCACCGCAACCCGGTACGGGATTAAGCGGTTTGTGACAATTGATGGATGAATTAGTATGTGCCTTGTGCCATATGTCCGTTAAGCGATGAATCCGTTAAGAGAGGTCACTATAACATGGTTCATTATAACTGTAAAGTATGTCTTAAATTAATACTATACAAATAATACTGTACTACTACTAATTATACAGTAAAACAGTAAACAAACTACCCTAAGCATGTTTATAGACAATGCATGGTTCACAGGAGCCTTGGGAGTGCAGTGCAAGTGCTATACATCCTATTCGTAGTGTAGCTCTTTATGAGTTTAGGTCACGTGGAAAGTGATGCAAGTGTTGTGCACCCGTCGATGTGTTGGAAATGACGACTGGACATACAGCACTTACCTTTAAAGATGGTATCGGTGTTTCACTGGAAATTGCATCCAGCATCATCAGGAAATGGGGACGGGATATTTTGCGTGTTTTTATTAATACAGTCTTACTATTACAAAATATTTCTCAAAGAATCGTTTCTTCTTGACCATTCAACTAAAATTAATTGACCAAGGCTTTATAAAAAAGAGGTATGCCTGTATTCACACGCTATTATTAATCATCGCCATGCACCGGTACTTGGCACTGGATGGAAACAGAAGTAGTTTGTGCTCATGACGTTATTGGTGAATCACTGAAGGTTAAGGTGAACATGTTTGTGAATGTCTTTGGTAAGTTGTCCTGTTTCTCTGTTATCATTAGTAACACTTTGGTTTTCTAATTAGGTAAATGAGCCTCAGTAATGGTTAAAAATATCCCTTTCATGTCCACTAAGGAGAATGAACACACACAAGTCGGGATCATATGACATATAAATGTGGACATATTCGGGTCTAAATAGTTTCGGATTGGATTTTATAGGCTGCCAAATGTGTTGCGTAATTTTAGCAAAAGCAAAGTGGGGTTGATCTGTTTTTATATGGAGAACGATACGGAATTAGAGAGACAATTGCACTTTGTAATTCTACACTTTTTCTTCAGTAAAAAAAGAGTGACACGAATTTTCCGATGGTTAGTGTTAGCATGTCTACACATTCTTCCAGACAGATTAATCTAATTAATACATTCTGTAATGCGGGCAAACGCACAGTAGTTCTGTACCATTTCTGATTCAACAAGATGAGAAATGCAGAGACATTTATAAACACCTCCGGGTGTACATTTTGTGATGCTTATAATTGCTTTCCAGAAAGCAATGCTCAATGTATTTGACGGGGTTTTTTTATATGTTAGAAAATACTTATGTATTTTGAATGCTTGAAGGCATGTTTTTTGGGTTAAGTTTTTGTACGTGTATTTATTCCTGGTTGAAATGATAGAAAAAAAAATCTAATATTCTGCGAAATAAAATGCATTTTAGCTTCTTATCAGTTAAGCCACATGTGTTTGTGGCTGTTTAATAGCATTTGCGCATTGGTTCAATGTCAACCTGTGCACTGTAGCTCAAGCTTATGTCCACGGCTATATAAGGAGATTATCTTGCAGACATTAGTTGGGGGGGGCGGTGGGTTTCGGTGGCTCTGTAGTTAGCGCACCACGCTCCAACTTCAGTGACCTATAACTGGTCCTATCCCATCATCCCTACACGATTAGACACTAACCAGAGTGGTGATGTATGGTTTTCAGTCCCCAATCAGGGACATGGGTGTGGTGATGCCTTCATCCAACACTGAGTGTAGAGAGAGCTGTGAGTTAACTGTTCATGGTGAGAGGACTTACCCATCAATCCATTGTCAGAAACCACTTAATCTGGTACGGGGTGAGGGTGAGCCGGAGCCTATCCCGGCAGACACAGGGCGCAAGGCAGGGCTATACCCATGATGGGACGCCAGTCCATCACCGGGCACTGTGGGCAATTTAATCCGCAGGCCAATAAACCTATGCGACAGCTTGTCTTTGAACTGAGGGATCAAACCGGAGTTTCCGGTGAAAACCCACGTGGAGAGAACATGCAAACTCCACACAGAAAGGCACCCGAGCCGGGCTTCGAACCCAGGTTTTCTTGCTCTGAGGCGGCAGCGCTACTCACCGCGCCACTGTGCCGCCTGAGAAGACTTACCATACCCTATAACGTGTGTGCTAATAAAACATCGTGACGGACCGGAAGCAAGAGGATTTTTCCCATTGGCAACACCTATGGCTGTGTGTGGTACCTTGTCAGTGCGGGTTTGCTTTCCTGAGTGATACAGCAGGACACCGTGGCTCGCCTACTGCGGCTGAAATGTAGACAAATCGGCTGTACCGTATCGGCGATGTTACAGGGGACCCTCGAAAGGGCAAATTATCTGACCCTGACCCCGACTACAGGGGGGTAATTGCTTTACCGTGCATTGAGTATGGCCAAGAACACAGGTCAGCTGGCTGGTTGGAACCGCACCGACCTGCTGCGATTCCTTCTCCAGCCATCGCAGCACAGCACCGCACACTCACTCACTCACTTCGGGGAGAGGTGATTGATGGAAGCCCTCGTCGCGTGTGGAAGCTGGGCTTGAAGCCCGGGTTATTAAGATGGGAAATAATGCACAATTTTACCGCACCGCTGTACCAGCCCATTGTTTGGTTTTCATGGCCAAGCGAGCTCGTGCTATTTACATTTTTATGGGTTTGAAACCGGACGCCCCCTCCGTGTCTGAGCTCGTCACGTTCACAAGACGCCTTTTGTCTCCGCGACATATTGGAAACTATGGAATGGACATCAATAATGCAGCGTGATTAAAGGAATATGTCATTTAAATGTAAATTGAAGTATTACTATCACTGCAATTAGCAAAGCAATTTAAGCATTCAGAGTAAATGAGTAGTTAGGCTCTTGTGGTTTCGAAATTAGCTGCTTATAACATAGTCAGATGAGAGAGGCAGCAAGGACCTCATTAGAATGAGTCACTGTCTTCTCTCTGGGCTTATGGCCGAACTTGACAGAGGCACTTTTCAATGCAAATGAACGCACCTGAATAATGTACAGGGAGCTCTCTTTATTATGGTAAATAACGCGGGGGTGAAATTGCACACTAACCACACATCGGGAGGATGCACGCCCTTGAATGCGATGAGAAAATACATGAATGAATGTTCCCGTGTTGTTCATGCTCAGTGCAAGAGAATAATTTCCACGTGCCAATCCGTGGAAAAGAATGGATCGTACAGTTCACCGTGAACCCGGCCAATTTCGGGCCATGGTAAAACATCCATTTGGCGAGGGATTTCAGAAACCGCGCTGGGTCCACTCCTCAGTACCCCACTCTGAGCAGTGTGGTGAAGTATGGTGAAGCGACCCCCATGGCAGTGTACGTTATGACGATAGCCTTTATTCAGCAATAGAAGGCAAGGGGATGTAAATCATTATGTTTTATTAAATGGGCTGCTACGTGAATGAGAGTGTTGAAAAGTCACAGCGGGCATCAAGGCGTGTGCCCATTACGAGCCACTTTTTAATCAGAAACGTTTTTAATCAGTGTTAATGGAGGTATTTCAGTTCACTTGCATTAATAGCCAACACAGATTATCAGCCTCCGGGAAGTCCGCGTGGTTCACTTTCAACATTGATGATTAAAAGCCAGAATGTGAGGCGAGAGAAATAAGCAAGAAATATAGCAATAATGTCAGAGAGCGCCTTCCAGGTTTTAGCGAGTGAGCTGTTAAAAATGTACACAATGATTATTATAATATCATCACTATCAGTCCCCGCTTAATCCTGTACAGGGTCGTGGGGGGTCCGAAGCCTATCCCACGATGCGACGCCAGTCAATCGCAGGGCACTGCGGGTAATTAAATCAGCAGGCCAATTCACCTCGGCAGCATGTCTTTGGAATGTGGGCAGAAACCAGGGTACCTGGCAATAACCCACGCGGACATGGGGAGAACATGCAAACTCGATATAAAAAGGCACCCGAGCCAGGAATCGAGCTTGGGTTCTTCTTGCTCTGAGATGGCAGGGCTACTACACGTTGTGCCACTGTGCCACGAATTAGCATTATTATTATTATTTGCACCTGCGATGAACCCTAGATACTTTATAACCATACCGATTGGCCACGAGTTTAGAATGCCTAATCAGCACTGGCAAAACAATTGTTGTCTTAATGTCTCCTGATGAAACGAAGGCAAACTCCCGACGAAGGCACTAATGTTTGTTTGAACAGCAGATGTTCAGTGCTCGCCGCGCAAGCGCATATTTGTGGAGTGTCAAATGCACTCGCATCATGGCCCGAACCGAAGCAGCACGAGGCTCTGAGCGGGCACAGCGTGGTATCCAGAGTGCATTCCTCTAGCGGGGCAAACGGCCTTTGGCCAGGCGTCTTCTGGTAAGTCCTCTCGTTGTGTTTTCTCATCGTTGGTGGTGCCCACTTGCGATGGCATCGAGAGGGCACCCCGAACTCTACTCCGGGGTCATCAGATTGCCCGTGACGCATGCAGGTGGTACGGTTAATTGGTATGGGGCTGCTACGTATAATGTAGCAGTGGCCGAGCGTTCACGAGAGACTATCCCAGGCAAGCTGGCTGGCTTTCAATTAAGCATGCCACCTGCACGCACAGCGCAGGGCTGCAAAAGTTCCGGCGCAGTTTGGGGACTCCAAGAAGCGGGAGTTGCCGCTCGCTATACTGCAGGGAGGTAAATATGACGTCGTGCCAGTAATGGGCAATTTTAATTTTAAATGCCACCGTTTGGTAAAGTCCCCGAGCGTGGAGGGGGGGGGGGTCTGGGTTTGTGGGAGTTGAGCACGAATCCGTCGCTATTGCGTTTATGAAGATGCCTTTTTTTTGCGGTGACCCCTGAGTCGTGGTGGTGGACTTTGTCGCGCTTCATCACCTCTGTCTTAAATATGGAAAGAGGTGCGGCGTGTAATCTGGGAGACAATGTTTGATTTTCGTGGGAATGGTAAGTTACCCCCATGTCTGTTTCTACTGAGGTCAAAGGGGTTGTAATATTGTGCACAGTAAAATTATACGAACGTGCACGTGACTAAAGGAAACGATAGGTATGTGGGAAGGAAGTTATTTTTTTGGTGTTTGACAAAGCTGCAGGTACTCCTGTCTCCTCGTTTAATCGTTGAACATATACTCAGGTGTTAAAGCTACGCCACTAAAATTGAGAGGCAGCTAAAAGCTTTAAAGTAGCAAAAAAAAGCCATGCATCTGTTCACATTTTGTGTATATTCAGCGTGCTGACGCTGTGCAAGTGCATGCGCCGCTTTTGTGTTTATTCGGAAACCTCAACACTCATAAGCAAGAGCGAATCTTCTCTCGGAAAACATTTTTCAATGACATTCAGGACAGTTCTTCAGGACGATGCTTGTGTTTTGCAAAGCGCAGCACAAGCTAAAAACTTCACCTATCAGCCTGGAGCTCAAATAGCATTTCACAGGCTATCAGTCTCTTCACGGGATTATTTTTGCAAAGTGTGTACATTAAACTTGTGCCTGGAGTTGGCAGGCGATCGGGGAGAATGTGTTCCACGGAACTTGTTTTCAGAGACATCACGGCAGGACAAAAGAACAAATTTGATCAGTATAGTGGATATCGTTCAGACTGACATTGATGTATGGTAGCCAGTCCTGGTTAGGCAGTAGAGACCTTGACAAGGGGTGAGCTTCGCTAGATATTGTGCTCGCTCTAAATGCCGTGGAAAGTGGAAAGTCAGAACAGGTGACAGCACTGATGGGGAAGATTAAGCACGAAAGAAAAAATCGAATTTAGGTTGGAGGCTATCGCACTAGAGGTACTGTAGGTGAATGCATGACATTGAAAGGGCTGTATCGGCCCTGGCATAGAGTCGTGTTTCCCTCTCTTTCCCTACACACCACTTCGTAGGCAGCCTCACAATGTCATGTTAATTCCAACGGCGGCAACATGCGTCTGTGGAGCGCGCTTCGGCGTTGGGGGAGATGATGAATTGCACGTTTGATGGTAAACATCACAGCAGCTCTAATGTAACATCGCGAGCAAAGGCGGGCAGAAGGTGGGCTGCTTCGCCAGTAACCCCCATTCGAGGTGCGATGGGGTTTTGCCTACGTTTGCACAGACTAGCAAAGCGTTGACATAACTCACACTGCTGGCTGAGACTAATCTAAGTAATGCTCGCGCCCCTCAAGGCAGATGAGCTCACCTACCGCTGTGGAATCATGCCGTCGCGTTTCATGGCAGGCATTCACGAAATTGCACAGAAGTGGGCCCTTACGATTTTAGCTTTCGATTGTTAACGATTGTTTATGGTCCATAGTACAGCTCTTTTTACGAGTTAGGTCGCGTTAAAAAATAAGTGGCGTAAACCCGCCTTTACCCGACACAGCCAATCAGTAAAGGGTTGCCACCTAAACAAAAACGTGCCAATTCGTTACTACTTCAGCACACCGGTATATTGGAGAGCGAACCCACACTGGCCACGAAAGCCTTCGTGTTAGATTGTTTGTGGTGGTTGTAACTTTCGTTAGACATTGTCGATGATCTAAGCGGTGCTGAGAGATGTTTTTGAAAGAATGTGGCACATATGGCGTGAGTGTGGGGGATGCCTCAGCAGGATTGTTTCGCCGTGCTGCATAGTGGTGGCCACTTAATGGTTTTATCGCAAGCAGCATTGCATCCCGTGTGTGCTTTTCCTTTGAAAACCCAAGCGGTTCAATCGCCTGCAGAGTTGTGTGCCGGCAAAGTACGGTACAAGCGCAAATTCCGCACACTCTTATACGTCACTTGCTGCAAAATAAAACAGAAAATACATCAATGCTGAATTTAACAAACAATACATATCGTTGTTGTAAAAACCGTTCCGACCAAATGTATTTTAACATTTGTCCTAAGATACATCCAGTATTTGCCAGCAAGCCTATTCCATACAAAATGGGTTCTCAGTCATATGCTAGCGGTGTCGGTGCGTTCCACCTAAGTGATGTTCGTCATGATTAAACTTTATAGACTCTGCATACGTCCTCACGTACCCTCAATGTCATTGCCGAAATGAGTATATGTCTTACATTGAATAGGGCGATGTGCATGACTACAATGCTCAGGTTTCTAACTGCAACACATTCCATACAATTAATATATGTAAGGTCTGTGCGCGCGCACACAATACGACAGCAGGAATTATTTTTCCAAAAAAATATTTCCATTCATTCAGATGCCCAAAGGACGTTTTGTATGTAGCATGGATTAATCATACTGTGCGTGCATGTTCTTTGTTTATTTCTTTATTTATATAAATATAATTACGTTTAATGAGTTTCGTATTCATTATTTAAAAATGGATTTCATACATTCAAGTTGGATAGCAATTTGTTGATGCTTTTGCTCAACAGAAAAACAATGACACGCGTTGCGGAATGCTTGTTCCAAGGACAAGGACACACATTTGCAATTTACCTTCGTCTTACGAGAACGCGACTCATAACTACTTATTATTAAAATTTGAGAATCAGCCACGCATGGATAGGTAGGCAGGGCAGCCTGAATGCTTCACACCAGTGCAGATATTCTTTTATAGAGTCCGCGTTTTGCAAGCATAGAAAAGGGAGGGCATCATTGTGGCCGAGATGCTTCATGTTGAGCGTTAGACCAGGTAGCGTCAACACAGCAGTGCGCAGCTGATGAAAAGTGACCCATAGTCTCGTACAGAAACTCTGGCTCACCCAGAGAGCACTGTAAAGTGCTCGATCTGACACAGAGATCCACAGCCTCACAAACAATAATAATAATTGACCCGCAGTGGACATGAATTTGCGATGCACCCTCCACTTTTCTGCAGTGCATTTTGGGTGATTTTTTGATTTACATGTTATACTTACGTAAGCGTTAATAACACCTGCCCTGGTCGGTGTAGATATGACGCAAGGTAGCCCACCGACGCGGGCAGTACGAGCCTCTTGATGGCTGGAAGGTGTGACCTTTGGTGATGTGCTCGAGTGGGGTGACGACTCTCGCTCCGGGCCCCGTAGGTGTGCGCGGACGTGAAAAGCATGTTGCCGGAGAACTGCTCCCATCTGTCCGGAAAACGAATGCATCGTGAGAACTCTCAGTTTGCCAACGCCGTTCAGTCAGCCTCGCATCAATCACGTTGATCAATTCCTTCATTTAGGAGAAGGAGGGACAGCTCATTGAAATACAGAATCCTAATGCGCGTAAGTGCACGTCTAATGCATGTAAGCAAGATGATGCATGTTTGGAGAGTGCAATGTGTTGTACGGAAACACAAAGGGATATGAAATCCTCCACGGGGACCCTCCAGGGATCCCTCGGCTGAGGGTGAGCCGAGGGCTTCACTTCCCGTACGCATGGAACCTCAGTGATGCCTCCGGAGCAAAGTATCACACGCTCAAGGCTGCACACTTGCGTCAGGAAATGGCCCATGAAGCGCTGTGCAGTTCCAGGGTTAAAACTGAATATTTAATGATGACTGTTCACGTGCATGCAGTTTTAATCGCTTGTTCGCGTGAAAAATATGTGCGTTGAATAATGACCGCTGTGGTGAAGTATGGTCAAAACCCCCCCATGGCTGACAGTGTGGGGTTGCCTTCGTGCAGCAATGCGTTGTAAATTATTAATTATTGATGTCAAACGGTTGCCAGTTTAAATCCGACAGCAGGTAGATCTTAAGTGGGTTCCCCAGAACATTAATCATAAGGTAAATCACGCGGTTTTTATGGCAGAAAGCTGAAAATATTGATTCTGTTGTAAATACAGCAAGAAATAGGTAGTCTCTGTGTCCACGGCTGTTACTACGTGCCTTCCAAACATATCAATTATCCAGCGTGAGATGCTTGCCAATTAAAACATGATAAGAGCCACTGAAACATGCAGAATGTATGATTGTTTTTTCTCCAAATGAAGGTGTTTTCATAGATTATGTTTAATCATTTGCACACATATAGGTGTTCACGTTCTCGATGCATTGCACAATAGTTGATTTTCAAAGCTCTTCTTCCGGGATAGCCGTGTCGAGCGCTACCTCTCCCTCCTTCGCAACCTGCGGGGGAAGCGGGGAACTGGGAGGAGAGGCGATATGACAGGGATTATGGGAGTGTGGGCAGAGAAGTAGACTGTGTTTTGACATTAAAAAAATCACAGTGGGCTATATACATGGCACCGCATACCTGGCTTCACCGAGACACATTCGGAGCCCAGGACGCCTGAGGATGCCTCCGACATGGGGGGCGAAACGTCGCGAAGGAGAGAGAGGGAGCGCTCGACACGATTATCCCTAAAGAAGAGCTTTGAAAAGCAACTATCAGTGTGCACATTGCCCAAGACTAATCACTAATTTGCACTGTTGACCGATTCGCGAACGTTAAATACATTTCACAATTACCTTGACTGCCCTGTGATCGACTGGCGTCCCACCCTGCGTATAGCCCTGCCTTGCACCCTGTGTCTGCCGGGATAGGCTCCGGCTCACTGCAACCCTGTACAGGATTAAGCGGTTTCTGACAATGAATTACTTGTTGCACAAGGGCTGCATTGCGACTCCGTGTTGCCCATGCGTGCGTGAGCACCGTACACGGGTGTGGGCACCATGCACGTGTGAATCCGATGAGCCTTAGGCAGCAGGCCAAGATGACTGAGAGCTGCTCTTAACCCCTGGGATGGGGGTGAGTGTTGCTCCCTCACTTGTGTGGGATTTCTCCGGGAGCTCCGCTTTCCTTCCCACATGTATAAACCACTCACGAAGCGGTAGAAAACAACTTCATACAGCAGATAGAGAACTGTAGAACTACTGTTGGCACCAGCTCAGCCATCCAGTGTGTCTGCGGTTTCTCGGCGTGTGTAGGCTTTGTGTTTGTTATTGCCAGTACAGCACTAAAAGCATGTAACCTTTCTGGTTACCATTTCATCCCTTTGCCTCCTTCCATCTCGCCATTCAGTCCCCTTTCTCCCCAAGTCTTTGTTTTAAATCAAAGCCACTGATGAGAATTGCTCTTAGAGCTGCTCTTTCATGATAGCCCTAGCTATCCACGAAGAGCAATTCGCATAAATCGAGCTGGTGAAAATTCAATGTCACTGATTATTTGTTTCCACTTGTTATTTTAAAATGAAATGTCTCCACCCAGGTGACTCACATTTCCAGTTACTTACGTTCGTTTTGAATTATACGTTTCGCCATTTGTATATTGAAATCGATTATGCATGCATTTGCAATAGACTACTCCAAAAAAGAATTGTCTCGGTATATCCAAAGCCGTCCTTTTAAATGCCTGACAAAAGAAAATATTGTCACCTTGGCAATACTGTGAAAATATCAACCAAATAACCGAAACCTGATATAGTCATTGATACGTGCTAAGGCAGGGGTCGTAATTGTGCGAGCATCTTCAGGGGGTTGCATTGGAGTGATTCGGGGCAGATGCATTTGTTCCCTCAATGTGCGACAGTAAATCAAGTTTAATTCGCGCTCGTAAGTCATTTGTGTGATTGCTCGTTTAAAGCACACAATAGATAACACTCGAAATAAAATGTACAATATAACGAACTTGAACATTAATTCATAACCGTACTTAATCACTCATAAAAATATCACATGCTGTGTTTTTATTGCGTTAAGAAAATATTCGACGTAAAGTACCGCACCCTCACCCCTATTTCTATAGGACGAGGATCTTCCTTCAACCAAATGGAGCCGCTTGAATAGCAGCCTCTGTAAGCATTAGCATAAATTCTGTCCAGTACATTGGTATTTAAAAATCCATCCATCCGT
>JAZEWU010000002.1:6854005-6906347 GCA_036362915.1 Geotria australis | reverse complement strand
CACACAGAAAGGCACCCCGAGCCGAGATTCGAACCCGGGACCTTCTTGCTGTGAGGCGGAAGCGCTACCCACTACGCCACCGTGCCGCCCTTATTTCAATATAGCTCTTTGAATATTAATGTAGTGTTGTGGCGGTAGTAGAAGACGTGATGTAATGTGTGTCTATGTACACAAACACAAAGATATACCCTGTATGGACCGGAGGAACAAGTAATTATAGCGAGCACCTATGAAGGCCAGCACCGTACACGAGGGAGTGGGTGGCCAACACCACACCACCTTTGTCTCCCTAGTGGCGATGTTTACATACTGCACCAGATCTTTATTTCAGGCTGAGTCGACCTAGGACTGGCCCAGGACCGGTTCACAAAATCCTCCATGGTTTTGGCCGTGAGCCGGAATCGAACTCGGGTCGCTGGGTTTGCAGCGCAGCAAGCTAAGCACTACACTACCACACTCCATGTGTGCCTATCGACACATCCACGGCTGTAAATATATAAAATTAGTTTTCAACTACATGTGGCGTTTTGTAGAAACGAGGTTCTCAACATCAATAACTATAAAATTAATATATTTTTTCAGTCGCCAACAGCAGACTGAGAAAAATAGATCATGGAGAGCTGTTGGTTAAAATGAGAAGTAATCCCCATATGCACATTAGAAGCTAGGATGAAACTTTACAGATGCACCTTCCGAGATCTTGTATTCTGGTATTGCAAACACTATTGATGTAGGGGGCAGTGGTGGCACAGTAGTTTGCACACAGCGTAATGAACCATGCCGTCAGATTTTGATACCTGGCTGCGGCTAACATTAGTGGTAATAATAATAATAGCATTTTATAGAGCGCCTTTCAGCCGAGGGTCACAAAGCGCTGCACAAGGGCCGCGGAGAGAACGGCATGTCAACGACAGAAAAAAAAAAACAATTAATAAAAACCAAAGCAACAAAAAATAAGTGATTAAGGCTGCTTCGAATAGACTGAAAGGTCGTGAAACTGAAAATCTTAAGAGCGGCAAAAATCTGCCAGTACTGAGCACTTCCCTTCAGCCAACCTACATTGACCGGCATGGTGAAGTATGGTTAAACAATAACAAAGCATAGCGAGGCATCCATCGAGCAGCTGAATGACAAGGAGTTTTTAGACTATCATTATTGTTGTTATAAACAAAGGCACACTTCATTCCAAATTGCCACAAGGTCTGTATTAGTCACTGACTATTGTGAAGCTATTAGTTTTAGAACTGAGAGCCTAACCATTGATGATTAGACACAGAAGAGAGCCAGCACCGGAGACGGGCTGCGCGGCATGGGCGCTCTCGATCCCTGTTGACATCATTGCTCACCAGACCTTTATAGTCAGGGCACGCGTCGTACCCCACAGGCCCCCGAAAAAGACCCAGGCCCTGGGACGGAGTTTGTAGTAATTACTAATAGCGCCACCAACATCAGCCTTGTCATTATGCGTTTGTGAATTAATTTAGCTGATTATGCAGTAACCTGTGTCTATGAATCGTGCGTGATAATTTTCTCGTAAGAAAATTGTGTTTTTAATGAATAATTAATTGAAATATTATTTTTTACCAAAGTAAAATTCCATGCTACATATACGTTCGACTCTCGATAACATAATTGTAATAATACACGTTACATTTGCAGTTAATTGGCACGTGACGTCGTAGGAAATATTGAAGAAATGCGTGCAGTGACACTTGTTAAAATCCTAACAAAAACATCTTTGCAGTTTGTAATGGCCATCGTTAATTGGTGTTGTTATTTCACTCCCCGGGGGTCAAGGTAGAAGCGTTCACGTCGCGATCCCTGTCAGGTAGTACTTGGTATTGCCTGCGAATTCTACCAAACACTTCGAAGCCAAGCTGAGGGACGACCATGTCCAGAGGCTGGCCATCGTGCTTCGAAGAATCGCAAAGAAGAAGAAGATTTCACTCCCCGAGTGCCACTAACGGATTGTGACAAAACAATTTCTGCTGTGCGCGTACACTTTTCACAAATGGCATGCGCTATACATCTGTTTTGACATGCCTACACACACTTCGAGCGTCTTTCCATTCGAATTCGATTCGATTCTTCGAAGCGTGATGGTTCTATGACAGTTTCCCATTGCAACAAGTCCTTCTTTAGTTGCAGACAGCCCTTCAACATTTAGAGATGTAATAGTCAGTGCTGGCCTTAAAGGCGGCGGGCATTGGCCTCTCTTCTTTGCTCCAGACTGAGGGGCTTCTGGCATCCGTTGAGCCTCTGGACATCGTTGTCTTTCAGCTCCTCGGCTTCGAAGTGTTTGGTAGAATTTGCAGGTAATACCGAGTATTACTTGGCAGGGATCGCGACGTGAACGCTTCTACCTTGATCCCCGTCTTTCCAAATCAAGGTTTGAAAGATAGTTTTAATGAAAATGTAATAAATGAATGCGTATATTAAAATATACATTATTAAACTGTAATTTAAGTCTGAGAAAAAGTTGTGTTTACTTCTCGACACAAGCGTCATAATATCGTTTATATTGTTGCTGATTATCCTTTTTTCTCTATTCCTTTTCTTGCTGCATAATAGCCCATAATTAGATTTTGTTTAACGTTTCGTCAAAGAAGCTTCGTTGTTCTTTTAAGTTCACGTGAAGAAAATTTACCAAATTCTATGCTCTCAGAGTTGGGCTCATCACTAGAATGATTTCTAATCGAATTCTCATACAGAAGGAAAGAACATTTGTTTTTTTTTTGTATTTTTGTATTGTTTTTCCAAACGGTGCCCTATGAAAGTGATATGTCAGTGCTTACTTCTAAGAATTAGGC
The DNA here is from genome assembly GCA_036362915.1 of Geotria australis. Taxonomy (NCBI): domain Eukaryota; kingdom Metazoa; phylum Chordata; class Hyperoartia; order Petromyzontiformes; family Geotriidae; genus Geotria; species Geotria australis. The sequence continues at coordinate 6,903,537 of JAZEWU010000002.1, read as the reverse complement.
CATGTCCTGTCCCACTCAAGAGAGTGTAGAGATACCAGTAGTCTTCTCCTGTTCACAACCTTAAACTGCTCCTAAACACTCCACAGTGCTATGGCAGACCGAAGTCTAGCTCCTCGAACAACCACTGTTGACATCATCTTGGAGTAATGCAAGTCATATGATTGTTTTTAAATAAAATAATTTTAAACACATCTTAAGAGCTAAAACACATTGTTTTAAGGTGTTAGCAATTAGTCAACAGCATTGATCTGTTTATGTATTTTATCACGTGTGAAATATAAAGTGAAAAATTAGGTTTTTTTAAACGTCGCACATTTAATTTGAATGATAAAAACAATTGCGTAACACACTTGTCATGTCATACATGCATGCCGTTTGTGTTACATGTTGTCTTTTAAAGTTCATATCAGAAGCGTAATTTAATTATCACCGCTGTTTGATCGTGCATCTTACAATAACCAACTCGGCTGTTAATTTTCCGGCGTTATAGATATATATTTTTTAAATATACCGTTGCCTCTAGTTTGCAAATAACAAAAATGATTGATAATTGCTTTTCAAAAAATAATAATTTCAGGGATAGCCGTTCAGGCGTTATCCGTTTTGAGTGAACGCCTGAGGATGTCTCCAAAGTCGGAGGTGAAACTTCGCGAAGGAGAGGAAGGGGAGCTTTGAAAAGCAACTATCACGCATCGAGCCGTAAAAAGCTACATCAGTACATTAACAACAATGATTTCTCCACTGCTGGATAAAGCCTTTCCCAAGCCATTGCCATGTCCCACGGTTTAGCGATGCAACAATCCATCGAGCTCCTACGCACACGGTGGACGGTCTCCTCAGCCGTGACCCATCCGTTGGATCCTCCGACAGGAGAGGTTACGTTGGCTGGGTCATGTCGTCCAAACATCGCATGTGTGACCCAGTGTGTGTGACACAGTGTATAAAAATGGACTAGTAATAATCCCCAAGCACCATCGTTTACACTTTAAGAGAATCAGCAATGCCCTTATTATTTTGCAGTGGCGTACACTCATTCCTGCATTGCCGCAGTGTTCATACTCTGCCGGTAGTTGGCAGCAGTAGGCGCCCACCGAGTTAAACATACAACACAAGAAATACAATTTATAACGCGCCACATATTTATTCAATTTCAAAGGTATTCATTCGAAGAGAGAACCGCTCAGAGGCGCGATGGAACAGCAGAGAGGCGGGGAGAGGGGGAAGGTAGCCACGCAGTTAGCCGGCATCAACATTTCCCAGACACTGCGTCCTGTACATTATAATGTTATTGGCCAATTAATTAATGAGTGTTTTTTTGTCACTGCACTGGCAGAACGTGTTCCTGAGCAGTAGCTGAACGTAAGTGATCGTCTTTTATCGTTACAGACATAGTCGATAAACGTGTGGTATCTGTAATGCAGCCTGCCTCATCGTTTTACAAATGCTACGCATGCCCCAAGCAGGTTATATTTTGCCAAAGAGAAGGTGGTTCTGCACGGTTTGAGGGAGAGATGAGCTGATGTGGGAAGGGAGGATGTTGGAGGTGAGTGGACTTGCCAAGGCTTGGGTTCCAGCGGTGTCAAGATTGACCTATGTGAAGGACGGTACAGGGCAGTTGGAAGCACTTGCTCTCTACCAATAACGTAGTGCGGAGCAGCGATGTTCAGAATAACGAGTTCAGGTTGCCTTAAAGAGCAAGTTGACGCCATGGGTACCACAGCTGCTGCATCTGCCAGTGATCTCCATCAGTCAACGCATAACACCTGGGTTTGTCCCACGACCTGCCAGCTACCCTTCCACACTTGATGTGGCCTCAAAGTGCACATAGTCTAAATCAAGCGCCGCGGTGTTTGACACTTTGTGAAAATGGCAGCAATTCGTAGATGGCTGCTGTGTGTGTCTTTGGGGGAGAGAGAGAGAGAGAGATAGAGAAACCGGTAATGAACAGATCAAATACAGAAAATTGGGGCAGTGGCGCTACGCCGTTTGTAGAGATGAGTCACTCGGGCTCACAAACCCATGTCACCTAGGTCTGCAGCCCCATGGCCTCCTATCAGAGACTTTGCATTACATGCGACCTCAAAGCACACCAAGCTAGACACAGGCACTATGCAGACATCAATCACATCATTGTTTCGTCTGCCAATAACTTTTAGGGAGTCTGTTTGTGTTTATATGCCGTATTTGTTTATTCACTGCCAAGCACATGACAAGAGTTTTGTGTAAAGAGCCACTATTATCACATTATTGTGATGCAGACAAATTGATGCAATCTTGTTGAAGTAATATTTATGAGTGCTTATGATTGTTTAATGAAGACAGATGTTTTATAAATACGTGTAGAGGGGGTGGCGGGAGTGGAAATCCATAACAAGTTGCCTAGACGGAATTCGTGGCACAGGGTGGTGAAGTCGTAACATCTGCGCCTCATGGATAGCAGTTCCTACCCTAGGCGGTTTGATTCCAACCTCGGGTGCCTTTCTGTGCAGAGTTTGTGTGTTCTTCCTCCGGATTCTCCGATTTCCTCCCACAACTAAAAAAACACTCCTTAATTAATTGGCAATGTCTGGCGGGTTGGCGCCTGCCTCCCCATCTCTCTGTGGTTTCCTGCAGCACCTCAGGACCTCTGGGTGAAAGTCACTACCATGTAAACGTAATAAATTATTATTATCATTATGCGAGCACACGAAGTCTGTTTCCGTAAGTCCCCATAATCGGCAAAATGCCAAGGAGAGACTCTTTGTCCTGTCAGCTCAACAGTGACCTTAAGGGGTTAACTTAATTTCTACGGCGTGAAAATGTTTATATTTATGAAGCACCGTGCACCGAGGATGTTATGCATTTAAGCAGCTCCACTGTTGTCATTTTAACTGCCGTGTCATTTTCCAATTTCAGTTGGTTATCACCAATCACCTTGTTTACCTCATTATTTCCTCACAGTCAAGACAAACTTTTACCAGCCTGCTGGGTGGTAAGCAACAGCTTGAATCTCGGGGATGTTTTAGTCCACCGATAAAAAAAGGTTAACAAGCGGAAATTAGCAGGATATGTTTGCAATACGTTATTAGAATTGTAGAACCACAACGGACGTTTTACTGCAATTAAACTTGCTTTTTCTATAATCATTATCGAGAGCCATGATCAATACACTGCTGGATGAAGGAATCTCCACATTGTTGCCATGGTGTTGCGATTCCGTAATCCGTCTCGCTTCCACGCATTACCTTATCGCATTGCTCCGTCTCTGTCACGTTCGTCACCTCACACAAGTTCCCTCTTTTGGCTGCCATGTTGTCACCAAGCTCATCCATTTTCCTTAGAATATACTGAAACGCGTTCAAATGACTAAACAAGGGAACTAGCTATTTTCTACCCATGCACGAATTTATTCCGATTTTTCTTCAGATGCATATGTGGAAGAAGTAAATCCTCGACTAGCTTGTCATTCCTCGCGCCTCTGAATCGTGCTCTCTTTGTTATTAGTTATTTTTATATATTTTTTATTTTTGTTAATTCACGTGTTTGTTGTGCCGCAGGAATCCCATAAAGAGCTTGCAAGCTCACTGGGTATTTTTCTGCGGTAAAAAAAATCTATATATCTATTTCTTCGACAATGAACAAATATGCGAGAGTTATAAATCGAAATTATTATTGTTTAACGTAAACACACGTACATTCCTGATACCTCTTTCAAACATTGTTAGCAGCATGGCTGAGAGAAACAACATTCTTAAGAGTGATGGCTGCTTTTCAAAGCTGTCCTTTGTGAAGGAGAGGGAGCTACAGAGAGATAGGGAGCGCTCGACACTGCTATCCCGAAAGAACGGCTTTGAAAAGCAACCATCGTGCATTGAGCCGTGGAAACCTACATCTTAAGACGAGTCTCTCCAACTCCAACTGTAGAAGCATTTTGAAGACAGCCCATCGTGAATTTTACATTTGAGGACATGTGGATCCCTAAACCGTTCTGGCATGTATCCTGCATCTGTCACTACTCACGCACTGCTGTAACCACACACCCACCTCCCACAGTCAGTTACCTCCTACAAACAAGAAATTTTCATCATTTGTATTTTCCGCTTGGAACAACTCAAACTGTTTAATGGACAATTGTCATATTCTGCTTAATAAAACCTCCAAGGAGACAAGCTGCTTAGCAATTTTGTATCGTGCAAAAGTAATACTAAGTGTGCAATTGATATTAAAAGATACAAGGTTTTACCCTTTCTGGGAATTATACAGGTGTTCAGATTTTCAAACTCCAAATAGATACCTTTCACAAAGTGTCCACTAATTGTAGAATGTTTTATTAATTGTATTTGCATAAACAAAAATTCTGAATTATTATTTTCTCGCGTTCAAAATAATTACAAGTGGCTCTAAATGTGTCTTTTACAACCCTTGCATGATTTACTGAGCCTGAAACAGACGTCTAGTTTAACTGGACCCGGTTTGTAGTGGTAACTTAACAGAAAGAATGTCCTGCCCGACGCAGTTTGATTCCCACCTCGGGTGCCTTTCTGTGTGCGAGTTTGTTTATTCTCCCCACGTCCTGCGTGGGTTTCCTCCGGGTTCTCCGGTTTCCTACCATAACTAAAAAATGCTAATTTACTAATTTTTGGATAACATCATAATACATAGGAAAGCAATGCCCGGCGGGTTGGCGCTGGCTGACCGCCTGGCTGACACCCCCCACCCTCTCTGCGATTTCCTCGCTCCTCAGTATCCGTGTGTCGTCTATGACCAGGCGTGGAATTTGCACGGGTTATAATTTGTATTATTCTTTGATGGTTGCTCATCAGGGCTGTTCATTCGGGATAGCCGTGTCCAGTGCTCTCCCTCTCTCGACACGGCCATCCCGAAAGAACGGCTCTGAAGAGCAACCATCATGAATCGAGCCGTGAAACCCTACATCAGTGAATTATTCTTTATAATTTAATTCTTATCAGAATCGCCCCTGCCCAGGATAGATGTTGCTTGATCACCTTCATTATCGGGTGGTGTTTGCCTCGAATGGTGTTGTGGGTTAATTGAAAAATGTTTCGGCCTTCAGTTTCTGTGTTTCTTTCGGCCATCTAGTTGACCGATTTGGTTACAATATTTACTGCAACCGTGCAATAGGGTTGGGAGCAATGAGTAACAACTTTGTGGTCTCGTGGTTACCATGTTGTGACTACTGTGTACAAACCAAAGCTATTGCACTTACCTCTCCTCAGATTGTTGCCCTCTGAACTGTGTTTTCATTGGCTATGTGGCAGTGAATTCTATATTTAGACCATGCCTGCATACACATCCCAAGCAACTTTAGTAATAAAGTTACATTTCATTGAGAGAGTCCAGAGATTGGAGTAACGGTTATCTGAAAAGACAAAGTGAGTTCAGTTTTGAAGCTCTTTTGGAATGTATTGTCTGTGCACATGGCTCCTTGTATGTTTCATACCAGTATCACCAACTCCCAACCATAGCTAAGACCAAACCTCACCGGTAGCCTTGTTCATTATTGACGTGAATTATGTTTACAAATCATACGGTTGAATCATTTGGTTGTGTTTTTACCTTTCAATTATTTAACTTACCGGCTCGCAGCTATCGATCAGAAACATGGACACTGACAAATAAAACGGAACAAAAGATGACAGGTGTGGCAAGGAGCAGGGAGAGGCGCGTGCTCGGAATCGCAGTGAGACGGAGAGAGGAAAGGCGCGCATCGGAGAATAAATACAAGTTAGAGACGTCATGGCGCTGTCAAAGTAAGCGCACTTCAGCAGAACACGTCGCTAGATCGACCAGAGGCCGATGGACGAGTCTAGCGATGGAGAGACAGCCAAAGCACGGAACAATCCCAGAGATGTACTGATGTAGGTTTTCACGGCTTTATTTGTGATGGTTGCTCTTCAGAGCTGTCCGTTTGAGATAGCCTCCAACGTGAGAGGCGAAACGTCGCGAGTGAGAGAGGGAGATCGCTCGATGCGGCTATCCCGAAACAACACCTCTGAAAAGCAACCATCAAGTCCCAGAGATATCATCCACTGAGGACATTGGGCAATTAAATCAGTTTGTGCGCAGGAGATCGTTGGACTGTTGCATGATGAAGATATAGGGAGGCCACTATCCAGCAGTGGATAGATTATGGTTGACTAGTGCTATGGTTGAAGGGGATATCAATATATTTCCGTTATATGTTTGTAAAATGGTGTTTTGGTGAATTGATCAAATGTACTGATGTAGGTTTTCACGCCTCAATGCATGATGCTTGCTTTCAAAAATGTTCTTTCGGGACAGCCGTGTCGAGCAATCCTCCTCTCTCCTTCACGACGGAGAAAGGAGGCGTTCTGAGTTCCGATTGTGAACTCAGAACCCCTGATGCCTCCAACCGTGTGAGCCAAAACGTCGCAAAGGAGAGAGGAGGAGCGCTCGACACGGCTATCCCGAAAGAACAGCTCTGAGCAGCTCAAATGTCAGTTTACGGATGCAAAAAACAATTGTCTTTTAAGTTGCTTAAGTACAGCGTTCATGTCTTGACAAACAGCGTGGCCAACTGAAGATGCTGCACAAGTTGGTGGGAAGAGTTGTCTCGAGGATGTTCTTTAACTGAGCTTCTCTTCAGTGTGAAATATACCTTGGCATTTGTGCGAAATAGTCGACATGCACTCTTGGGAAATCACGCCCCTGTCCCACTAACACTCCAGATTAATAGTCTGTGTCGATGTAGGATACGAATATAACACTCTTCATATTTTTTTACAACCTTGGGAAAATGCGGCACTTGTGCGGTTGAAAAACTAAATTTTTGCTCATCAGACGCACAGAGCGATCACATTCAGTGGCACGTCGCTGTGCGCAGGCGCAAGTGATGTGCTACATATTGGGAAAGGAAGCCAGCCTTTTCGACATTATTAGCTCCATTTGTCTTAAAATTCCATAAAAAAATGGGAACTCTGTCGTTTGCCTCTTCTTGTTGAAGAACCTAAAATGACGATGAATAATGTGTAGGATGCGTATATTTATACGTATATGCATTCTCGTACAGTCAGGGTGGCCTGTGGGATCTGGTAATTTATTGTCCGGGTCAGTGTGTATGATATATAGTGCACGGAATGTTGGGAGTGCACTCCGTATATTGAGCTACATCATAAACTAGTGATGTGTATATTTAAACAATGGATTTAGAGTCGCAACAATGGTCATAGATTTTGTGTGTGTGTGTTTCATTCAATAACAATTTCAAGAATAAATATTATTATCCGGCCATATTGGCTGGGTACACAGGGTGGCTATATATTGTATCCAAAATAGATCTGAATTCTGATATAATTTTTGCTGTGCTAGACACTCCTGTGTGCTTCTGTGCATGACTGTGTGTATTTGCATGAATGCTCTCATATGTGTGAAGTCATTTGAGTATGCGAGTGTAAGTGGATCTTTGCTAATGCCAACACCTGCTATCTGGAGTGTTGTAGTGTCATGTATGGAAATTTCAGGCTCAAAATTCATAGCAAAAGGGCAGGATTTGTGAAACCAGTTGCCAGGTCAATGTAATGGCATATACACCTCCACGAGCCCTCCAATTTCATCTCGAAACGTCTGCGAAGGAGAGCAAAATCAATGTGTTTTTGTTTGAGCGGAAACGTGAATTTGCGCAGGGGTGACTCACGAGTTCATGTGTGCGTGATTGCCGTTGTGTGTGTGTGTGTGCGAAAATGACACCATCACATGTTAGTGGTAAATGTCAATTGTTTTTGTTTCTTTGTGTAGCAAATAGCCTGCTATTACTCTATAGCGCTATCTATACAGAGAACAACCTCGATTAGTTTTTTTTTTAACTAACTGCTCGCATCCTTGAAACCAACACGTGCGCTCCCATCACCCTATATAATTGACCCGAACTGAAGTCTAAACTGCTCAGGGATTATGCTAAATCAAATCGTGGATCACATTCGTATGTGTTGCTTTCAGTCTTTATCACACGATGTAAGCCAATCGCAACCCTGTAAACCCCACGATGTTCAATTACTGCTAGAGCGTTGAGATTTAGAGCGTGTCTCCTGCATAAGGGAGAATTCGTTGTCTGACACTTCCAGGATGTGCGCTTGACAAACAGCTTTGTGAATGTTTTCGATTAGTTCGTGTTTGCTGGCTGCCTTAAGCTAATTTGTTTACACCCCATCAGATAGTGTGCAATTTCTCCATGGCATCTGCTTGCCTAATATAGTCAAGCTTCCTTTCCAGCAATGCAATTATGTTTCTGCACATTTAAATTTTAACAGCGCAATTCACTCTCTTCACTAGGCCTTATTAAAGAAATCTTTCGTAAAATTATTGTTAAATGTGGTCTAGAATGAGTGTGTGCTTAAAATAAGTTGATTTAATCGTGGTTGCGCTTGCAGAAGAAATTCTGTTCCACGGGTCTCAATGGGTTTCTGACCATGTGTCACATTGTTGCCGTGCTATTATTTTGGAACACTGTCCTGTGATTTTTGCGGAACTGCATGTGCTTTGCATTCCCTGCATTTTACATCTTGCTACATACTGCTTTCTTTAAACATGTTATGTGCCCAAGCTGTTCTTTGTGCCACTAGTATTGTTTGGCTCACATGCTGTGCAGTTTTTGCGGTTATAATAAATTGATGCGTTACAGAGATTTTCTTTGAAGTAATGTCACTCATATATGTTTTCCTACACCATAGTAGTTCTTTATCCAGATCTTCAATCGGCCCCTTTACATTGCCACTTTCAAATTCTGAAAACGCTCAGCTGTGAGTCAGATCGGGGTAAATAGATTGGACAATTAGCTAGGGGACAGGTGCCTTTCTGTGTGGAGTGTGCATGTTCTCCCCGTGTCCACGTGGGTTTTCGCCGGGCACTCCAATCTCCTGCCACAGTCCAAAAACATGCTGCTGCATAGCTTAATTGGCCTGCGAACTAAATTGTCCCCAGTGCCCTGTGATGGACTGGCGTCCCATCCTGGGTAGAGCCCTGCCCTGCGCCCTGTGTCTGCCGGGATAGGCTCCAGCTCACCACGACCCTGTACAGGAGTAAGCGGTTTCTGACAATGGATGGACGGACATGTGATTTCTTTGGTAGCACTAATTTGCATCCAGAGTGCATTTTCACGAGATGATTTTGCTAATGCAATAAAATGTTGAGAATGTACAAGCACAGCCCTTTGTCAATCCACTGCTAGAGAAGGACCTCCCCTCACTGTGCAGGTTCTAGGAGTTGTTTGACCATACTTCACTATTCTGGTCAGTGTTGATGAGCGTTGAGAATATGAAAAAAATACGTATCAAAAAGTATACCGAAATATTTTATATTTTCAAACTTCTTGGAAATTAACTTTGTATGACCAGGATGGACATCCACTTAGAGAAACCTCCCTTTTTAACGTGAACACGGAGTACAGCAGAGACATCCCCGTAAGTAAACAGTTATAAACATGGTCGATTGGCAGGTCGTATGTGGCAGGATATAGTGTGAGTACTTTCAACTCCTCCAAGGTATCTGGCCAGTGTAGAAGAGGAGGTCAAATATCCTCTAGAGCAGCTCTTGAGAGCTCCCTCTAGTACCACCAGCTGTGGCATGAGCATACATTGAACAGCAGAGCTACACTTTTACGTTTACCAAATGGTTAAAATACTTGTTACGTACTGCAGAGGACATTCAATACACATATAGTGTAATCTTCTGTATAGTGAGTGCTGTGGCAATGTGGGTGTGAGTGAGGAAGGGAGGTGAGCAATGCTGTGGACGTCTGCAGTATTTTTTTCAAAACTCAATCATGTGTGGGTTACAGTCAGTTCCCATGATAAAGTGAAGAACGGAGCCATTTTTAAGATCGAGGCCACTGGTATCTGGATATCATTTGTTTGTTTGTCATCGAGTCATGCTCCCGTTGAGTAATACATACATATTTAATTTTAATATTTCATATGGTACAATCACATTTATATTATTTACTCCTCCGTTGTTTAAACACATTATTATTATTATTACACATGCGTGTCATCATTAGTTTACGGTACTTTATTATACCTTAGATTACAATTTTGTTAAATCTTTCTATGAGTAAATTGTTGCACACTATATCAACAAATTATGTATCTAATGTATCTGCTTAAACATTTCGTTTGGTCTACTTCATTGCTATCCTTCAGTCATGTCCAATCCACTGCTGGATGAAGACTTTCTCAAGCCACCACCATCTCTTGCGGTTTTACGATACAAAAATCCAGCCAAAATCTTCACAGAAGATTATTTCATTGCTCCATCTCCTCGCTGTCCATTCTGTTTGGTCTACTTTATTGCTATCCTTCAGTCATGTCCAATCCACTGCTGGATGAAGGACCTTCCCAAGCCACCACCATCTCTTGCAGTTTTATGATACAAAAATCCAGCCAAAACCTTCACACAAGATGACTTAATCGCTCCATCTCCTCGCTGTACATTCTGTTAGCAATAAATAATGCTAATACTTTACCGTCTTCTAAATGACAGTCGTAGTCTGGGACGTAAAACAATTAACTTTAAGCTATCACATCATCCTGGTAACTAAACATGACAATAAATGCATGAATAAATCAACATTCACTGGTGAAATATAGAGGAAATGTCATATTTTCAGTTTCGCCAGGACAATGGAAATGCATTTTCAGCTACCCTATACATAGCTATGGTGGAGGGATGCCCTCACAGAGCGAGGGGGCACACCGTGGCAAGGATGCTGCACGGAAGGTCATTTACATCCTTCTCAAGCCAATCGTGCATGCACTTATTGGATCTTTAAAAGCACATTTCTGCCACTGATGGGGCTATATGGCAAGCCAATTATTAAATCACCTCTCCAAAAATGAATTTCTCTGGAGAAATTTACTGTCACCTCTACTGCATCGTAAATTCTACGTCTGCACGGGAACATGTGGATTGTCAACATTTCATATTACTTGTTTGAGCTTTGCAATTCTGTTTTATTCCTGCATGTGCCAATATGTTCATGGTCGCACTACTGTGGCTTGTCTGTAAATTTCCATTGAGGAACATGTGCTCACCAGGCTGTTGATGTTCCAGTGCGATTGATAGTTACACCAGTGGTGGTAGTTCTTCAGAGCTGTTCTTTCGGGATAGCCGTGCCGAGCGCTCCCTCTCTCCTTCACGACATTTTGCCTCCCTAGTTGGAAGCATCCTCAGGCGTTGGAAGCATCGACACGACTATCCCGAAAGAACACTTTGAACAGCAACCATCATTAATGAAGCCGGGCAAACCTACATCAGTACAACTGACACCAGTGTCCTCAAGGAATGTGAAATTCAGATCATACAACGTTTGGGTCTCGAATGAGGTGTTTGTTTAAGGCGTCTGCATTGTTCCAACACTCTTCTGGATCTGGGTGAGATTTGCGAAAGCACGAATCCCAGAATGGGAATTGGGACTTGGGTCTGTGGCAAGGTACATTGTTGAGTTCGTCATTAAATAAACAAGGTATAGTGTTGGGCATCCTGTTGTGGTGCAACGGATAGCACACTAGACCTGCAATCTAAAGGTCGCCAATTCAATCTCCCAGCACAACTGTTGAAACAATGGGGCAATTTTCCTAAAGCCACCCAACCTCTGTCCACCCAGCAGTAAAAATGTCTACAATCTTAATCAGTCACTTAGCAGAATTTCCAGCTAGTGGCAGAATTCCACAAAATATGAAACAAAATCCTACGTGGATATGGTCCCATATGTTTCGATCCATTACAGGTTCTCATTCTGTAAATTGCAATAGAATGTTGATGACTTGTCAAAATGAAACCAAGTGTGGTATACCCTGGATGAGTGCTTGTGTTTAGTTTGCACAATCAATACACATATATGCACACAGAAAGCTCGGGAATATATAAATGTACGCTCACATATGACATGTAACTGCATGCACATTTTTGAGTGTGGATATTTATATGTTTTATCAACTTTTACCTTTTCTGGAAATGAAAAAAGTGTTAAAATCTTAAAACACCAAATAGACAGCTTTCACAAAGTGTCCAGTTTGCAAGCAGCCACACAAGTTTGTGGCATAGACATGCAAACCAAACGTTTTTAGAATATATATTAATTGTCCTTAAAATTGATTGGCCACACCAGAGATGGCTTTTTTATAGCCCAATCTCAGAGTTAGTGAAGGTTTGACAACATTATTATAATCATGCCCAATCAAACTTTTATTTTTCTCAAATGTAGTAATCGTAATTATTGGTGACTAAATACAGTGTATTTTTTAACCTGTAAAAAGTTGGTTTGACAGTGGTTTTCCATTTTGAAACTTCCCACTCATCTTAATTGTGTGTGAAAATATACGGTATGTGTATAAGATATGTGATTATCTGCTTCTGTCTATAACTGGGTTCAATACAGACAAAGATTTGAAATATATTTGTGGCTGGTACTCTGCCGGTATAAATAATATAGGAAGCACATAACTTATTTATATTACCACATAGCATTAAGTGATAAAAACAGGAGTGTTATATATGCCCTTTTCACTGAATAAGTCCCCCTGATCATAAATAATGCAAACAAGTACATTAATAAGTTATTCATGGAACCATATAATATCAGGTGATGGGACAGTGGTGGTAATATGCTGATTAAAAACATATTTGTCAAGTTAATATATTCATGAAAAATATTAATAACACTCAAAAGGTACAATTTTTAAACATTATGTTTCTACAAAGTGGTATACTAATCTATTATGTTGGCTGATTGCATTCACTTGCACACCTTCCCCCATGCCAACGAAGGAAATAGCGGTAAATTCACCGTCTATTTTTCAGTCGCACGCTAAACGATGGTTGACAACATCTTATGAGTATTGAAAAGAACATCCACCAGAGAAACAAGTGAATACAGTGTAAGCTGTCTTCCACACATTAAGTAAGTTTGACAGTGATTTAGTGTGCAAAGAGAGCCGACGAGATTAAAAGTGAATCGATTGAGTGCTCCTAGCTGGGGACTGAGCGCGTGGCTCTTGCTGCCTGTAGCAGCGAGGAGATATACTGCATTAGCGGAAGGCAAGGCAAACTACTCCGTGACTTCTAATCACCTCCCAGCAAGCTCGTGATTTAATTCACATTGGAGGCTTGTTTTCTTAAAATACGCTCCTCATCACACTGAGCACGTTCCCAGCACATTACACCCACCTCGGCATCCCCACCAGCCCTTGCACATGACTGTCAGACCTATCAACCCCTCTAAACTGAAGTCCGCTTCCGCCCACCAACCCACTCCTCCCCCTAGGGTCCACCAAACACCATGACCCGTACCAGGCACCTCTGAGCCTCAACTCACGCCTCCACAGCTATCTCCACTAACATCACATCTCCGGCAGCACCAGCCGTAGCCTTGTGACAACTCACACACTGCTGCTCCATCCTGTCACAAGGGCCTTGCCTGAAACACCCAACTCTTGAAATCTCCTAAAGCTGTCTCGGGGAAAAGAGTGTATGTTCATTATTTATCTATTTCATTTGTAACACGGGGGGTGGTTTTCACACGTAATGGTTTTTTTTACTTTTTCACAATTTTGAAGTCGTGGGAACTGTCCGAAAGTAACTATACCTTGTCATGCAAAGTTAGTAGTTATTGCAGAGAAGCAGTTTTGTGATGAATTTAATCTTAGTACTACTGATGGATATGGATTGGCAAAATTCTATGGGTTTCCACAGGAGGCAAAGGCCAGGTGAGATAATACGGACACAGTCTGTAGCATGCTCATGTTTTCTCATTTTAACATGACGTTGTCAGATAGCATTTACAAGCCACATTTTTTGTTGTAATAAGGCAACAGAATAAATGAATCGTCCACTGAGCTATTCCCAGACACCTGCCCTTAAAAGTCACACATTTTTAACCACGGTAATTGCATCGGAAATACTATGGCAGCCACTCGCAATATTCTTTCACCCACCCGATACCCACTTATCTTCCTTCCAAACCAAATGTAAGTAGAGCCCGTGCCCCTTTCACCCTTTACTCTGCACGCCACGTCCAATTCCGTCAAACAGTCGGCCCGGTTCAGTGGGCAAAATATTGTCTATCGGGAAGAAAAAAAACAAGTCTTATTCATGCACATGCATGACTTTATTTTCTTGATGTTTCCTAACAGTTTGTAATGGTCATTAGACACGATGTGGCATTGACATTGTGCACTAAACAAAAAAAGAAAATACTGCTCGTAATGGCGATTAAAAAAAACCCGTTATCCAATGGCTCAGTCTCCCGATACTCTACTGTTGTGGGAACAGAATGTGCCTTTTCTTTACGAGACCGAAATACCTGTATTTCCCCAGCAACATTACCCGTTACAAATGACTGTGTGCCATGTGGCATTTGTGTGTTGGGAGTGTTCCCGGTGAGTTACAGATATAACACATTTATGCCACCCCTGCTCTCCCTGATGCCTTTTTCCCTGTGATGCACAATGGCTTTAAAACCAAGTATCATCTCAAACCCACTTTTTTTTTCTTGGTGGAATCATTTCTTGATGTCATTTTCTGGATATGAGTGGAGGTTTGATGCCAATAAATGCCCTTTAATAAATCCATCATCATTTCGAAACGGAGATGGCCTTATAGGTTGCACTGTAAAATTAATCTCACCAATCCCCCAGGAAAATGTCACCAAGACGGTCATCACGAGCAGTGCATTTTCATCGGCGGCGCACCAGCTTTGTGTCCATTAAAGTGAGTGTGAAACTTGCATGCTGTTAAATCCGTGGACGTGAAAAATGTGACGACGTAGAAGCTGAATGGGCAGTTGCTTGTTAGTGACAGGCATTGGCAAATGAGGCATATGCAATGGTACGTCTATTGTAGCTTGATTGATTATTACAGAATGTGGCAAAAGCAGCACTTATCGTCACTCTGTTGTACGGTTCACATATTCGTGCATCTAATCATTGAGAAAGCGGGATTAAAATGTAATGAGGTACGACTGTCAATCTGGTCTTGGATGAAAGACTCCCCACACTGTGTCAGCCGTGAGGGTTATTTGACAATACTTCACTACTGCTCGGTGCTGGTTGGGGATATGTTGGATGTGAGCGTGTGGCAGTGCTCAGATATCACAGTCACTCATGCTCGTGATAACCTTGGCTAGAAATCTAAGTCAGGACCTCGGCTTGACTCCACACCTGAGAATCTGTCCTCTGATGGAAATGTGCACACTCATTGTATGCACGGCTAAACCTACACTCAGATGACAGAGCAAGCTCAGGCCAGGCTGCCAGAGAGGGATAACCACATCTGAAACTCAAAATGTTATGAATCTTTTGGCAGTCTTTGTAAGTCTCTGCAGCAACCCATCAGACGCTCAAAACTGCCAAGCTCTGAGAAAATGATATTGATAACTATCTTCTGTCCTCCACGCAGTGCTGAAACCAACTACTCAGCAACATTTGGTCAATGTTGTGACTTTGTGAAATATATTGAATCGTGGAATATATATGGCACCGAGGATGCAAGCAATAATATCAACCACAAACCCAATAGAAGGAGACGGGCATTGCGACATAAAAGTAATAGTTGCTGACTCGAGTATGCCCAGATGTGTAGTGCACTGCATGACTAATAGTCTCCCGACAGTCATGTAAGGGAGATGTGCGTCATTATTTGCAACCACTATCTGTCTGACATCACCATTAACGGATGCAATTGAAAATATGGAAAACAAGCTATGAAGGGTATTTTTTTTTGCTGAGCAAATAAAAATTGTGCCCCAGCAGTTCTTTCAGAATCTCTTGAGCTGACGTTGGGATCTCTCTCCACCGTGCTCCATATTGCAAAAATAGGCCTCTGAAAGTCAAGAGGATGGTGCGGTGGGATCGCCTCCATTCGGCATTTCCTCAGATTAAATGAGTAATTACTTACGTTTAGTCTTCCATTTTTCACCAGTTCGTTATTGACCAGAATGCCTTCAAGGTGTACGCTAAGTATTGAATAAGCACATATTAAAAACACGTTTCACGAAAGGAAATTTGCCGCATTACAGAGTCAAATTTAAGTTAATCCTGAGAATTAAGTGAAATTAATTTCCAGGCACTATTTAGCAGATTTGCATTTATGGGCGGCGGGTGACCAGGGCTAGCCGGGATTAGTCCGCACTGACCTATTTACCACAGCTCTGGAATTCAAACAGCACCCACAGAGTAAACGCTCTAAGAGCGGTCGGCGAGAGAGGGCAAGGGCCCCCGCTAGTAGAACACGCGGTGGGCAGACAAAACCAGCGAATCCGGGCCCGCGCATGCATCAGTTTAGCACGCGCTTTATTTGCGGAAACATTCCCATTTTCGTTCTTAGACCTTGATTCTTCCAAAAATCACACTTGTCCATCCATCCATTTTCTAAACCGCTTGTCCTGTTAAGGGTCGCGGTGTTTAGGAAAATGTTTAATTTACTTACATATTTAAATATTTTATTCCCTACCCCCCCCCAAAAAAATATATTTTGCACCTCTTGCCTATGTTTGCAGGTTTATACAAAACGTGTTTGTGCATTCAGTGAAGCCACCGTTTTTAAAAGGGCATATCATTTTCATATATATGAGGTGGAGAGGCAGAGAATAGTTAGAAAATAGTACCCCTATTATAACAAGTAAATAATATGCGGCTTATCTTCCAGTTTATCCTACGAATACACCACACGAGCATTAACGTCGCACATGTGTGCGGGAAGTCATACACGGTGTTAACAACCAGATTGTTAAAACAATTTCAGTGCCTCATTTTAAGAACGGTAGACTAGCTCTCGATAGCATACTTTAAACAAATCTTCTCACCAAAAATGCACCAGTGCCACAGGAAACTCTCTTGCCTGTCAGGTGGGTGTCCAGTTTCCCCAATAGGCAGCTTATGAGGCATTAAGAAAATCTATGTGAACGCACCATGAATAATGACTCCGCTGTATCGCTGTTGGTCACATTCACCCATGGGTTATTTTCACTCAGAGATGTGACACCACAGTGTTGATTTAATTGCCTACAGTCTGATTAATGTCCCTGCATTTCTGCACGGACGATAATGCGGCGCCTAACGTCCTGCATTTCACTGGATGTTTTTGAGCGATATATAGAAGTATAAGAATAAAATAAAAATTAACAAAATATCACCGGAGTCTAACCCTCAGCAAAAGCCAACCGTGTCAAGTTCTGCGCCTCTATCTGTAAAGCCTGGCTCATGGGCATGGATATTCACTGACACTATCAGATGTTCGGCAGAAAAAGAAAAATATATATACATTTGTCAGTTCTGTCCCACGTGTCCAAGGAAGCAAGCCCTTATCACACTGCAGACTGCAACTGCAGCTTGGCGATAGAGACCTGATGAAAATAAAGTTTATGTGAAAGGCATGTATCTGCAAATGATTGGAATAGAAATAATATTTTTTTTTGTAAATTGTCACCAACTCGGTAGAAAATTTGTTTTGATTTTTCCACAGTTATGTGTTTAGAAAATATCCCTGCAATTTTGTTTTAATCTGTTGTTTTTGCGGGTCTGCTCTGATTTATGCCATACTGTACCATTCATAATTAATCGTTTTCATTATAAATTACACTGCATTATTACCATCCTTTGTCCTTGGATTTACGTACTCGTGTACTGTGAGCATCCTCAAAGGGCTTTTGGAATGGCGATATGAGAGCGCGAGCGACTTGTTATCTGGCCATGGTGCCCGGTGAGAGGGTGGATGATGGATCGGCATGGGGAGCGCTTGCTGGGGCTCTGCTGCGATCTTCATGTACTTCTGTAGGGATGAATAAATCAGCCCCGTGCCCAGACATCCCCCAGGGCAATTCAGGTTAGGGAACGAGCGCCGCTCACTCGCAGATACAGTCATTTTGTTGGCATGTCATGAAAATGACTCAAAATACGGCAATGAAATTAGTTCCCTGTACAAACTGGGAAAAAAAAAAACCGAAAGGAAAGTTAAATTTGCATAATGCTTTTCTATAATGTCTCTTGCGCCAGTGAGTGTGGCTCTATTATGAAGATCTAAACCATGCGATTGTGGTGTTTTTTTTATCTTTATGGTAATGAGTAAACGTCTGCATTGCAGACAGGCATCGCGTTGTGCGCGGAATAAAATCCAAGCCAAGGAAGAGATGATTAAAATATTTCACGAAAGCATATTCATTGTGTACGTGTCCCGAAAAATTATAATGAAATCGCAAACGCATTATTGGGTCAATTGATTTATCGTAAATTCTTTGCTCGGTGAGGTGAACGAGGCCGCATTCCGTTACTGGGGGGGGAATCCTTGGAGCGCTGGGAGCGTGTCCTTGGCTCGTGCCGTTGGGTCGGTGCAGGATGGTGCTACCATTGAACTCGGTTTGTCGGGGGCTGTGGGGATTGGGCTGAGAGGGGACGGGTGGCACTCCCTGCCTGCTGTTTGCATGGCCATAGGATGATGAAAAATGAGTCGACTTGCAGGTAAACAGCGGGTACACTAGGTGTGACCGGATCTGCCATGGAGACAAAGCGAGGAAATTAATCACCGCCTGCTTGTGCAGCGACATACTGGTTAGTGCATCCTAAAGTGGAAATGAAGTATATGTTGTTTTCTCCGATGCATGATGTACAGGCCCTCGATTGCTCTTTAAAAATATATATTCAGTTTAAGAATCAGTGGATGTCGGCTAATCTAAGAAAAACAGTTTCGTCTCTTTTTTCATTTAGATTTTATCCAAAGATGAGGTAAAGGTGCAGCCCTGCATGGCTCGCCCACGTAACTGCAGCCAGAAGGGCCTCCACTAGAGGGAGCTTTAGAAAGCTCCTCTAGGCGGTGGGTGGTATATTGCACAAAACATTTTCTCAATGTGTATTTTGGTTGCCGGGCCGTGAGTTGTGCTACCGCCTCACAGCAAGAATGTTGCCAGGTTCAAATCCCGCCTCGGGTGCCTTTCTGTGTGGAGTTTGCATGCTCTCCCCGTGTCCATGTGGGTTTTCGCCAGGCACTCCGGTTTCCTCTCACAGTCCAAAGACATGCTGCTGCATAGGTTAATTTGCTTGCGGACTAAATTGCTCTCAGTGCCCTGTGACGGACTGGCATACCATCCTGCGTTTAGCGCTGCCTGGTGCCATGTTTCTGCCAGGATAGGCTCCGGCTCACCGTAACCCCGTACAGGATTAAGCGGTTTCTGACAGTGGATGGTATTTTGATTGCCGATTTTCTTTTTGTCAGTTTATTAAAGGATTGTGTCAGGTAAAATTCCATCACACTGTGATATTGCTCAATTATTCTTGCCAGGACCAAAATATGCACCGCCAGAGCCAGGCGTGTGGCCGACGGCAAAGATAATAAGGCATCAGATTTTCCATCTGCTGTTATGAAAACCTGTGACAGAGACTTGAGTCCTGGACAGAGATAACTTTTTTTTTTTACGAGAGTTAGCAGATCTAATGGACATGATGCATAAATATCAAGAAGCAATGCCATCAAAGAGTAATGACGTGTAAAATAAAGAGCGAGTCATGGGGGAATATCTCTAAGAATAACACTGCAATTTGAACAACTTAATTTTAATGCTCTTCCGATAGACTTAATAAAAATGGCAGCGCGTTTAAATATTGCTGAAAAGTATACGATACCATTATTTCATGTAATTCTATAGAAACCAAGCAGGTTTTAAATAAGTGATTGATTTAGCGATAACACCTTTTCATATATGTTGGTGTTGCTTTCCAGTAAAAGTATGTTTTAGACTATAGTTAGATGTTAACGAGAGTCTTTGTCTTTGAGATTGTAATAATGTGCGTGATTCGTGAGCACAATGCATGTTGAGGGACTATACATCAGCGGCACAAACGGGTAGTTTCTGGGACCCGAACATTAAAATTTACGCCGCGGAAAATACCCACATGACATTGAAAACACGTCCTGTAAACATATGTAAAGGTTTATGAGTCAACCCATTGAAACGGTAACGACAGGCTGAGGGGCTTTTGGTTGGTGTGGGGGTAGATAGGAGTGTGTGTGAGGCGTGCTGTTGGCCCGAGTCAAAGACACACAGACACGAAAAACTTTTCCCTTTAAAATAGATGGTTCAACTTCATTGTCCTTGAGTTGCTAACACTAGGCGGTTGGGCCAGTGACCCTCTATTAATAAAGCTTATCTGCTGCTCCTACATGGATTAAATGTCCCCTCACCCACAAGCCCTCCTATCGTAGCGGCTGGGGACGCCAGTTGGCTCCGAGTGGCTGAATTAGAAGGGATCGCATGATAAAAATGCCACCAACGGCGTCCTTCATTTGCCTGCTGTCTGTGTCCCATCAATCTGTCAGCGATACTGCCCAAGTGCGCCGTCACTGATTACAGCAGCAATTGAAATACCATTGTAAGAATATTGTTCGTAAAAAAATGCTTGCTCGCAAAACAAGAGTGTAATTGAAGCAATAACAATGGGCCATTTGAATTTATAAAATTGTACACATTTCACTGCGTAAATCACCCGGTTCATGTTTGCCTTTTTACGTTCAATTAATTAATTGTTGGTATTATCGTTGAGGTAAACCGCTGGATTTAATAGGAGACTTGATTATTAGCAGGACATTCACGAGCCACGATGTCGTTAATATTATTAATGTGTCGTAAGGGACGTGAAAATCACTCGTGCCTGGTAAAATAAAGACGTAATGCTCGAATACACACATTTAATTATTTTATAATTTGTTGTCACTTGGAAAATGTTCAGTGAACACAATTAATTGTATCATCCAGTCACGACAGGTGAAAAACAGTATCACCCACACAGCAGAATGTTTATATTAGGTTAACATCCATTCTAGAAGCATTGAGAATGTATACAGAAGTTCAACATGGCGAAATTAATTCTATTTTTATTCAGAAATTTGCTAACAATGTTTGATTAGACTCAGTTACTGCTTATTTTAAATATTATGATGACACTGATGCAATTTGTGAACGCACACTTTACGGGAAGTGAATTGGTGTGAGCAAATTGATGCACTTCTAAATAAATATTGGTTTTAATTATGTACATGAAGACTGCCTAGCACAAATCCAAGTGGCTGCTCAAAGTCCTAATGCCATAAATGTAATTGGTAATTGTTAAGCGCTTGGGAAAGTAGGTAGCAGAATAAGAATGCACCAGCCAGTTGTTAATTAGAAGCCTGCCCCTGCACAACGATTATGGACCAGCCCATCAAACAAAAAAGCCACTTCTATCCATAATGCACCACAGGGCTACAGATCTTAAAGGGCACTGATCGATGGCAGCTCCCCCCAGCACGACCGAAGTAAGCCCCTTTTCGTAATGCGGAAGAGCCCGGCTACTGAAGACCAACGATATTTCAATATATATTCTCCGTTCCCTTTTGTTGCACAAAGCACTTTCATTATATATTGAAAGTATAATGAATAGTTCGAAAAATCAAACAAGCTCCTTCGCCTGCTGAAAACGGTATTGCATTTTGTCAAGCAAGGCGTTATCTTTAATTCAAAAGTTTCAACAAAAGGGGTCTTTGTTATCACGAATGTGCATTTTGTTTGAAGTAGATATTAAGTACTTGCCGAGCCGTATCTTTTGTCATATTGTAAAGAAGACATTCTCTTTATTAAAATATAATGGTGTCGACGTCGAAATATAACTGCTGTTTCCTAACTACAAAAAAGATTGTGTTCCTAGCACCTGGGATTATTTTTCTTTGTCTGGGTTGGAAGTGGGGTTGTTTGCCGTGAGATTAATCGCTCCTTTTTAAGTAGGCCTCTGCTCGCATTAATGTAGATGTCCTAATTTATCCCAAGCCAAAGTGGATGATTCAACAGTGTTTGTGGACATTAACGGTACAAATAGGATGCCATAGAACATTAGTTTGGAAATAAAATACAACCAAATTTAGGATCGTGTTTATGTTGTGAATAAATCCACATCTGCTGAGATCTAAATAATGGAAGTTTTTTTTTCCCTCAGGAATAACCAATACGAATCAATCTCCAAAGGTTCTAAAATTGTAGCAAATAATAACAATTTAGTATTTTGATAATGCACTGCCGGATAAAGGCCTCCTCAGGCTGCGTTGGTCACAGGATTTATTTGACCACACTTCACCCTCGGGTGAAAAGCGCTCTATAAATGCTATAATTATTATTATCTTGCTCGTCACTGTGGCTTGGTGGTGATTGTAAGGTGGGCGAGGGTGAGCAGTGTTCAGGACTAGTTAATAATAATAATTATATTTATATAGCGCCTTTCACCCGAGGGTCACAAAGCGCTGCACAAAGCTGCAGAGAGAACGACATGTCAACAACGACAGAGCACGGAAAATCAGCAATACATTTTTTTGTTTTTTTTTTGTTTAGTTCCGATCTCTTTCTTCACCGATGTTATAGCCGTGACCAGCAATCAAATGTAAAGTGCCAGGCTTGTGGCATAGTGTGTGATCCACTGATGGTTGTGGCGTTCACCTGTGATCTGGCACCGTGGAAGCCAGAGTTGGTGGATCACACAAGTGCTGTGAAACTCCTTTCCCGTGGGCGTTGAGAAGCAGCCATGCCCTGGTGTGTCAGGAGAAGGCAGTCCAGCAAAGTGTAGCTCTGTCTCCATCTGTTCCTTCTGAAAGGGATATAGTGTTGCCCCCTTCTCATGAGGGCGTTCTCCATGCGCTCCAATGTTCTTCCCCACGTAAATACTCATTAATGGCTTTCTTCTTCTTTGCGATTCTCGAAGCACGATGGTCAGCTTCTGGACATCGTTGTCTTTCAGCTCAGCTTCAAAGTGTTTGGTAGAATTCGCAGGCAACACCAAGTATTACCTGACAGGGATCGCGACGTGAACGCTTCTACCTTGACCCCCATTAATGGCTGATAATCATCTTAATATATAGAAGACTGCAAAGGCAATTGTTGGCACCTGCTCACCACCTGGCTGCCTTCCAGCTTGTCTGTGGTTGCTCGTGGATTGTGAGATGCAATTTGCACGAACGACGCTGTCTAAACTGAACGTTATTTACTGAATTAATTTACAATAACAGTGTGGCAGCCAAGGACTGGAACGTGTCTGAGAGGACATCCACTGAAGAGATGGAGAAATTCTTCTTCTTTGCGATTCTTCGAAGCGCGATGTTAAATTACAGTTTCCCATTTTCTTACACAGCCCCTTGCATTTTCATTGAACTCCGCAAGGTCTGGAGAAATGAAATCAGGTTGTGTGTTCGGTGGTTAAACGACTATTATATTGCAATATTGGAATAGGTGGTGGCAGCCCTGGGCTACATTCATCCAGCAGTGGGTTAACCACGGCTACAGCTGCTGTTGATGCTCATCTTACATAACTTTGTACCGATGTGGGTTTTACTGCTCGACACGGCAATCCCGAAAGAACGGCTTTGAAAAGCATCCTGCATTACCTAACGTTATCAAGTCCCTATATAGAATTCTGTTTAACGCACAATCCCCATAGCCAGTCCACACACACAGGTAGACAACGTTCATCTGGAGATTGTCAGCTGTCCCATTGCACTTGTTAACGGTGAGACGTAGACAATCCCAACCCGGCGCGCACATGCATAACACTTCGGTGCTGGTCAAGTCTTCTGTGTTGACTCTCCGCTTGATCGGGCTTGACAGCAGGCACGGTGCGCTGAGGCAGCCTAGTCCCATCGCTCTGACCAGACGTGTGGGTTGTTTGCCTCCGTGTTCAGTTTGGACAGCGCTGCGTGCTTGCACTGGCACGCGTCCCCGTGGGCTTCATAATCGTTGAAATGTATTGCCTTTGATTGTAATTCCCTTCAGGCAGAGCCGGCTTGATCTCGAAGGGATGCCAGGAATGTATAAAAATGTATGTCCATTATCGTCTGCAATGCACCCACGTGCTGCTTCATCAAGTACGGTAATAGTTTACTCGTTAACATATGGACTAATCTATTGTAAACAGCGTTAGGGACCGTTTCTCTAACAATTATGACTGATGCTTTTGCGATTCAGATATGCCATTAATCCGTATGAATAATAATAATAATAATAATTCAATTTATATACATTCATTTTGTCATAGTTAGAAGCCGTTTAATCCTGTTCAGGGTTGTGGTGAGCCGGAGTCTATCGCGGCAGACACAGGGCGCAAGGCAGGGCTATATCCAGGATGGGACGCCAGTCCATCACACGGCACTGGGGGCAATTTAGTCCGCAAGCAAATTAACCTATGCAGCAGCATGTATTTGGACAGTGGGAGGAAACCGGAGTGCCCGGCGAAAACCCACACACGGACACGGGGAGAGCATGCAAACTCCACACAGAAAGACACCCGAGGTGGGATTTGAACCTGGAACCTTCTTGGTTATTAAAATGTTCGAATACATATTATAACAACATAATGTTATTTGTATAGTTGTAATTTCCCAGTGAAAACCTTTATTATTTTTAGTCGTTATTACTATTATCACTGCATGATTACAGCAAGTGCATTTAAGGATGAGCGGTGCCGATCATCGAGCGCGGGGGGTTTATCATCTGTTCACGTTTGGTGTTCCTGAACGTGCGTGCGCTGGGGGAGTTGTTTTGCCACATGGATCAGAGAACGAGCACAAATACAAACGAACACATTTGCCTGTAACGCACAGTACGTGGGCTCGAGCAGAAGATGCTCCTAAAAGGGATGATGGCCCACGGACTGGTAATGTGATGGCAGCCAAAAGAGGAAACCACCCCCGAGAGCCCCACGGCTGTAGCGATGGAGCAGTGAGATTAACTCGTGTGCTGCAGCGAAATGGATTGTGGGACGGTGAGGGATGCTGGTAGCGTGGCCAGACCTTCAGCAGTGGATCATGGCTGCGGCTGATGTTAGTGATTATGCTACTGCTGATGCTGCTGATTATTCTGCTGCTGATGATAGTGATTACATTTTGTGTCGCATACAAGTGATGCAACTCTGCAACCCATCCATTATTTATTAACCACAAAAGAACCGAGAAAGCACCGTTGTCATTATTTAAGGCAAGGCGGATGATTCAAGTCATTCACTCGTAACGTCGGCTTGGTGCCGTGAGATTTGTGGGGATGGCAATTCCATTCCAAGCTCAATCGCTGACATCTGCCTAACCCGTGTTACGTTCATTATAACAAGAAGCTAAGACCATAACAGCACAGTTACAGCATAACCACATGGAGCATTGCTTTTGCTGATATCATACTGCCATCACTTATCAGGTGTTGGAGTGTATGAGGATCAGTGGGAGTCCATTTGTTTCTCTTCTGATGTCCTGGTGCCTATATATAATTTTATCTGGTTGACACATAGCAAGCTGCAGAGCCATCTTACTCCGTTCCATCTGGTCTCTTTCATCAGCAATACTCTTTAGAAAGCTTTGAGGACGTGACATTTCGGTGGTACTGAAGGCCTTATGAGGGTTTGTGTGATTCATGATAGTATTCGAGCTGTCTTATTGACACAGCCAATGACGTGAAGCTGAAGACAATTATTTCATGAGCAGTTAGCACCGACATTTCAGAAAACGTGTCTTACATTGAACTAATTGTTCTCAGCTCAGTATCTCGGAGATTTGTCCCTAAGCCCCAAAGGTTTGGTAAGTGGTGGGATAATTGTTCGCTTATTCCTGGAAAGATTCCCCGAAGCGTTAAGTCTGATGATCTTAACCTCAGTCGGCGATAACTGTTCAAACAGCTCCAGGCACAGCTTAGAGACTCCCAGTTAGTTCAGCAAGCGGCCGCTGCCTGTGTACGAAGGCAATGCGCACAGGTAGCCGAATGTGCGGCGGCCGATGTACGTCTGAGGATGCAGTCTTAGTGCACCGCTCAGAATGCTGGACTTGCAATTCAGAAAGCGCAAGTTCAACTCCATCTCCAGTTTAATAATGAGCGAGTTTATTAAATCCTGCTGCCTCCGTGTGCCAAGCAGTGTGCATGGATATGCCACAGGTAGTCAATAAGCAGGCCACGTGTGGTGGGGCAAACTGTGGATACACTCACCTCTTTTAAGGACCTCTGGCCACTGTGGAAGAGTAGGCCAAAATATATTCCAGTGGGGAGATCTATAACGTGTTTTAGTTGAGCCCCGTCTGCCGGCGGGGGTGTAAGCCAGCTGTTACAGGGCTGCATCCTTACATGTTTAACGACATATACCTGGAGAAGTATTTCTGCTCTTGTGGTGTTCCAAAGGTCTACTTGTCAGATTATAGCTTCTCTTTGCTGTTCCCTTCAAAGTTTGTTGCTGCATTGGAGATTGAAACTAAAATTAAAATTGCATGAATCGGATAAAAAAAGGATATACTTTTTTCTTCACATGGCATCGTGTCAAATAAACGAGCTTCCTGTGCAAAACATTTAACCTCCTAAGTGGGCGGTAAGGGCAGTTGGAAGGAAAATAAACACTTAAAATATTGTGGGTCAACCTGCGAAAGATAGAACACAGGGCTTTTACAGTGTGTGGCAATATAATTGATGATCTATTATGACCCTCGGGTGAAAGGCGCTATATAAATGTTATTATTATTATTAAGACTGTTAATATTTTCAATTAAACATCGCGACACGTATAGTAGGCGGCACGGTGGCGCGCTGAGTTGCGCTGCTGCCTCACAGAAAGAACCATCCGGGTTCGAATCCCGGCTCGGGTGCCTTTCTGTGTCGAGTTTGCACGTTCTCCCCGTGTCCGCGTGGGGTTTCGCCGGGCACTCCGGTTTCCTCCCACAGTCCAAAGACGTGCTGCTGCAAAGGTTGATTGGCCTGCTGACTAAAACGCGTGTAGGCCCGTGGGCTGGAACTCCCTGTGTTAATCGTACTTATTTAGCTTTAATTTGTTGTACATTTGTCAGTTTTCATCTGTTCCTTTTCTTTTCGGTTGGTGGTTCGTTTCTTTGTAATTTTGGTGTTTGTTTTTGTTGTCTGCCATGCTCTTGTTGCTTGTTTTTTGATCTGTTTTGTGCGGCCTACTCCTGGCCCAGTTCGTGTTGTTGCCCAGGTGTCGCGTGTGGAAGTTGTGTTTTTGTTGTTGTGGGTGGCTGCGTTTTTTTTTCTTTGCTGTTGCGTGTGTCTTTGTCTTTGTTCTTGTGCTTCATTGTTGATTGCTTGATTTGGATTGGCGTTGTTTCCCCCTCGTGTCTGTCTCTCTGTCTTCCTGTCTCTGTGTCCCTATGTCTCCCCCTCCCTCCCTGTCTCCCTCCGTGTTTGTCTTTAAGGAAGTGACGGCCATCTTAGGGGACGCTGGCAGATTTTTGCCGCTCTTAAGATTGCCAGTTTCACGACCTTTCAGTATATTCGAAGCAGCCTTAATCATTTAACAAATGTTGTTCCTCTGTTTTTTTTATTTTGTTTTCATTGTTGACATGTCGTTTCTTCGAGGCCCTTGTGCAGCACTTTGTGACCCTCGGGTGAAAGGCGCTATATAAAACGCTATTATTATTATTATTAAATTGCCCGCGGTGCTCTGTGATGGACTGGCGTCCCATCCTGGGTATGGCCTGCCTTGCGCCCTGTGTCTGCCGGGATAGGCTCTGGCTCACTGCAACCCTATACAGGATTAAGCGGTTTCTGACAATGAGATGAGAGTCATATATCGTTCATATTTTTAAGTTCAGCTTTCCAAAAGCTACCCAAATCACCCTCGTCAACCTCCTAATGTTATCCTTTTGGTCTCAGTTTGCTTTAATAGCCGCCCCAGGCATACATATTCTAACGATAATGCAAAGCAATGTGCCAAAGTGTCTAGATAATATACCGTTTATGTTATGGTATGTGGGTGATAAGCATAAACAAAGAGAAAAACTATGGAACGTGTGATCAACAAAGCATGGAGAGATGCACGCATGAGATTACAATGAGAGACTAAAAGAGCAAAACGTGGATTCTAGAATGTACACATTAAAGGGATATTTTTACTGTTTAGAAAATGAAATGGACTCAGACACAATGTGTTTCTAGAAGGGATCATAGCTGGAGGGCGAGTGTAACGATGGAATGGCAGCTCACTGAGGGAAAACGCGTTCCAGCAGGTGTCCGCTGCAGAGATGGTGCTTTTAAAATGGCTTGATTGCACGTGCTTGTTTCACAGTACAATCATCGGAGATGGTGGCAGCTTAAGGGGGGTCTTTGCGACATGGCGATGATATGCAGCTCATTACCAAGTTGCTATGCTGACCAATCACACATTTCATTGGATGTGCTTTCAGATGATGAATCACAAAGGGCTAATTTAAGGACCCAAGCTTTTACAGCTGATTTTGACTGGCTCAGCAATCAGCACACCGCTTAATTTTATTAATTAATCGGTCTGCACCATCCACGCAATCTTAAGGGGTTTTTTTGGCACTCATCTTCCACGAGGGTAGACACCCGCCTGCCTCAGAGGAAGCCATCCTTCTTTAAATCAGGGACACAACAGCACGCAACGGTGTGCTGCTGCTCGTAAACAGGAGGAAGGCACGACTCCCATCATGCCGTGCGTGCATGTCGCATGATCACCCTGTGGCATGCATAACGCTCTTGGACTCGTTCACAACGCTAGCCCAAGAACGATTGCGCTAACATATTATTGTTTAGATCACCAAGTCAGAGTTGAAATTGCGGTCATCCCAACGGCCTACATGGATGATGGCAGATTTGAACGTAGATTTGAATTTCTTTGAATCAGTTAGGAAGAGCAACATCTCCCCCGAGCGAAAGTCGTTTTCACGCCGTGCTGTGCACTCCCCTCTTCACTGTCAGTCGATTGATCTTTAACTTAAAAAAAAAAACATGCTGCTACGGATATTGCTTTATTATTTTAGATTTGTTTGATTTGTAATATTACATTCCCAATTTGAAAGTTGAACATTTCCGGTCAAAGTAATGTGAAGATAATAATTTGCATTGTAAGGGGGCCGGCGGGTGGGGATAAAGTGTCCATTTGTTGTCGATAATACGGAACCATGAAGATGACACTCAAGTGTGCAAATCTAGTGCGATATCACTATCTATTTATTTCAAGAAACCATTGTTCACCATCGGGGACAAAACGGCCTTCCCAGGCAAAGAGGACATTGGAGACGGGGTTCAGAGTGGCTCACCGATGCAATCGCTCGTGAGTCGGGTTAGCAACGCACAGAGCAAACGACGAGATCCCACTCGGCACAAGCGCAGAGTGCAGCTCGAAAGTGCATCGGAGGGCCATGCGGCACAGCCGTGGTAACGCGCGCAGCGGTACACTGCACGATGGACAGGTTGTATTCTGGAGCAACTCATAACCTTGCTTGCAAATATATTCAGTGAAAATTGTGAGAGAGTTAAAGACATGGATGCTTCCTTTCACGGTTGCAAGGAAAGTGAATTGTTCTTGAGTATTTTGATGTAGGGTTTCGATGCATGAGAATTGCGCTCAATAGCTGTTCTTTCGGGATAGTCTTGTTGAGTGTTCCATCTCTCCCCTTAGCAATGATTCGCCTCCCACGGTGGAAGCATCCTGGGGCGTTTCTGAGTGGTTTAACTGAAACGTGTCAGCATAGGTTTTTGCCAGGCACTCCCTTTTCCTCCCACAGTCCAAAGACATGCTGCTGCATAGGTTAATTGGCCTGCGGACTAAATTGCCCCAGGTACCTTGTGATGGAATGGCGTCCCACCATGAGTATAGCCCTGCATTGCGCCCTGTTTCTGCCGGGATAGGCTCCGGCTAACTGCGATGCTGTACAGGATGGTGGTGTGCCATATATCTCCGCAGTGCGTTGAAAGTGCACCCCACATGTCCTTCTGATGGTAACATGCTGACATTAGAAAATAATTCAGGAGTGCTCCGGTGCTGCAATGGTTAACACACTGGACCAGAAACATCAGTTAGACTCCGTATCCTGGTGCAAAAGCTGAAACAATGGAGCAATCTTATTAAATTAATTCCCCTGACTGATTGGAGACCACTGGAATAGACCAACTCATTGCAATGTACGGGTTATTGCTAGAGTGGGCGGCACGGTGGCGTAGTGGGTAGCGCTTCCGCCTCACAGCAAGAAGGTCCCGGGTTCGAATCTCGGCTCGGGGTGCCTTTCTGCATGTTCTCCCCGTGTCCGCGTGGGTTTTCGCCGGGCACTCCGGTTTCCTCCCACCGTCCAAAGACATGCTGCTAGGTTAATTGGCGTACTGACTAAAATTTCCCCAGGCGCCCTGCGATGGACTGGCGTCCCATCCTTGGTGTTCCCCTGCCTTGCGCCCTGTGTCTGCCGGGATAGGATCCGGCTCACCGCGACCCTGTATAGGATTAAGCGGTTTCTGAAAATGGATGGATGGATGGGTTATTGCTAGAGCAAAATAATGTATCCGCATGGAACATGTTTGTACATGCAGGTTACATGTTTCATCAAGCCATTGTTAAGGTGATGTGCTTGGCTGCTGAGGTTAAGGTTATGGTTAGTTAATGCATTACTTTCACAAGGTTGTATGATTTGACACACGGTTTATGACATGAATATTACATGGAATTTATGTCCAGCAAATCCCTATTTGAAAAAAGCTTAAACTTTCACTTCTGCAAAATGGCAATTGTTGTGTTGCAGGAAGAAAAAAAAACCCATTAACCTTTAGACCAGCGATGTGCATTGTGCAAGTGTCGATGTGCGGGAATGTTTAAAAATTCTTCAGCCACAAGATTGCTAAAGATTTAACAGAAAAAGCCTGTTCCACATATTCTGCTATAAATGAGCAATGCATGCCTTTGGCAAAATACAGATTAGATGCATCTTTAAATGTATATTGCTTATTTGATAACATGATAAATTGTATTCAACGTTCCCATTTATCACCTCCATTTGTAACACACAGAAATGCCATTCTTTTGTGGTAAGTGAGATGTTCTAATGCAGTGTTAAGGCATGACGATTAAGATATACGAAGCACAGTATAAGAATTTAAGATGACAATAAAGCAAAACATTGCTTCTGAGATATAGATCTGCGTGACATATGGAACATACAAATGAATAAGCGTACAACTATTTCTATACTAGCAACAGTTAAGCATTTAGAATTGGATAATAACACTCAAAACCCTCATCTATTCTTCATTCTCATGCATCCATAACAACATAAACTCAACGCCTGTTTACAAGCGGATGACCCAATTCTTCTTCTTCTTTGCGATTCTTCGAAGCGCGATGGTCAGCTTCTGGACATCGTTGTCTTTCAGCTCGGCTTCAAAGTGTTTGGTAGAATTCGCAGGCAATACCAAGTACTACCTGACAGGGATCGCGACGTGAACGCTTCTACCTTGACCCAATTGAAAATGTAATTTCAAACCGTGAAGCTTTATATTTAAAATCTCAAAAAACCTTCTTCCACTCCTGTATAATTGCCCTCAAACAGAAAACACTTTTTTCTCCAATTGCGGATTTGTTTTCAATGTCTTTGCAACTGTAGAGATGATAATATTGATACCGGTAGCATTATGTTACAGAGGTAGAATAATTTTCTCTTGGGACAGGTGGCTCAGTGGCAGAGTAGCGGCTCGCATTCCACAGGTTACGAGTTCACGCACTGGTCCGGGGTCGACTCAGCCTGTCATCCCTGCTGGGGTGACAGCAATTATTTACGGCTCTAAACAACACATGAGCTCATTTGAGCAAAAAAGCACATTTATTTTTAAACATTAATATCAAACTACTGATATATCCTTGTTAACGAAGTCTCGGCCAACTACTTTTCGTTTAATAGACAAAAAATATATATTCCCCTGAACCATAGAGTGTCTATGAACATACTTAGTGTATTATTTTTGCAATCATACTGCTTTATTATTTGTAGTAGCACAGTATTATCATTATAGTATTCATTTAATTCAGTTATAATGAACCGTGTTATAATGACCTATCCTTAACGGGTTTATCGCTTAGCAGACATGCCTCAAGAACGAGTCCTATCCGTTAAAATCGGTGTGCCTGTACTGACATCTTTTCGCGGTGATGAGAATTTCCGGTTGGAGGCTGCTTGCCAACGTTGCCGTTGTCTATTGCCAATTTATTTTTAGACGAGCAATAACTCATTAATGTTCCAAGTGCTCCCTCTTGTGTTTAAGTAATTGTGAGCCATTTGGTTGTCGTATGAAGGTAAGACGGGTCATCGCGGCCCGGCTATGCTGCTCATTAGCATGAACAGTCGCTTGGTCAACGTAACGTGTGCATTAAATTCACCCAGATTTAACCACTGTTGTAGATCAGGTACGTAGAACATTTTGCACACAATACCACTTGTTCATCAGATTTGTAAATGTTCATCATCAACAATAATTTACACAGACAGAACTGTGTATGGAAATATGTATAGGTTACATGGCCATACGCGGAAGGCCACGTTAGGTTATGTGTATCATCATTCATCTAAACTTAATTTACATGCTATATTATAAACATTAATTCAGCTTGACAAGTCGCAGCATTGCCCATAGCACTGTAAGTGCAATTTGTAAATAATATGCATGCAATGCATGCACTGTGTAGGAGTTATACAAAATAATGCATGAATATAGCATACGCCCTTTGTACATTACAAACCGAATAAACACACGTGCCTGCGATATAGGATTACTCGTCTCACACAGTGCAAATTGTTGCTTGATAATTTTGTAACCTTTTTTACTATAACGTTTCTGCATTTCATCAGTCGGAATATCTCACCTGAATTCAAGTTGTAATTGTTATTTTGCTTAATAAATGCATTTTGTGTGCCCAGTAATGAGATGTAAAAAAAAACAGCCTTCAGCAGGTATGTATTAGTATGCTCAGCAGCACCACTGAAAATATTCACTTAGTGAGGGACATTCGCAGACATCATGAGATTCCCGCTATGGCGGTTGTTGCACGGCGGCTACTTTAAAAGCGGCTTCCCATACCATGCCGGTGGCAGTCAAAAGCAACAACATGTGCTCTGAGAACAGCTGTAAATTTGTAGCCGAATGTTTCAGTTTAATGTTGTATGCAGCAAGCATGGAGGAACACTGATGGTGCAGAGGTTGCTGGGTACAGGTCTGACATCTTGGTCAATGAGGGACATCGTGACAAAAACTCAGCCTGAAGCGGTGTGCTCACTGAGACTTCTTGTCCGGGCCTCACAGACCCCTTCAACTAAAACAAGCCTTTTAAAGCACACGTGTATTTTAGGCGAAAAAAAAATAATGCATCCTTCCAATATTTGGCTCACTGCTTAAAAATAAAAATAAAACATTTCCACACAACCCTTCACGCACATGGCCTTCTCTAAAAAGTGAATCTTATTATCAGCATTGGATCGATACAATACAAATCTGAGCAGGTTTCGTTATTCCGTTCCTCATCAGCAGAGTGAGCCTTGCCTCCTGCCGATGCTGGGGAACTCCCAGATTTATACAGGTCAATTACCGTTTTTAAAGGGCATATGGGTCCTATAATTTAGGCATTGAGAAAGTATGTATAGAATGAAACAAATGCGTATTTTTTGTTCTTCTCAATCCTTTGGTTTGTGCATTGTGACATCTCTAACTGTAATGACAGATATTGGAAGCGATGGATAATTCTTAACTTCACCGGCTTGCTTTCCCAGCACCAATTTCAATTCGAAAAAAAAAAAACCAGTCACAATATGACAAATTTTGTCGAACAATTTTAGCCAGGTGGCACTGGCTATTTAATCGATGTATGCCGAGGATACAGATTCACGATGGTGAATCGCAGTGATTGCAGTTTTGCCACACTCAAGTTATAAGATGTTTTGGCGAGGTGCGCGCTTGGCGTGCTGCTCACGTCTCGAGGCGAGAGTGTGTGGGCGGGTGGGTGTGTTTGCGTGCATGCATGTCCATGTTTGTGTGGGTGTGTTCATGAACCATGACTACCAGTCAGAGACAAAATGTCAGGGCAAGATCCCACACACACGCAACGACATGCACAGTGGGACATATTAGTGTGAGCGGAGAGCACAAAAATATTGTGCCTTTTGACTGAATTCTGATCTTATTGATTGACAGAGAAAACTATGAGCATTTTTCTATTTTTCCAATAAAGGTTGTAGCGTTTCGAAAATGTAACATTTTAACTCATTAATGACCTTTAAAGCCATACAGCTATTTTTACAGATAGCTGTTCTTTTCGGGATACTGCATTACAACCATCCGCTCGGTAGCCCATTGATCTGGAAAGATAAAAAATTGCCTTTTAAACCACCCCATTGAATACCACTTTCTCAAATACGCTCTCTACTAGTTAATAAACCAAGAGATTCGATGTGCTTTTTTATATGTGGAACTAATAAATTGATGTTAATAATCCATGAGTTAACCAGCATTGGCACATTGCCAGTCTGAATAAATAACAGTCCAATATAGATTTGGGTGCTTTACAAAATACAACATAGAATCGCAGTCTTGTTGTAATTGTGTGACCTAATTTGAACTGTGTTGCCTATATTGCAATTGTCCAGGGAAGACTTGGAATGGGCCTCTTTCAGTACTGGGAAGCAGGCAGCGAAGCGTAGATGAATTACGTGCGCTGTTTGGCCTTTTTGGATTTTTTTACATAAATGCATTGTTGCTGGTCGGCAGTGCAGGGCCTATTGTTACAGAGCAGCCGTATAGGGCCTATTACCCGCTGCCTCCGTCCTCTCACCGAGTTTCTTGTTAAAACACGAAACAAACAATGCATTAAAAAATTGCTCTTCAAAGCTGTTCTTTCGGGATAGCCGTGTCGAGCGCTCTCCCTCGCGACGTTTCGCTTCCCACGTTGGAAGCATCATCAGACGTTCATGTTGCGCCCTACGTGGGAGGCGAAACGTCGCGAGGGAGAGAAACGGAGAGCGCTCGACACGGCTATCCCGAAAGAACAGCTGTGAAGAGCAACCATCATCAATCGAGCCGTAAAAACCTACTTCACTACAAACAATGCATTTTTATTTTTCGTTAATGAATGAAACCAGAAAGCTTTGTTGTTAATTATCCCCCTTGAAATAAGTTTATATTATTATTTTTATAAAGCGATTCCCTATGTTTAACGTGGTCAGATGATTGCTTATTTGTTTATCTATCATTACGAGAAGAGTACTCATCCTATAGGCAATCTTCGGTCGTTTTCTGCTGATATGACGGTTACATCTGGATTTTTTCCTGATTCTTTCTTATAACAGTTGAGAATATTGCTGGCTCTGTGAAGTCTCAGAAGAGTAGTCAATACGTAAGAAGTAAAGCTGTAATAAGACAATTAAAGTCTTGGTGTTGTTCAGATAAATGGTGCACTTATGAAGCATGAAGGATTCGTACCCTGTAACACCCGTCCGGACCTATATAGACACGTAAAAACACTAGTTTTAATATATATATAAATTCATATTATCATCTTCCACCTTTACATCTGCCCCGTAATCATTGCTCGGTGCACATGTAACAGCATTTGTGGCGGTTACGGCAACTCTGCTCTCTAAATGTCAGCACAGTGGGTTGTATCCGTGTCTTGTTCACGACCAGGCGTGAATTTTGCGTGCGTTATGAATTGAATTCTTATTACTATTAATTCTGGCCTTGATGTAAAAGACCGGTGCTCACAGAGACTTGGCTGCATGTTTTGTTTGTCGCACGGACGTGGCTGCGAGCCTGGCAGCTCAGGGTGAGAGTGCGATCAGATTGTTGCCCCCCATTAGCCTCAGTGAAGGAGAGATGCTGAATGCCAACACACCTGGTCTGGGGGAGGGCAAGGGCAAACCTGTGGCACCCATCTCCTGCCACCACACAGGCAGAATATCTCTGTGCTAACACGTGCCAGCCCTAAGTGGTGTCTGTCACCCTAATGTGTGTGACCAGTTCAGATCCCTGAGGGATAAATTAATCTGGATTGTTAGTCTACCTGATATGGATGGCTTTGCAAAAAAAACCACACACGTGCGCTTACATGGTTAAATTCAACGAGCTGTTTGATCCGAGCGTCGCTTAATTTGAACGTTACAGAATTCCGGTGGGATGCAACATTTGTTTTGTTTTACGTGACCTTTCAGCAGAACATCCTGGACCTTACACAAGCAATTCAATGAAAAAAAAAAGGAATGCCCATGTATCCAAAGCCATTACACAATATCGATCCGGTGCATTCCTAAGCTGCGCCAGCGTATGAATCAAGCGCCAGCATATAATTATAAATACAACTGCATCTCCTCTTTACGGCCTTCCTACTTCACTCACGCCAGGCATCGTGGTGTCACAGATAAATGCCGCGCTCTCGTGGGTAGCGACTTGCATGCCGTCACCGCAAATAAATATTGATCGCATTGGACCAGGGCTGCGAATTGAGAAACACCGTCAGTGCGCAGCGCTGCTGAGCAGGGCGGCGAGTTCACATCCCCGTATGGAGGTTGACTCAGTCCATCATTTCTCAGGGGTCTAACCGGGAGATGAGCGCTGACTCACTGCTCATTTGAGTCGGAAAACAGTTTAACGTGTGACTTTATTATATATGCATCAGCATATACGAATTACAACATTAATTTATTCATTATCAATACCTGCTTAATCCGGTACACAGTCAATGTGAGCCGGAGCATATCCTGGCAAACACAGGGCGCAAGGCAGGAAAATAGCCAGGATGGGAAGCCAGTCCATCCTCTTCGCGGCCCTTGTGCAGCGCTTTGTGACCCTCGGGTGAAAGGCGCTATATAAATTGAATTATTATTATTATTATTAAGACACCGGGGTCAATTTAGTCAGCAGGCCAATAAACCTTGGCAGCGTCAGCATGTCTTTGGACTGTGGGAGAACCCAGCCAAAACCCAGGCAGACACCGGGAGAACGTACAAACTCCACACAGAAAGCCACCCAAGCCGGCAATCGAACCTAGGCCCTCCTTGCTGTGAGGCGGCCACACTACTCGGTGTGCCATCATGTCGCTCACAACCTACATCTCGATGCTAATACAAAAATCCCTTGTACATGTACTGCTCATTTGGCGATCTATTCCACAATTGGGGCCTCCCCATGTCTTGTGGTACCATGAGGGCTATTTTACCATACCTCACTATACTGGTCAGTGTTTGGTATTTTAATGATCCATCTTGTTTGTCGGGTATTGTTTGTTCATTTTGTTTCTCTTAAACTGCAAATGATCGGTGCCATATTATTGTGGCAAACTTTTTGACCTGATCAAAGCATTCCCGGCAAAACTACTCTGGCGATGGCTTCAAATATATTCAGTTGTAGTCAGGTCATGCGGCTAAACAATCTCACGACTGTATCGCTCGCATAGCTACATTACTATCATAAACTGGGGCTTTAGCAAACTTTTTCAAAAACCTTTTGACCTAAAACTGTGCCCTTGAAAATGTGGCCACAGTATATGCGCATTGATTTGCATTAGCGTATATATAGAGAAAATACAGTTGTTTTGTAAATAAAAAAACACGGTCTTTTATATCAGTGTTACTTTGAAGTATGACCTTTTGATTGGAAAAAAATCAATGCAAGGTGAGATATTGCCAGCAAAGAATATCAATAAAGATTGTGTGAAGATTGGCAAAAACTCAGATAGTTTTAGAAATATGATGAGATATAAAAAGATGGACTTGAGATTAATAACCCTTCTTCTGCTGCGAGAAAACTATAATCTGCGGGTTATAATGATAAATGTTAATGTAAAAAGCGAATCAATTTTGTTCCATTAATTCATCAGTCTGAATGATCGAAACAAATTCTATCGTCCAGTGTTTTATACCTATGGCCACCACATACAACGCTAGAAGTGTTAAATAAATAACTAAATACACGTTCATTTAGAAAACATACTGCACAATTCCTATTCATGTGTGTTAATGCTTAAAGCACATATACACCGTTCAATGGCAATTGACTTCAGATTTCTACTTTTAAATTTCTCCAACACCAGCTTTTGACTAATTTGTAACCGTCATGGAACAATGACTTTTTCTCACCTAGCTTTGATAACATCAAACCGTGAATTAAGTCTGGAAACAATTATTTTATAGAGGTGTCTAGTTCTCAAACGCACTGTAGACAAAGGTACTTCGCGGTCACAGTCACTTTTTAGTTTAAACGTAAGCCTACCCGTGTTACTTAAAATAATATTCACAATTTCCACGTAAAGGTTAGAGCAGTTATTATAGGCTTAATTAAATACCTGTACGGTAAGACTCAGGTGGCCTGTTAACGCAATCGTAACTTCATAACATGGTAATTCATACAGTTAAGTTTGCAGTATTGTGCCGAGCTCATGCAACGGGGACAAGATAGATTCCACTAAGGAATGGTTTTATTTGTTTTCACCCCTGTCTTTGGTACAGCTCAAAAGTGGGGCGGTGAAATGTACGGTGTTGTATTAACGTAAAGCTCAAAAATAAATTCTGCCCCTTATCATATGAACAATCCATGTCCTCGCAAAAATATATACAAACTCAGTATGTAATACTTTGGTCGTTGCATATCCATCATTTTTATTTATATTTTACATTGTAAAATTGATAAGGACCGGTAAGCGCATCTTACTGACTGATTTCGGTGTCGAGACCCGAGGCGTTTGGGGTTGACTCACAAATCCACTAGGTCTCGGCTGTGGTGCTTCACGTTGACCCTAGAAGGATGTGATTTATCGAGCAGCATTTCTCTACAGGCATACCTCTTTTAACGAAGCCTCAGCCAACGAAAATTCGTTCTAATGGACAAGAAAACAAAATATTAATTCATACATTTTCTACAATAGTAAGTATAGCACTTGCATTGCACGCTAAGGTTCTTGTGAACCATACATCGTCTATAAACATGCTTAGGGTATTATTATTACCATTATACTGCACTATTGTTAGTAGTAGTACAGTATTACTATACTATTAAATTAATACATATTGTACAGTTATAATGAACCATGTTATATTGACCTCTCTTAACGGATGTATCGCTTAGCAGAGAAGCCTCAAGAAAGCATCCTATCCGATAAAACAGGTATGCCTGTATTTATTGACGTGTTGTGCCTTTTGAATGCCCCGTCTTATTCTTCTTTGCGATTCTTCGAAGCACGATGGTCAGCTTCTGGGCATCGTTGTCTTTCAGCTCGGCCTCGAAGTGTTTAGTAAAATTCGCAGGCAATACCAAAGTATTACCTGACAGGGATCGCGACGTGAACGCTTCTACCTTGACCCCGTGATATGCTGCTGATTTATTCACAATCTGTGATGCTGTTTTAGAGATGCAGGTGATGGTGTTACACCTCACAGTATAATGGCTCCGTAGATATACCTGAAAGTACCCTTCAAAAAACAAACAAAAACAAGAATGGTTGGGTAAATATTTGAAAAGATTTGCTTTTGTTAATCTGTGTTAATCTTAAACATTCTAGTGTAAATTATCCTGGGCTTTAACCTGAGGAGATAACAACAATTACTAATTTGACACTGGCCTCACAGTATTCCGAAACGCGTCTCTTGTTTGCTGACTTTTGTGTTTATTGTACGGATTTGTATAATTTCTAGCTGATTGATTGACCCTCGCAACACATGTGAAATCAAATATTTTCTCGGGACTTTACGCAATGAGAATCCTGTATTGTCATACTTGGCTGAAATACATGCATAATTTGGTACACGCGTTGAGAATTTAATAATAATTATACAGTGGTCCTATGATGATTACGGCGGAACTTGAATTCTGTCATCACGTGGTGAGGAAAGTTTGGACATTACTCTGGCACATCTGTGCAAAGTGAAATGTTTAAAGTAGAATAATATCAGACATGCCTTTTGATCCACGTCAGCCACATTCTACTGAACAGAAAATTCTACACAGTCCAAATTACATTTTTGTTCCAATTTAGCACTCACTGTCACACTGCAAAAGGATAAAGTTATTTTGAATTAAAGGTTATTATCAAGACATATAAGTAATCAGACAAAAATGAGATTTTTGTTAAACTTGACAGCAGGTTATTAGCCATTATATATTTTTTATAAGGCATTAAAATAATTTACATTCTATTTGTGTGAAGCCAATTATGTAGATTCAATTGCCTTTCAATTAAGTCATGTGGAATTGCTACCGTAGTCTTTGTGCTTGGAATTAGTATTGGCAATGAGAGAACTTTTTAAAATTGCAAAAATATTAACTCTCCTACCATTAAAAGCCAACGGCACATAAGTAATTGGATACACACTACATTCACAATCCAGTTAGTCGACATGTTTATTGAAACAATTCGTAAATGCTGGCAACTGTGTATTTACCCGTGCAAAGTGTAACTAAATTGAAGCAAGTTAAGTGGAAGTTTCCTAAAAATGTAGGATTATTATTTCACATGAGTCATTATTAGTTTTCCCCAGACATCCGTTTTGTGCGTCTTGCGCTCTATTATTTTAATAGAGCTCCCGCTGGCCTGATCTAACCCTGAAACTACCCTAATTTGTCCTAAGATTGACTCTTTCTTGGCTTATTGGTCGCAGAGTAATTCAGGTAATCGTTCTTTTCACCAAAGTTTACATTCTCATTGGACCATTAAAAGAATAGATTGCATCTTTGTATTCCCGTTGTAATTGCTTTGCGTCCCTTATCCTCAATCTGAATTTCTTCTCAATTGCCGCTCATGAGTTTAATCAGACATAGGCAGCCTTAAGCTTTCCTGGGCACACAAGTGTACATAAATAAATAACAAAACCTTGTGCTCTATCTAATTTCCTTTAAGTTCAGTTAAATGTGGACTAAAAATACATGTGAAATATATTTTTAAATGTATCCATACCTCGATGCAAAAACGTTGCACGGCAATTTTTTGCCGAATGGCTGACCGTTTAAATAATATATTTGTTCGTAGTGGGGCTCTGTTTGTGAGTTTGGGTCATGTGAGGGTGTGTGTGTGGGTGTTGTGCACCCGTCGATATGTTGGAGAAGCGAGCGAGCACTGTTGCGTGTGTCTATGTATATGTTCTTGTGCTTCAATGTTAATTGTTTTATTTAGATTGGCGTTGTTTCCCCCTCGCTCACCCTTCCTCCCTGTCTCCCTCCGTGATGAAAAGATGTTCAAGAAATATGCCATCTATAGACGAGTAGTTAGTTAGTAGCAATTTTTTGTAGTGTTCTGTACAAAGTGGTTAGTGCTGAGTGTAGTTGTGTGTGTGCATTTATGCTTGTAAAAAAAGTTCTTATGGCTGGTGCTGTTGGACGTGTGGGTGGGATGGGTAAGATACAGTCCAGAGTTTTTGGAGGCAGAGGGGACAGAGTTCAGCATCCTGACAGCCTGATGTCTAAAGCTGTTACACAGTCTGGTGGGGCTGGCTCGGAGGCTCCAGTATCTTCTTCCAGATGGCAAGAGACTGAACAGGCTGCTTGAGGGATGGGTGGG
This sequence comes from Geotria australis, assembly GCA_036362915.1. NCBI lineage: Eukaryota > Metazoa > Chordata > Hyperoartia > Petromyzontiformes > Geotriidae > Geotria > Geotria australis. The sequence continues at coordinate 6,862,234 of JAZEWU010000002.1, read as the reverse complement.
GTCGCTCGCAATGCTGGTTGCTTTGCGGGCTAGGCTGGTGTTGTAAATGTCCAGGAGGGACGGGAGTGAGGCACCAATGATCTTCCCAGCCGCGTTCACTATGCCCTGCAGGGTCTTGCGGTTGGAGGCAGTGCAGCTCCCAAACCACACAGTGATGCAGCTGGTCAGAACGTTCTCAATGATGCCTCGGTAGAAGGTGCACGTGATTGGTGCCCTGCAGCTCATGCCATCAGCCTCTATTCTCCTCCCCTTCTCACCTTAAATTAAATCTTCAAAACATTGTTATTTTATTGCGTGTACAGTTTGAAAGACACTATCAAAAATAATTGTTCTTATATCAGGCTTAAAACACACCAAAATGCACGTGTACATCAACAAATATTATTTGTAAATCAATCAATGTGTACTTAAATAATTGCCGTTTTGTTCCTTTCAGGAGTATAATTTGAATCAAGCATATTTATTTCATCATCATAATCAGTACCACAACCCTGTACAGGATTAAGTAGTTTCTGACAATGAGCTGAGATGAGATCATAATCAGTCCTGGCTTTATGCTGTCGAGGGTCTCAGGGGGATGGAGCATATTCTGGAAGACACAGGGCATAAGGCAGGGCTGTAACCGGAATGGGATGCCAGTCCATCACAGAGCACTTGGGGCAATGTGGTCAGGCCAATTAACCTGGGCAGCATTATCGTTGGAAGGTGGGAGAAAACTGGAGAACCCGGTGAAATCCCATGTGGACATGGAGAGAACGTACAAATTCCACACAGAAAGGCACCTGATGTCGTAATTAAAGTCAGGTCCTTCTTCCTGTGAGACAGCAGGGCTACCCGCCGTGCCACCATGCCACCCCACATGCTTCTTTCACTTTGGTATTACCGATGTGCGCGTCACACAGTGAGAAATATCGGTATTTCACTGGAATATCTTAACGCGTAAAACGGATTTCAAATAAATTGGGTTTGATGTGCATTGGCTGCAACGTTATGAACACTAAGTGACAAGGGAAGAGATGTTAAAGAGACATGGGGAGAGAGACAGACCAACAGATGGACAAAAAAATCCGAGAGATGGATGGGTGAAGGTAGCATTGCACATTATCTAAAGGTTCATATAATATTGTTTAAAATAAAAGCAAAGTTTAATCATCACCCAGTCTCCACATTGAGCTAAATTATACCAGGCATTAAAGTATTTGGAAAGCTGCCCTATAGTTTAATCACTGGACTGTTCTGCAAAGTCAGAACAAAATTGCTAAGATGGGTTCTCATGAGCCAATTGACTTGCACTATTTGGATAAAGATCCCATTTGTAATCGTGAACTAGCTTTAACTATGTTGCTCGATATGGCTGCATTGGCTTAAGGGTGTAGGCAGTGCTCACTATTGAATGCATGTACGTACAGGTACTGAAATAATATTTTGAACTTCACATAAGGATGTCAACTCTGAGGTCCAAATTAACGGGACATACCATGGAATGAAAAAAAAAATCACAATACCAAGATAAGGGAGAATTAGTCTAAACGTGAATGCACGCGGCTTGTTTAGTGAATTAATATTCAACCGAGACAAATTGCAACTTATAATGTCCCGGGAAGACTTACAGATTTCCCAGGACAGCAGCTGCCTCAAAGAACGGGTGATTCTGGGAAAACCAGGACAGGTTGTAACCTAACCACATTTCAAATCATCAATATATTTTCAAAATTCAATCAGAATTTTCCAAACGTCCAAACTGTCCACCAGTGTGTGTGGATCGTTTTGTAAATCAAATACAGAAATATTACGCATTAATACAGCATGTATATACATTATTATGCAATACATTTGCACAAAAAAGCATTGTAGCATCGTGTCAACCTTACATTTTATTGTACGTGAATAAGAAAAAAGCATACTACGTACATTGTTTAACATGTTATCTACAAAACATTTTAAGTGATACTTGAAATTATAATGTGTTATCTTACAGAGTACCGTACCGTACCGTGCCTTGCGCCCTGTGACTGCCGGGATAAGCTCCGGCTCACCGCGACCCTGTACAGGATTAAGCGGTTTCTGACAATGGATGGATGGATGAACATACTGACAAATAGTGCATTTGTGTGTGTATTAATGACATTAAAGCACCGCAAAGTATCCATGTGTTAAATAATTTTCACATGCCAGGATAAGAACACTTCTGGTCCATAGCCCCTTATCTGATTAGAATGTGTAACGACAATCATAAGAGCAGATTGAACCATCGGACAAATTGGATGTTCTAAGGGAGCTCCCCATTACATTGCAATGCGTAGCTGAATATGAAATACTAAAACATGTAGGCTGCTTGCTCCATTTCATCAAACATTGTGTGTGTGCGTGCACGTGTTTTCTTAGTGGCATACAGTTGAATACAGTGGGAAGCGGTAGCTCAGTGGTCAGCGCGCTGGGCTACAAACCTGGTGACCTGAGTTAGATTCCCGCTCACGGCCAACACCAGTGACGATATTTTGAACCGGTCCTGGTCTTCCCCTAGGACGACTCCGCTTCAAATGAAAACCTAGTGCAGTGTGTAACCATTGGCACTAGGGAGACAAAGGCGGCCGGGCAGGGTGCTGGCCACCCACCCTTTTGTGTGCCGTGCTGGCTTTCATAGATGTTTATAAACAGCACTTGACCCTACAGTCTTTTGAGGCTATACGGGGGATCTTTATTTTTATTCAGTCTAATAAATTACTTTGGCCGCAGAGCCATCTGAATATATGGTAATGAACCAACCACAATAAAATGCTTTTACGGTTTAAAAAAATTCCAACTTTCTCCCGAGCCCAGAGCCCCAGCCTGAGCGTATGTTCATCCCTGTCCTCTGGACTCTGGCCTTGCAAAGCTTGTTTAAGGGCACCAATGATAAACATGATTGAGAGGCGTTTGACCGTAGAGTGGCGATTGACCTTTCTCTGTATGTACACCGGGGGAGAGGCAAATACCTGCGAAGAGGTTTCTGCAAATCTTATGAACCTGTATTTATTCATAAACCACGTGCATACCAAGAGCTGTTTGATGGGATTTACACAGAGTCTGTTTCCCAGAGAGGACAATAATAAATCGTGTTCCGAGTCCAATCTGTGCCAAAAAACATTGAGACCCAATGCCCACATTTTCAGGGTGTGAATTATTTGACGTTGTGCTGAGTGGCACATGATTTTATTGGCCAATGTGTGTGGACGGCTTGTTACATTAACCATGGTTCTGATTATACACTGGACATTTGCACTAAAACATTTATGCACTTGCTATTTCTTTTAACTCTCATTTTTAAAGGCATATATTTTAAGGGCCTCTCGGTAAAATATGTTCTCCATATTATTGCATTTGTATTTTATTCGTCAATATCACTACCAATGTGCACATAACTCTGAAAGATTGCACACATAGCCATTGGATTATAATCTATCCATCCATTTTATAAACCGCTCGTCCTGGCGAGGGTCGCGGTGGCAGCAGTCCAAGGAGAGTGGATTATAATGTCCAACTTTATTTAATTGTATTATAATGTCTAATATAATATATAAATACGATTCATAACGCGCACACATTCATTCAATCTCAAAGGTATTCGTTCAAAGACAGAACGATTCGAGGAAAGGCACGAGGAAACTATAATAATAATAATTTCAATTTATATAGCGCCTTTCACCCGAGGGTCACAAAGAGGAGGTTGAGGGGAGAAGGCAGCCATGCGTTAGCCGGCGCAAACATCTGCCACACACTGCGTCCTAAATGTTAAGTGGTTTCCTGTTCAAGCATCCAATTTGTCCGATGGTTCAATCTGCTCTTATGATTGTCGTTACACATTCTAATCAGATAAAGGGCTATGGACCAGAAGTGTTCTTATCCTGGCATGTGAAAATAGTTTAACACATGGATACTTTGCGGTGCTTTAATGTCCATTAATACACACACAAATGCATTATTTGTTAGTATGTTCATCCATCCATCCATTGTCAGAAACCGCTTAATCCTGTACAGGGTCGTGGTGATCCGGAGCCTATCCCGGCAGACACAGGGCGCAGGGCAAGGGTATACCGTGGATGGGACGCCAGTCCGGATTGATTCAAACAACACAATTTAATATTTACACACTTTTCCCATAACGCTTGAAGTCAGTCCATTAATTTCATGAATTTGTTTCAGCGTTTGCTGTGCTTCAGATTGATCACTTGAAAAACTACAATGTGTTTTCTATTTTAGACAATCGATCGTTTTTTACAGAAACATGCTACACAGTCATTAACGATGCCTAACTTTCTGTGAAATTATTGCAGTTATAACAAAGATTTCCAGGTGAACACTGGCAAAACGTGAGATGCACCTAAATGTAAATCACAACTTGTAGAAACCTGAATGTCAAACACTTAATTTACACTTCGAAATTCTCCTTGGCACTTTGAGAAACTATTAAAAGTAAATTAATACAGTATAATGATAATCGCAGCATTTTAGATAAGTGGTGCTTGAGTTGCTGAGATGTTTGAGTGTATTGCTCCAAAAATAATCAAACAACTTGAAAAGTTTAAACATGTGAAGGTTCCTCATGCAAAAAATCCATGACAAATGCATCCATCCAATTTTCATGCCATATGCTCTACTAGTGACTACATTATAGGGAATTAATTATGGTATTGAAGCACTCAAGGCAAGCCATGTGATTGGCATTTAATTAATAAGTAAAGGAAAGGCTTTGGATAATATGTATTACTGTAATGCACTGAAAATTCTCTATAACAGTCAAGGATGTTGTAACATTGTGTGGCTTCAATCATCAGGCGTAAAGAAAACCGCACATGCATTGGTGCACATTTAAAAGTGTATTTTGTTTTGAAAATCCAATGTGTTTACAGGTCTGAAACTTGCGTGATATTCTCACTTCTAAAAGGATGCTTTCAGTTGTAATCAAGTGGAAAAAATTGGCTGTGTTCTTTGTAACCGCAGAAAGAAAACCAATTCCCTTTAGTCATGGTTGGCTTAAAGCAATCTAGCATGAAACAGTTTGGGCAATGTTTGCTGTGAAAAGGTTAAATTTACTAAACTAAATATTGGTGACAATGCAATACGTTACCTTTAATGATGGGTTAACTATTCATGAATTGGTAACGAATGGATTGAAATCTGCCAAGAGATTGTACGCAAACAGTATAATGACAAAAGTATGCAGTGGTCGGGTATTAGTGTTTTATAATCAAAAATGCTAATTTATGTCTTTTTTCTTTTATGACGCAATAGATGTCCGAATGTGTTAAAGTTAATGAAGTCGATTAACTCATAAAACCATCATTTTGCACGTAAAGTTAAATATGTACAGTTATGTAATGATATTGATGATCATTCGTTTTATATGATTACAGTGCAAACGTATAAAATAAAAGTGGTTTCGTGTTCAAACAAGCTGAGGTGCTGCTCACATTCTCTAGAAAGCACTGAATAAATGATAATTGCTTTTTACAGCTGTTTTATCAGAATAGCCGGGTCGAGCGCTCCCCCACTCTCTTCAGGCGCTCTGAGGTCTGAGTGAGTTTTCACTCAGACCTCAGGACGCCTGAAGATGCCTCCAACGTGGGAGGCGAAACATCGAGGAGAAAGAGGGAGCGCTCGACACGGCCATCCCTAAAAAAAACAGCTGTGAAAAGCAATTAACATGCATTAAGCCGTAAAAACCTACATTAGTACACTGACTCAATGGTGTATATTCCACCGTGCAGTGACAACGGCCAGTACAACTATAGTGCAGCCATTCTTAGCTGTGGTGATGCATGTCTGTCGTCCATAAGTATGAGATCGCCATGGGATTGTCATACAGTAAAATCACATATAGCTGGATCTCAGCTATCCGGAGCTCAAATTTAGTGACACCTCGTGATGACAGCCTCCAAAGAGAATGCATCATGATTATAGTCAAGCCACTGCTGGATGGAGGCGGCCCCAAGCCGGCACCATCTCTCATGGCAAGAGAAGAGAGAAGGGAATGAGAAAATGCTCTCACCGGGCTCAAAACATCGTGCATTTTAGTTTTGAAAAAAATCACTGAATACGATTTTTTTAAATGAAATTTTTTTTTTATTTACTTCATTCTTTTCAACATTAGGGCAAAGCCAGAATTTGCAAGCTTCAGCACACTATTGAAGGGAGGAACTGAAAAATAAATTAAGGCTCCCTGGAGCTGGGCAATGTCATTTAACCTATAAACAGCATTAATCATGCCTGGCCACACGCCTGTCCCTGGTGGCTGTAACACCCATTGCTTTTACATATTAATGGGATCGGTAGAACAGCACTTGGATATATTTCTGAGAATTTGACAAACCGCGCTTGAGGTGGCGTTAGATTGCCTTTCCCGATGTATGAATATCTCTTGGTGGCATACACACCGAAAATCTTCCTTGTGAACTTGAAGCTCGACTCTAATAGGAATTAATGCTAGCAACATGTATTAATTCCATCCATCCAACCATTTTCAGAAACCGCTTAATCCTGTGCAGGGTCGCGGTGAGCCGGAGCCTATCCCGGTAGACACAGGGCGCAAGGCAGGGGTATACCGAGGATGGGACGCCAGTCCATCGCAGGGCATGTATTAATTCGAAATGCATATATAATAATAATTTCAATTTATATAGCGCCTTTCACCCAAGGGTCACAAAGCGCTGCAATATATACAAATTATGCTTATTGTACAAGAAATATAATCTTCATGGAAGATAACATTTTCAGAGATTCTTTTCTGGATTTTACAAAGCAATGATATTCTCATGTTGCAATAAATGACTATGAATACCAAATGTAATCATAAATATACCAAGTGAGTATATGTTTCGCTAATTTTGTACGTGTTGTTTTAATAGCACGTCAAATAAGGACTATTGACATGTTTATTTTTGACGGCCTTTTGTCGATCAACTGCTAGATAAAAGCCACCTCATGCCATAGAAGTAGTGCGGTCATACTTCACCAGCCTGCTCAGTGGGGTTGGCGAGCGGTTAGGGCAACACCGGTTCAGATATCTCTCACCACTGAAGTTTTCTCTCTTCAGGAATAATATTGCCAATGTGTGTTGTACACCCTCCTCCGCCCGACACAGCCAAATAAATAACGCTGTGTTGGAGCTCAGTCCACAATCAGGTAGTCCGATGTTTCGCTGGTGCAGTTTTTGCAACCAGTGTCATGGGGCATTTGCCAGAATTGTTAAAATCTCCTCCAGCATTGGGCCTTAAGTAGATGGCGTGATATCATAAACACGCTCCCACAGGTGAGCAGGAAGTAGCACGAAGTGATGCCTTGAGGTTAATGTATTCGCTTTCCGTTTGTCGTTTGTTATGTTAGATCACAATATGTTACGTTAGATTAATTATCGAAGTGTAAATGCACGATACGCTGTGAGTGCCAAAGCATGTGTTTGTATCAGGTCAACGTGGGCGTTCGCAATGATGGATTATGTGCACAGAAGTACAGTTGGTTGCATTTGTGGAAACTGAAAGGTGAAAGGATTAAAAGGGACAGGCAATTCCCAGACAGAAAGCACTCAATTCATTCCGAGGCCGAGGAAGGAGCCCAAGGCTTTGGGAATATTCCGACACATATCCCCGCATGGCTAAGCCATTAATTCCTGTGTACAAAGCGCAGTAGGGAGCACATTCATGTCCAACATTAACAAAAGAAAATACATCCATAAAACATACTGTGACGGCTGTCTCGGTATTTGGTGGGTTGATTAACAAGACTTTGCTGCCCCTATTCGTGCCAGGCACCCTAGGTATGCCATTAAACAGTGTTTTGGCAATAGAGTCCTCTAAAAAGCAACGTTTAGGAAGCCATGGGGACACCACCTCAGTTACCGCCTGGTTCGATATCCTGACCACGGCGTTTGGCGCAGCGATACGACGAGGTGGGATGAGATGTGCTGACCGGAGCCTAAACTGTGGAAGTGCCCTTAGGCAGAGACTTGTGAAGGATGCGTGGTGTGATGCAATTGTTACCGTAGTCGGGGTCTACATAATGACTTCCCACTGGGCCTTTATAAACGATCTTCCTCAACTCGGAACAAGACCTCGCTTCCCATTGACCTTGCCCTTACAGACGCTCTTTCAGCGTCTTTACAATTGGCACTTTAACCCGCAATGGAGGGAAAGGATAAGGGCCAAGAAGTAGGTTTTAAAGGGCTATGTAAATGTTGCATTGAATGGTAGCTTG
>JAZEWU010000002.1:6834039-6849428 GCA_036362915.1 Geotria australis | reverse complement strand
CACAATCTCCGAAGCGACGCGCTCATTTGTGTTCTCCCATTTGCCACCCTCGAATGTGGCCTGGAGGCGACCCTGTCAAAATAAACACCTTCTCAAACACAGCCTCCTCTCCTGCCCGGCGCGTCTGCCAGCAATGCTGTAAATGCTGCTCAAAGGCAGGTAAGTCGTATCCATACAAGGGTATGGTAAAGCAGAGATTTATCCACAATATATTGGTTGCTAAAAATATATTGTCACGGACGAAACGGTTTGATTTGGTGCAGGGATCAACAATCAAGGTCTGCGTAGCATCCTAATGCAGCGCGTAATGTCATGTAGATAAAATACTGTGCCTCCGTCCTTGAGACTGTTCACAGACGCATGTTTGAATCGCGGCGTTGTAAATGGTCGGGCTGAGATGCATCCGAGGTCATTTATTTTATTCATTAAGGCAATGCGTGCCCTCATCTATTTGAAAACCGCTTTTTCCACGAAACGTAGTACCTAAAGATTTGATTATGCACGCTTGGTGCTGTGGTGATATACAATGGGTATACATTAGGAGTGATCCCATTGGTCTCGAGGAGGGTTCTCCACTGCTCTCTGTCGGGGAGGCCCTTGCGTTCGCTGTGACATGGCAAGATACGGCAAGTGTCACACCTTTAGCATTATACGTTTACCTTCTTAAGTAGAGGGGCGTTCAATCGACACTGATAAATAAAGAAAACGCAACTCAATGACTACCAACACGAACGCAAGTAATGTAAGTGTTTGTGTAATAACTGTACACCTGTGCAGTAGCCCTATCGAAACAGCCCCATTGAAAAGATTCACATTGTGGTAAACAAGATTCATGATATTTAAAGCAGCCAGTAACATGCAGCGTGGCATCAGAGCGATGACTCGCAAGAGGCTGCTCCACCTGAGAGTGTAAAGGTCAGCCTGTAGTGTCTTGGCTGAGTAAATTGCCCTTTTTCTCCACACATGTCCCCAAGCGAGGCAAAATGAAGCAATTTCACCCCTGCTGTTTCTCTTATTGCACTCGTATAGGTAATAGGCTGTGGAAAGGGGAAGCTATAACTTATATCGACTGGCGGGGTTTATAGCCCACATTGAACGCGGCTCCCAAGTGATGGGGTAATCATGGATTAAAGTCTCTTTCGTCAATTGTGTCGACCGTGCCCTTCTTTTTGGCCGTCGGTCCAAACTGAGGTTGCTCACTGCTGAGATGTCCTTTCGGAGCGAAAGTAAAATTAATGTAAGCCTGCTCAGGCTGTGACGTAAGGGTCCTCGTGCAGTTGGGTCAGCAATGAGCAATTATATTCTTGATTAGCACACATGTGATTCCGAAATACTTACATGTTTGTAACTGCCTACGTGTCTTTATTTATTTATAAGTAAAATAACCGTATATTGCTTTCTCAACAATCGTTGAAAGCGTTTGCATTGCAAATTGCTGCACAATGGTAAAAACGAAAACTTTGAAAATGCAGCCTACTCAGAAAAGGGGACACCAGGGGGCATGAAAATTTGATCAGTGAGATGAAATGTGGGGAAACAACAGTTTGTTAGCACATGTTTGTGCTGAACAAACATCTGAACATTCGTCAAAATCCAGGTCTACTTTCCATAACATGCAGAAAAAACCTATCTTTCATCACGGAGCGACAATTGCTGTGAAAGCTGGAAATAAAACTACAATAAGCCAATATTCCTCATATCGATTTGTGTGATTAATTTCACCGTTAGTATTCTAATGCGAAAAGTGTGCAACAACTAATTTGAATTACATTACTGGGGTGTATTTTTACATACGGTCCCGCTTGACAGATGGCACAAATATATATATATAAAGGACTCCTGTGCCGCTGAGCAACTCGACTCACGCAAACTGCAGTGTGGCTGCCGACGCATAATTACATATTTAGCAGGAAGTTTTGCATTAGAATCATTATTTTGGAACACATTCCCTTTGTAAGACACAAATTACCAAATTAATCATTAGAGTGCAATTAATTTCTGATTAACAGTAAGAGGCTAATCAGTGTACTTTGTGCTAGCTGCAATGTACGGCTTTCTGCAGTAAGTCCGCTGTGTTGCTTAGTGACAGCATATGACACTGCATCTCATTAATATATAAAGCCACAAATAATGGTGTTTACAAAGCCTGAACATCAGTAACTGTTTGTTCGAAAAAGCAGATGCTCCATTAAATATCCTGCATCTTTAAATTAGCTGTAACTCCAATTGTAATAAGGGCTATTTGTTTCTGAACATTTGGCATTTTTGGCCTTTGGACATGTGCTTCTAAACCGTGATAACATAAACACATTCACGTGAAATCTCACAGGTTGAGGGGGGGGGTGTTTTCCCAGCACTTTACTGATTTTCACAAATACAAAGATACCATATGTAGCCTGTAACATAATGTTGGGGAAGTGCTGTAAGTGAGTAACTTTGAAGGCCGGCACATGAAGGGGTGGGTGACCAGTACCATGCCAGGCGTCTTTGTCTTCCCAATACTGATATTTACACACCGAGCGGAGGCCCAGGACTCGTGCACATATTTGCCACTGTCCTTGGTCGTGAGCGGGAATCCAACTCGGGTCACTGGTTTGATAGCCGCCGCACTGCATACACCCGTGAATATATTTGAATCGTGCCCACGTGTCTCACGTTACAAGAGAGCCGTCAGCAGGTAGTAGGGTCACAGTTATTGAAGCGATCGACCAATGGGGAGGAGCCCAATACCCACTTGACATGAGTGAAACCCACCTGACAAAACGGCAACATGGTCTTGATAAGAGGCGGTCGTATGTCTTTTGTAAAAATTGATTTGTATAAAAAAAAAAGAATGTGTTCGTATGTCGTTGCCTACATCTTAAGGGTAGTTTATGCTGCCCGTGTCACCACTGGTTACACTTTGAGCGCTATAGGTAAAAGTGTTTAAGAGCACAGGATATGCCGATAAGTCCCACTAACATAAGATGTTCAGAAATCCATGCAAATTGGCATTGATAAATAGCAAGTATTTGAGAGACCTATGCGTGTATTTTTAAACCGTGTCATGTATAGTTTTAAAATGTCTCAAACTACCTATTACTTTGGTTCGCTGCATGTTGTATGAATAGAATTATCGTCTCCACCCATCCGTATGAATTCAATGCTTTTCTCCCATCAATTCTCAATAAAGGTTTTTCTCTTTAAGCCTTGTGTCTCAAGTGAAAACTATGATCCTATTAGACCGAGATGTGCAGTCCTATCTCCGATAAAAACACCGAATGAGAATTGAGTGAATTTTAATTGTGTGCGACAGTGATGTATACAATATGGAGAGTGCACTAACCATTTAGAAAATCGCTGTTTAACCATGTTCACACTGTACCCAGGAGACTGAATCAGGCTTATATATGCACAAGAGTCCGTAAAAAAACACGCAACCATTTTCGGTGGAATAGAAATGTTTATTGTAACCCACGGCCGCCACATTGTCTAGGGGCAGTGCTTCTGGGCCTTTTTACGTTCCACGGCACACTGGTTGCGAACCGCTGGTTCAGGAAAGTGAATTAAATTATTGTTTTTAATTCGGGGGGGAAAAAAAGCCTTTGACAAAGCATGATAATAATAATATGTGCAATGTGAAATTTACAGAAAGTATTAACAAGCAGTTTTCACCGAGAAAAGGTCATTGTGATAAGTGAAATTATAGTACAACAAATAGAGAGAGACGGGCTATAATCTATTTTAAATTAAAGGGATTTTTAAACATTCACATGGAATCATTGGTCAGGTTTAGGTTGTCGTGAGTTTACGGCATGCATTAGAAAAACAAAACAGTTGCATGCTGTTTGTAATCCTGTTCACTCGCCATCAACGATAAGGGGGATAGACGGTAACATGCCTTTGACATACGTGCTGTTTGGAACTAATGGTATTGCTATTATTAGAAGTGGCTTCTGCTCTACCGATAGGATACAAGCAACCGTCTACACTGCTACTTGTTTCCTATATAGTGTTTATGTTGGTTAGTTCGTAGGCTTGTTGTATCGCAGGAATCCCGCTTCCAGAGCTTGCAAGTTCACTGGGTATTTTCTGCTGTGATAATAAACATCTATCTGTCTACACAGCTCTGAGCATGAACTCTGCATCCCATGTCAGTTTCCTGCCAATGCCAGTCTTTAAAAATACGAGGTAGGCATCCCGATACAATTTAAGATAGACCAATTATGAAAAATTGTTTTAATGAACGTTGAATGTTAAGCCGATCAATTGAATGGCATTTCTGGCATTGTGGGCGATGCGAATGTGTGGGCACGGTTCAGGCTCACAGGAATCAATCACAATGAGAGGAAAAGGACAGATTATTGTGCTCATGCAATTTAACAATTTAACATCACTTATGTCTGCTGGCCGGATGTTTCCATATTGTGCATTAGTGTGTCGACATTAAGTATTCCAAACCTGCAGTCTATAATTCGGGCTTCTAGTCGTGCCATTAGGCTACTCAACATTCAATCTGGCAACTGTTAAACGTGACCTGCCCGCCCATTTTCTCACCCGTCTACTCGTTTGATCAAATGTAACTCTAGCGTTTACAAAGACTCTTTGAGCTGAACGTGGGAGATATTGCTGTGAACCCATATACAGACTTTCATAAAAGTCTGTACAACCATCGCTGTGAACTCCATTATCCAGGAAACACTCTGTCATGCTTGAAATAACGTGTTAAGTACAGTGCTAGGACCTGAAATGTTAAAGAGGATTTTTCGGCTATTAATTAAGGATGCCTTCGCGAATAACTAGCATAGCACTTGAAAATGCTTTAGTATTAACCAAATGCAAAAATAAAAAATAAATAAATCTTCATCTATATAAGTACAGTGATGGATTTCTAAAGTCTTAGCAGCGGCATTAACGTGTTTACTCACTCAAATTGCCCCCCGTATTTAAACAAAAGCTCGGGTTGTTGGTAATTCATAACTGCATTCATCGCCCAGCGGCTGACAATCAGACGCTCTGTGGTGAATCCTGGTTCGTGGTTGACTCAGCCCTTCATCCCTCCAGGGTCCATAAAATAAACAGCACTTTGTGGGAGGTCAATTTTTCGTTTTCCAATGGATAGGCATTCCCACGTCATATGAATGTGGAATTTCCCCCACCGGCTCAGCGCAATGAGCAGGAGATGACCTCGGCCTCGAGGCTCATTTCATCAGGAAATCACTTTGATTTTTTTGAGCGCAAAGCACGCATTACACGGGCCCCATTGGATGGATGTTGAAGTCATGGCTCAGCATATTTGATGCAGCATTATACACACTCTGACATTTATATTACCTGTGTAACCTTTCCGTTTTTGTCTAAAATGCCCCTTGCTGACCTTATTAATATAGCATCCTTATTCCCGTGCCCGACTGTGCTATTGGACAGGAGCGACTGTACGTGCTCTAATGCTAGGCGGTAAATGAAGAGTAATAAACATTTCACCATCTTTTTTTACATTTATTTTAATTTCATGTCAGGATTGTGATCACAAATATATTAGATTCCTGTATGAATATGAATATGCAGGGAGTCGTTGCACATAATGAATGGGGATGTATATCATTTACAAACTTGTTCCATGTTGTTATGCATTGCATTACGAAATCTGGGCAGCACAGTGGTGCGGTGATTATCGCTGCTGCCTCACAGGAAAAAGACCCCGACTTCGATTCCTAGATCGGGTGCCTTATTGAAGGATTTTGTCGCGTAAAATTCCGTCACACGGTGATATTGCTCAATTATTCTTGCCCGGACCAAAATGTCCACCGCCAGAGCCGGGCTAAATTGCTCCACAACTTCTCCTGCTACCCTGCAATGGACTTGGTATCCCATTGTGCGTATAGCCTTGGCTTGCTCCCTGTGTCTGCCAGGATAGGCTCCGGCTCACACCGCAACCCTGTACAGGATTACGAGGGTACTGACAACAAATTAATGATTAATTACGAAAGCAGTGAATGCTCACCACTGTGCACACATCAGGGCGATAGCGTGCTGTAAGGCTTTCTCCTGGTTTACCCACGTGACGAGCTTGTACGCACAGGTGACAAGGCCAATAAATCACATTGGCTGACCTGCGTCAAACACCAGCAGCAGTTGGCAACTCTATTTCGGCACGAGAGACCGTGAGCAGATGCATTCTGTTCCTGAAGAAGCACCCAGCGTGACGCGCGAAACGTCGGACACATGCCGACCAACACGTGGTACGACCCAAACCCACAGCCTTGACCCTCGGGTGAAAGGCGCTCTATAAATGCTATTATTATTATTATAGCAGCGTTATGATAATGCACGTGGCTATAATGGCCATGCTGTGAATGTTTTTGGAGCTGGTGGATGGATGTGTGCGATCCGAATGGCGTGGGTGGCCAAGTTTGCCTCTGCCTTGTGGCCTCCCTCATCAGCTGAGTGCCCGGAGTAATAGCCTGTTGGATTGCATGTCCTACATTGCCTAGGGTCACTCACTTCAAACCGCGATGCGAGGCAGCCCACATCGAGTGATGGGGACACGCGTAGAAAGTTTACGCACGCTCCAAAATAAGACGACGGCTTCTTTGTCTCGGTGATTGTAGCAGCCTGGGTCGTTCGTGCAGCTTAGCAATTCTTATAGCTGCAACGGATGAACGGGACCAGATGGTTCCTGAAGGAGCAACGTGGCCAAGTCCATGGAGCTTGATTCCAATAATCTGCTTTTTGATGTGCTTGTGTGAAAATCCCCCGCATATTTCTTGACTCGATAAAAAGAAAATCAAGCTCTCTTCACCTGACTTGTAATGAAAGCACATCGCTTTCCCCAAGAATCTGCAGCATGTTCACACCGATTGACGTGAGAGAAGTCCTTTGCTGATGTGGGAGTCGGCACCAATATATTTTATCACAGAGCAGATGTTCCATCTGCATGCTAAGGGGACTATTATATCAAAAGGGACAAAACCCACACACAGGCACCTGCAAGCATTTCATTGCCGGGTCTCTAGTGAAATGCTTTAAAGTCTCAAATAGGGACTGTTTTAAACATTTCGATTGCTATGAGCAGCTACAGAGCCGCCTGATTGTATTAACAACTGAAGTAATTCGTGCTCGTCCGAGATCGCGTGCCTGCGATATATTTTGTCAACAATTTAATTTCACCGGCAACGCAACGTTTTTGCTTCACTCGCAATTCTCGTTAAGGTAGCGCTGCTGGAAACGGAACGGCATTTCTGGGAAACCGAACACTTATTTCCACGACACATTACGCCACGAGCAGAGCGACTTCAGATGCTTCGTGTCAAATGATTTGATGAAGGTGACTGCGCCACTGCCAGTGTTCCCTTTCATTAGCACCGCGGAATGGAGCGGACCCTGGCTAGCCCGTGACAGCGGGTCAGCAACGGCATAGTAGCGCCGGGTAATGCAGGCTTCATGGAACGGCAATTTGTGTCATACTTTTTAATAGCAAGTTGAATGCATGTAAAAAAAAAACCGAGGTGCGTGTGATGGTGAAAAACGAGCTGGATTTGCGCCGCTAGATTGAGTTCTACAGACACTTAGCTAATGTCAAGTTATAAAGCCAAGGTCAGTGTGGACTGAAGTGTGTATATTTCAGGAATATATATATATCAACATTTCATGCGAAGCCCGTGTATGCATCATAATCCGACGGGAATTAACATAATAAACGTGCGTTTACGTGTTTCAGCAATTGCTCCGTAATGGTATACGGAGAGTCGGTTTGGTTTAACGGCGCATTTCAAATAAATAAATAAATATAACCACCATTATTTATTTAGTGCCACTTTTTATTCACATATGTATCCGTATATATTTGAAAACAATTATCGGAGAGGGAAATGCCTTGTGAGCTCATATCTTCTGAGTAGGAATATTGACTTTCAACCACTATTGTCTACACACTCATGTACAGCCAGTCGTCACTCCGCTGTTGGATGAAGGCCTCCCTGCACCAAGCAGGTCGTGGGGATTATATGACCACGATGTTCAGTGAGGGTTCGTGAAGGCAGGGAGCACAGGTGTTGGAGCATTGAAGTACAGCCCAGCAATGGATTTTGCTGCATGGCCTCTACAGAGCCTTGCAACTGCTGCCTGTGAAGGTGGCTATGCATGGTGTCACCCATCCAAGCGCTATCCAGGCTTAACCCTGGACGTTCTGTGAGACGAAATGTTACCTTTTCTGGAAAGAATACAAGGGCGGCACGGTGGCGCGGTGAGTAGCGCTGCCACCTCACAGCAAGAAGGCCCCGGGTTCGAATCCCGGCTAGGGTGCCTTTCTGTACGGAATTTGCATGTTCTCCCCGTGTCCCCGTGAGTTTAAACTGGGCACTCTGGTTCCCTCCCACAGTCCATATACATGCTGCTGCATAGGTTAATTGGCCTGCTGTCTAAATTGCCGCCCGGTGCCCTGTGATGGACTGGCGTCCCATCATTGGTAAAGCCCTGCCTTGCGCCCTGTATCTGCCGCGATAGGCTCCGGCTCACCGCAACCCTGCACAGGATTAAGTAGTTTCTGGCAATGAATGAATGAACACATACAAGTGTTAAGATCTTAAAACACCAAAAGGCCACACTTGCTTGTGGCAAAAAAATGCAAACAAATGCCTTAATAATATATGCACTGTCCTTGACATCGATTGACCCACACCAGAGACAGCTTCCTTTATACCCCAGTCTCGTCGGTGTTAGCCAAGTGTTGCCGAAAGGCACGCAGCTTAGGACAACGCAGATATCAAAAAGGTACTCATATATTTTCTGAGACAATTCCTTGTATGACAGAATCCTGGTGGAAATGTCGTTAGCAAGAATGCATAATTTAAGATGTAGAATTTTCCATAGATTCTTGACAAATCCCGCAGGAATTGTGCACGGTGGAATCGCGATATTTGAATACATTTCCTGCATCGACAGCTTTACCACTCTCGTCAATATGAAACGTTGGTATCGTTAAGGATTTTTTTTCGTGACAAAATCGAGAAAATCGCTGTCGCGAGAGAGAGGGCACATCCTTCAAAATGCGATTGTGGTGAAAAGCAAGTGGATAATGAATGGGGAGGGGAGCGGAATAAATGCAAGAGTCGGCCAATCATTGCTGACAAAATGGGCAGTGGGCAGCAGCCCCAATGTGGAAAGTTTAAAAACTGCAGCTTTAGAGCTCACACCCTTGGGACATTTTCTGGCTGTTTGTGCGCATGCCTGTGAGCAGGTTGTGATGAGCTGCTAACGTATTCAAAAAATGTGGCAAAAAAAAATAATGCAATCTTAAGAGTGCACACAGCGGTAGGCTCTTATGTGCTACTTTTGACATGTCTGTCATAAGTTTGTAACCTCTAATTTGCAAGTCTGCTCTTAGGAGATTCAACCTCGTGCCCACGCACTGTGTTCCAAAGTCAAAACTGGAGCGCTGCCATGGCTATTGATCGTCGCAGTGGTTGTTGGGAAGAGGAAAAGAGGCGTACCCCGGGGGTTCGAGGAGATGTGGGAGCGGAGCGAGGGTTGATTACATATTCCCCGCTCATCCGCCATGCGCTTCCCCACACCGGCATTCTCACTCCGCGTCGTGAGAGAAATCGCATTTTTGCTCTTTATGCCTGTACATGATACCCGCTTGAAAACTGTGTTTTGGGCGTGTGCAGGCAGCACATGTGAAAAATATTGCAATATGCTTTCTGTTGAGTTTCGACCACAATTACTTATTTCGTCTCCATATGAAATGAGCTTTCTATTAGACATTGTCAATCTAGGTAAATATAATAAAGTAGTGAGAAGCCCGTTGAGATTTACCGGTCTTCTTCTTTGCGATTCTTCGAAGCACGATGGTCAGCTTCTGGACATCGTTGTCTTTCATCTCGACCTACAGTCCCCATCCATGTGTAATGACCTCGAAGTTGCCCCCCATCCCCTGCGAGCTCAACCACCTCGACATACAAACCTCCACACTGATAAACCCCTATCTGGTGTATGATTTTACACATGAGGTTCACATCACTTGCGCTGGGTTATCGTAAATGGTAGATCAGTTTGCATGAATTACTATTCATTCACTGACATGGGTGGAGAGATATATATAGGAAGAGTTCTCTACACACACATATATACGGATTATACCTGCCTGCCTTCTTCATACGGTTGAAGTTACTGTAGAACCATAACTATAGTTTGACATTAAGGTGGCTGAGCCGGAAGCTTGCGTCGGCAGTAGCAGAGTGGCGAATCGCAGTGATGATGCTTCCTTCGTGTTTGTGAATCAGGCATTGTACTGATGTATGTTTTCACGGCTCCTGATGATGCTTCCAATGTGCAAGGCGAAACGTCGCGAGGGAAAGAGGGAGATTGCTCGACACGTCTATCCAGAAAGAACAGTTTTGAAGAGTAACCATCATGAATCAGACATTGTTGATATGTTCCTTGGTCTGTTCTGTGTGACCACAGTCACACACGGCTTGTGTTGCCGCGGAAAGGTCATGGACATGTGCAAAGTTGCACGACTCCTTATCTGCATTATCAGGCTTTTAATCCAAACCATGTCATAGGCTGATGCCAGGTCTACACAGCCTGGGCCAGTCTTGGATTTCTACTGGAATCTCTGCAATGACCAAAACCTGGTCACAGCAACTGCGTTTATGACCGAGCATTGCTTGTTCTTCAGGGATCAGTGACTCGACGGTAGGGCTCATTCTCCGGAGGATAATATGTTTCAGGAGTTTGTATGTCATGCACCAGAATAATATAGCTTCTGGGGTCGTCGGCTGATTTGCCCCGTGCGAGTATAGCCTGCCTGGAATGCAGCTACTGTAATTGAGTAAATATCATCCACAGTTTCAAAGACAACAAAAAACAATTGCTGGCTATCAAAGTTTTGAAATGAAAAATTGTTACACAGAAAGTGAGTAATTCAGTTGTTATGTCTTTGAGTTTGGCCAACATAATTGATATTATTTTGTATATGGGAATGACAAATTGACATGCAGCAGTGTGTCGGAAAATGTTGTATTAATAATTTTGTGGGGAAGTGAACATTGGTTGTCCTCTGGATAGACTCTCCCCCACCACAGGAATATGGAATGTTCATCACTGACTTAGGACTGTAACAGGAGATCAGCACTGTCTCGATTGTCATTTCTATGAAAACCCATTTAGACGAGGCAGCACGGTGGCACAGTGAGTAGGACTGCAGCCTCAGCAAGAAGGTCCTGGGTTTATAAATCTCAGTGCCCTGAGGTGGATTAGCATCTCATCCTAGGTATAGCCCTGCCTAGCACCCTGTGTCTGCCAAGACAGACTCAAGGTACTGATGATAATGATAATGACCACTTAGACTTTATATTACTTTGCAGTGAAATGTGGCCTTATTAAATTACTTCCTATGAAACATTGCTAATAATGTTGATCTTCACACTGAGGATAAATATCGCTTACTTCCAACTTTGCTCTTTGAATAATTGGCAACCGCTTGCCACGTATAGTAATGAAATGGGCAACATGGGGTCCAGTTTTCGTCACTCTTTTATCGGTCATTCCACCACTTATAAAAAAAAAACCCACAGGTACTATACCATATTATAATTTACAAACTACTGTATTCATACTGTATCTGCATATCTTTGCCTGCCAGTTTGTGTACATTTAAATAATTCTCCATTTTCATTAGAGAATCTAATTTTGTAAACTGCATCGTCATTGGCAGTAAATGCGCATACACAAACACGAGCTCATTTTATGCAAATAGATACACACCGGACCAAATAAACCTAAAAGCCTTTGTCGAGAATAAGATCGAATGCAAATACACGTGTAATGAGTAGATTGATGTAAATTGGCATTTTAAACCGGTTCATTTAATCCTGTAATGTGGGAAGTGACAATTATGCGAGGCAAGGTTAAAGAAATGTCACAGAATTTTATTTGATGAAAGTAATGTATTTCTAGCCTGGATGTTGATACCAAATATTTTTTACTAATTATCTAAGGTTATTAGTGTGCTATTGAATGTTGATAAGATCAACATATTGTTCGGCAGGTAATAATAATAATAGCATTTATATAGCGCCTTTCAGGGGTCAAGGTAGAAGCGTTCACGTCGCGATCCCTGTCAGGTAGTGCTTGGTGTTGCCTGCGAATTCTACCAAACACTTCGAAGCCAAGCTGAGGGACGACTATGTCCAGAGGCTGGCCATCGTGCTTCGAAGAATCGCAAAGAAGAAGACCCGAGGGTCACAAATGTTGAAGACGTTGTTTATTTTACATATTTTACCGATAGCCCCAGAGGCATTGAGATATATAGAGCACAGTGTTTGAATTTTGAATTGTTCATTTGGTTGAATATTTTACACGTGCTGCTCGTTTATCCGAATAATAGCTCTGATGGAAATATCATCGGCTAGACCTTCCATTCAGTTGTCACAAATGAATTGCACATTGCTTAATTTAATAAGATTTGACAGCACATTCAACCTCCAGTGAATATGTGTTCTCTCTTACCATTTAAATAAGTAGATACATAATATTTGTATATCAATTCGAGGGAATACTGCAGTTACAATTTAGTTTTATCCATCCATCCATTTTCGAAACTGCTTGTCCTGGTGAGGATCGTGGCGACAGCTTTTTAAGGAGGGTGGACCAGACATCCCTTTCCTCACCAACAGATTCCAGCTGTTCCTGGGAGGATCCCGAGGCGTTCCGAGATATAATCCCTCCAGCGTGTCCTGGGTCGGCCTTTAGCTCTCCGCCCAGTGGGCCGTGCCTGGAAAAAATGTTGGTTCTAGAACTACACCTGGGAAACGGGCCAGGTACCATGGGAGATTCATCCTCTGCACCAGTGTGACATTCTTTGTTGAAAACAATTCCATACCGAGGCACATGACAGAAAGTCATCAATCGGTTACGACCCCATCCTGCTTAAGGGGTTACCCATCAAGCCACTGACTGACGTCACGTTGCATGGGATGGTGATTGATCGAGAAATAACATTTGCCACCCACACACAATGTGTAGCCTTGACAATGCGTTTACAAACTCCGCCTGATATGCTCCAGTCGTCGTTCATCACGAGCCATGCATTCCACTGCGATGCCATGCTTAGCCAAGTTACTCCTCTCCACCTGCATGCACTACAATCAGTCGTGAATGCAGCGCAATGCTTGCCCATTTGGCAGCGGAAATTCGACCACATTACATTGTCATTGCGAGATGAACTCCACTAGCTGCCGATGCAGTACAGGATCGATTGCAAGGTGTGCTTACTGCTGTTCAAGAGTTGACATCAATCCGCTCAATGTGCGTTCCTCTCACAGCTGATCGTGAACGACGTTAACTATAGTGAAGCTCTGTTTGTGAGTTTAGGTCATGTGAAAAAGTGTGTGAGTGTAGTTCACCCGTCGTTAAGGTAAGTGCTGTATGTGCTCGCTCGTTTTCCAACATAACGACGGGGGGACCACAATTACACACTTTTTCACATGACCTAAACTCACAAACAAGAGCTTCACTATGGATAACATTGGTCATGAAAGCCTACGAGTTGACGTTAACTATGCCCATCGACGTGTGGGGATTTGAAGATCCCGCGACACAGAGGCGTGAGACATGTCCCACGCAGTCTTGCCGTCTTCGGCCCGTCGACACGGAATAAGCAACTGGTCGCTATCCGTGATGCACTACTGACATTCGCATAGTTTACGGCTAGACTGAAGACGCGCGCGGTCTGTAGAGCCGACTGCACACAGACAAAGCGCGTTCGTGATAGCCTTGAGCTATAAGGAAGATGCGCGAATATAAATCGAGTTGGTGGTTTCCCTTCAGAGCTGTTCTTTTGAGATAGCCGTTTCGAGTGATCTCCCTCTCTCCCTCGCGACGTTTCGCCTCCCACGTTGAACAGCTCTGCTGGACAACAAACATGAATCAAGCCGTGAAAACCTACACGAGTACATAATTTGGGATACTTGCTACGACGGACAATGTTTGTAACTCGTTACGATTTGACAGACGACGAGATAATGTGCCGAGAGGATGACAACCGCGAAGAGGGAGCCATGATATCAGTTCATGTGCTGGAGTTGAGATGGATTGTACCATCGCATGCCCATGAGGGATGGGGCAGCCTGTGGAGACCTTCACCCAGCAGTGGATTGATCACGGCTGATGAAGATCGTGATGATGAACGTGGGAATGAAGCTGGGTTTTTTGACTATGTAAATTGCAAGTTGCGTCGCATAAATCACGCGCGGCTTCAGATAAGGATTTTAAATGCAGGATGCAACACACATCGGAGTAGGACAGAATGTTAAAGAAGTGCCGTGTGGCTGCATATGTAATTTAATACAATTTTACATTTTACGGAGTAATCTCTATCATTTTGGTGCGTATTAGTTATTCCTGCAAGGATTCCAGATAGAATATACTGCCAAGAGCTATATGGTTTACTAATGAGCTTTTGTGTAATGGCATTCTCGAACATCTAGCAATCTTACTACGTGAGCAGAAAAGAACACTTTAACATCGTCACACAATTGACTTCAGCAAGGAGATAAAAATGGCCAAGAGATTCAAAGATTTGTACGGCGGCTGAATTACCGTGACTAATCTCGGTTGTGAGAAGCAGTTATGATAACATATTCGTGCGAAGGCTTGCAGATACTGATTATAATTGGCTGAAATGTTTCCCAGGGGAACGCGTGTCTTGCTGAAGGACCGCTTAATAATTTGTTTCCATCTGCGTGATTGATTAATATATTTTTGTGAAAATTGTTTGCGATACGTTGCGGGTAAAAAATAACAACGGATTGCCGGCAACAATTGACGATGGAACAAAATTAATCCATTAAACTGCTTTGTCGCTTAAAGTCAGTGATGGTTGATAATTTGGCAATTTAAATCCCACGCTAGCTGCATACACTTGCATGTACGGTAATTATGTTGGACAGCGTGTGGAAAAGTTGTAATAATAATGATCTGTCCCTGGCAACAGAGAGTATGTACTCCCATTGCTCTGTTGTTAGCAAGGCCACACAGAGAAGAGTAAAAAGGAACACTGTTGTGCCAGTCCATGCACCCTTGCTAATTGCCCTATTTGTGGTTCAACGATAAATTGTTATTACCTGCAACATTAGGGCTTGATTCGAGTATAGTCTGTTTTAATGCATTTGTGAAAATTTCAGCATTAGCTACACATTTTGCAAAATATATCCACCAAAAATTCATGATGGTAGTTATTGTCCCAATTTGCCACGTGGAGTCACCCCCGACACAACATCGGAGCCCTGTGTTGTTTTTGTGTCCTATGTCTTATTCTTCTTCTTTGCGATTCTTCGAAGCACGATGGTCAGCCTCTGGACATCGTTGTCTTTCAGCTCGGCCTCGAAGTGTTTGGTAGAATTCGC
>JAZEWU010000002.1:6818050-6833964 GCA_036362915.1 Geotria australis | reverse complement strand
CCAAAAAAATGTTGCTGATTTTCCGTTCTCTGTCGTTGTTGACATGTCGTTCTCTCCACAGACTTGTGCAGCGCTTTGTGACCCTCGGGTGAAAGGCGCTATATAAATGTTATTATTATTATTATTATCTTCTCTGTATTCTGTCTTCATTAGACTTATGTTTATTCTTACAGCAAAAAATACCCGGTGAGCTTGCAAGCTGTAGAGGCGGGATTGCTGTGACACAACAAACGTAGGACTTAACCAACATAAACAACATCCACAATTATCGTCACCGTCATCTCGTTGACGCGGGTGCAAAGTTTCAACTAGAGAAAGAAAAACTTTCCGTACATTTTGCACTGAAATGTGGAACATTTTCGTTTTTCTTGCACGAGAATCCCCAGAACACGATCGACTTGTGATGGAAAGTTTCTACATAATTGCGTACACGCCATTCCGTCAGTTCTTGGCAGACACATAGCTTCATGAACGAGGGCCATATCATCTGCAATCTCTACATTTGTTAATGTCCTTCTCGCCCAGACCTTTAAGTCACTAGTGAAAATTACACATTGCCTACAAACATTGACCAGGATTTCCAATACTCTACTCTAGAATTGGACCGTGGTAATGCGATTTTAGCAGTGTACGCACTTCATTGCTGAGTTTATCGCTGTGAATCCAATGTATGGGATATCACATTCAAGATGGACAGTGCCATACAGTACATGAAGAAGCTGGAATGTAAGCTCCTATCAAGTTGGTGGGGGTCAAGGTAGAAGCGTTCACGTCGCGATCCCTGTCAGGTAATACTTGGTATTGCCTGCGAATTCTACCAAACACTTCGAGGCCGAGCTGAAAGACAACGATGTCCAGAGGCTGACCATCGTGCTTCGAAGAATCGCAAAGAAGAAGATCAAGTTGGTCATTTTATATCCATTGCCACAGTTTAAATTGCATGTTTAATTCCTACGCATTTCCCGGAAGAGCATAACAAAATTGGGATGCAAGCTATAACAGATTTAAAAGGACAATTATCCCACTGAATGAATTTGCACAATAATGTTTTTTAAAAACACGTCTGACTTGAAAGTGCGGTCAGTTGAAGCAGAACCGTCCATAAAAACGAAATGTAATAATACTTGCATTTCATCTGCCAGTCATCCACTGCATGTATGAATATCATTAGCATTTCTGCTGTGTCAGTCTTATTCATGGTGCCAGTCACTTTGTCCACGTCCACAAACACTTAGAACCAAGTTATTTTAATGGATAAACTAAGAGCTGACGAATGCAAGAGATGCCATACTTCCATAATGAGGAATGTAGCAGATTAGTGTTTTTTTTTCAAAACGCTCTCAAATAAAATGCTAATATCTGGAAAACATAAAACCGCACCTATTTTCTATCAACTTTAAGTGAAGCCTGTGTGATAACAATTTTGCACAGTGGTGTTGTAAAAGCCAGGCACAATTCGCATTGGGGGGGAGCTGACAGTCGGCCGCATTGAAGGTGGAAACAAATGTATTTAAAAAAAACAACTGCTCCTGCCACATGCGTTTGGGATGTTGTAACAAAGGACGTGCTTCTTTTTAATTGCAACTCCAACCGCGCTTCGGCACTTGCACCCCATCCCATCTACAGGGGAGAGGGGCCCTGTGACTGGAGTCGGAAAAATCCAGTCAGTCTTCTTCTTTGCGATTCTTCGAAGCGCGATGGTCAAATTACAGTTCTCCATTTCCTTACACAGCCCCTTGCATTTTCATTGAACTCTGCAAGGTCTTTTGAGCTGCAGAGCTTGGGTAGTAGTGCGCAGACAAGGCAGTGTTCCATAGTATGGTCTGCTTCTCCACATTCACAGGTGGTTGGGCCGATCTTGTAGCCCCATCTGACCAAAGCATCTTTTAGATCGTCCCGTTGTAGTTCTCAGGCGGTTGAGTGTCTTCCACTGAATGCATGGTGCATCTGAGCCAGGACGGAAGTCTTCAGCAGGTGGGATTCCCATGCCAGTTGCAGGAGGGTGACTCTCAAGCTTTTCCGTCCAGTCAGTAACTCGCGGTCTTCACGGTAATTTACACGAGTCGCACGCAGCACTCGCCGGGAGTTGTGTCCTCGTCGCGTCCCTCTGTCAAGGAAAGGGACGCGTTCATCTGCGACTGCCGCACGGGTTTGGGCGGTTGTGTTGGACAGAGTGGTCCAGATATGTAGGGACCCCCATTTCATTTTCTAAAACTTAATATTGTTGGCTATCAACGGGTGTGTAATGTATTTGTAGGAATATAACAATGGCACGTGTAAACCTTATACATCTGAACTAAATACGGGTTATTAAAGACAGAAATTAATGCGCAAAGGAGAAACATTGTTTGGGCTCAACTAAATGGGGTGTGGGTCATGAGACATCTGGACCACCCTGCACAGCGACAGCGCGCTGATGTTAATACGTTAAGGTATTGATTGATGACAAGTTACCCACCTCAATCTTACCTGAAGCACGGCGGCGACCACTTATGGAAACCAGACTTAACTCAAGTAGTGAAATGTACCAGTTACTGTACTTACATATGTATTGTCACCTTGTGCAGTGCACACACACAGTGTAGGCATGGCAACACGCATCGCTAATTATTATCAGCTCGCCTTGAGGTGTCCCATCACTTGGTGCCACGTGGAGTCGAGAGAATCGGGGACAATTGGAGGCGTCCCTCCTGGTGTTTGCCAACGATTGTAAAGTAAGAGCGACCAATCGTGAGCAATTAACGGTGGGATATAAACGATACACGAGCATTTTCACAAATTGGCGAAAATCAGTAAGTTCAAGATGGAGAATCGTGTTTAATTGTAATTATGCCGCGGTGGTAGGGCCTATTTTAAACATCATTGTTATCCACCTGAAATGTTAAATTTGATAAAACCTTTACATTGCCTTCACAAATGAGCCATTTATCTGGCACTTATCCTTTTAACTGTCTCCCATTTGACTGGAGTGCTACTATAATATCCAATAGCACAGACTAACGCTAAATTGATTGCCGAGCCCACAGCTGTAATTCAGTACCATGCTACCCATTGCGATACATATGCTATTATTACTTCTATTAGTGCGTTGGTGTAGTTTTTATGTCGCCTGCCACGGGGATTAAAATACAAGTATTTGAGATATTGTTCATTTGTATTTCATACAATGAATAGGTTAAGAGAATACTGTATTAATCTGTAAATTCACTGTGAATCATTAGTCCTCCACATGTCACATAAATTATGCGAATAACATCAGTTCTTTGCATACAGAATAACTATAAACATTTGTGGGGGGAGTGGGAACCAGGAAATAAAAAAAATTTGACCAGGCTTTTCTGGACCAAAAATGAAATAAGAGTATGCACTGTAATTTAGTGGAAATTTGAGAAATAATTTGCAGCTAATAAATGCCTGTGCCCAATGCTGGCAAAAATCTGATAGCTTCAGGTGAAAAAAGGTGGGCAATTACCTGGGTTTAAAAAATCATTTTTACCCTAAGCTGCTTTCACCAATGGCCCTAGCGAATGCGGCGTGCCCGGTTTTAATAAGCTCTCCGTGAGTTACATTTTTTTTCTCCCAGAAATATATCCACGCTATACATTTCCATGCCATAAAATCCTTGCAGTACTTTATTTAATTCATTTACTAAGCTGCTCATAAAATAAAAGGCTTCAGACACAGGGGAGAATTAACACAACGCATTCCATGTCAGGCATTTTTTTATTTTCCAAAAATGTCAAATGTTTTTCGGCTAAACAGATTGCCTCACACGTACTGCGCCCAATGTAAATAATCGGTGCGATCTGCATGCTACACGTTGCCTTACGACTTACTTCAATATTTACAAATTTATGTAAATGTGTGCTATCCTTCACGTTTCTGTTTGAGTTTTACGATAGCCTATATCTTCCATCTTGCCCACAAATTTGATTTTTTACATTATCTATCACGTACTCATCCAGTTTTAACTGTCCAGGGAGCAAAATGGAAGCTCGTTTAAAACAAGGCCTACTAATTGAAAGTACAGTCATTTAGTTATCAACTTTAAATTGCAACTGACAAAACATTAATTCCGTGCACCGCCGTGCTAGGTAGATTAAGATTCTGCGCACAGTAAATGTGAATTAGCATCGTGTCATTCTTTGGAAGTCTGGCAAGAACGGAAATGTCTTCATCTGCCCAGGGGTCCCATAACAGAGGGCCTAAGCGCTTTACAGTAATATGATTCAAATCACCGGCAAACCCAAACACGGCCGGAATACGGTGGATTTAAAGCTCTACAGCAATTACGAAATGACTATACCGAGTGAAAGGTGATCAAAACATTTTGGTTTGACCCTAGTTTATTCAAGGTAAAATGAAAAAGGGGAGGCTACTGCTGATTCCGTTATCAGTGCGGACCAGGAGAGGAGGAGTGCATTAAATGCACCCAGTGGCCTGACGAGCAAGCAGGATGTGGCTGTGTCTTATTGGAAATCAGAAAGGAAATTGAATTTTAATATTCGTGTTGCGGCTCCCGGGGGAAAGTAAGCAGAGCACTATGGCATGGGCAGAAAAATGTGTCATGCATTATTCATAGGAAGTGTCCGCATCGCTATACGGGACTGATTGAGGGCAAATCCACACCCCGCCAACGCTCAGCCGTCTCAAATATGCATCGCCCAAAGTCCGTTACAGTTGTGAATGAGCTTTAGTTCCTGTCCTGGGAATACTGTGATCAGTGCCTGGCCCAGATAAGCTTCGGCTGCCACCTTAAGAGGACTTCAAAAGTAATCGTATCTGCATGAATGCATGTTCTTTGGACAATCTGTAAAATACTAATAGCTATTTGATGGTATGTGCCTCCAAAGGATGGTATCAATTTAGCACCAACAACATGCACCGGGGCTCTGACAATAGTGATGAACGAGCTTGTTGCTGCAAATGTGTGTTTGTGTTTGCATCTACAGCGGCTTCTGTCTGTTCTCGTTTCAGTGGCATTTAAGCGATGTAAATGTCTAACCCAGTACCATCCAGAATCCACATATACACAACAGTATGATGAACATTATGCAATCATATGAATCATCGACGAATTGATATTTATTGAGTAACATTTCTCTCCATGTAAAATAGATATTGTGTAAATGTGTAACTTTTCTCATTTAAGCTACTTGAGCGTATGTCCATTTGTAGGTGTTACATCTCATAAGTATATAGGAGAACGTAAATAAGAATTCCCTTACCTTTTAAAAGCCAGATTGAAATATAAAACAGAATATTTGAGTCTACACTTTATTATATCACCTTATCCTGGCAATCCAGGGTATGGAACCTCAGTGCCCACAGAAGGAGAGTTTTACAAAAACTTGTGCGATCCACCAACCCTTGCCTCCATAGTGCTGGTTTACAGGCGTGCACCATCACTTCCTGGGATAGTTGTATTTTGTAATTGTTTGTTTTTAGAAACGGCGGCACGGTGGCGCGTCGAGTAACGCAACAAGAACGGCAGGGTTCGAATCCCGGCTCGGGTGCCTTTCTGTGTGGAGTTTGCATGTTCTTCCGCTATCCGCGTGGGTTTTTGCCGGGAACTCCGGTCTCCTCCCACAGTCCAAATACATGCTGCTATATAGCTTAATTGGCCTGTGGATTAAATTTCCCCCGGTGGCCTGTGTTGGACTGGCGTCCCATCAGGGGTATAGCCCTGCCTTGCGCCCTGTGTCTGCCGGGATAGGCTCCGGCTGACCGCGACCTTTATTGGATTAAGCGGTTTCTGATAATGGATGGCTAGATTACTTTAAACAAATTATTCTTCATTAAATAAACATCCTCCATTTCTCTAGACAGCCAGTCTGTCGGAGAAACACAATTGAAAACCACAGCAGAATGTGTGTACCTAGGAGAGTTATTGCAGGCAGAGTGAGATCAAATGTATTAAATAGCAACAGATTCACTCAGGTCGCGGTGATGTTGAGCGTGAAAGGCAACGCTACAAATGTGCCTGAAGAATACAGTTTTCAATCAGTGCACGCGACCTGATATACAGGTCAGGAACATAGACACTGACAAGACATTGGAACACAAACTAATACGCGCGCAGCGAGGCACGGAGAGGTGCACGCTGAGCGAGAGACATAAAGAGCAACATGGGGATTGGAGACCATGCGTGAGCTTTAGGCATCATTTTGCCTGTTGTTGTTGGTGGTGGTGTTGCCGATTTAAACGGCCGCTATCCAGGTTGACCGCGGTTTGACGGTTGCCTCCCAATGGTGGGGGGGAATATTGGAGAATATTTTCCGGTCAGATGGGCCTTCCTGACGCCAACCTCCTTTAGTGGGAGAGTCTTCGGTATCGCTATTTGTCTGGAACCTCCCTCCAGACCTGTTCGCCAAGTAAGACACGAGCAGGAGTGTTAAGTAGAGTCAATGAGCTTAGAAAGAACACATCATCCCAGTGGTCAGGAAAATTTGACAGTGGCAGCTAAAGAAGGAACGCACACGACAAGACGTTTACCAAAGAGATGGAACGATTAAATGAGCTTATGTGCAGAGAGGATACATCACAGGATCATAGAATGTGGCAACGGTTTGTGGACGTCTCGATACAGCAGTGGATTGATCATGGCTAATGCACACGTTGAAATATGTTTACATTGATGCCTCATTCAAGCATTCATGAGGTATTGTGACCGATAGTCAAAGCAACAATTATTTTTTATAGCACACGATGGAAACATGTTCAGAATAGGTCAAGTTAAATATAAACCTTTTCGAGTCTGCCTTTAAAGTAGTATATGTCCTTTAAAGTATTCTTGAAGCACTCATCATTGTCGAAAACTCTCCGCTCAGTAAAGACGCCACTTTGACTTTTACACAAGAAAAGAGTGTGCGAGACTTTGGAGCTGTCACTCATCCTGAGCTCCGTTCTCTTCGCACGCATCTGCACTCTGCAAAACCACACACCTCCACCTGCCCAGCATCTCCTGCAACTGTCATTTTCTTACCCACCAGCCACTGAGGCCTTCAGCCTTGCCTTAACGTCACCCCGACTCGACCACTGCACCTCTCGTCTCTATGGCCTCCCCAACTCACAAATCCCCATCTTCGAGATGATCCACAAATCGACTGCCAGGCTCCGCGTCTGCACCTGTAATTGAGTCCCTCGACTGGCTCCAAATCCAATCCAGCATTCGTTTCCAGATCACACTCACCCTCTTCATTATTCGTCATGGACTCGTCGCAGCCTAGCTCTCCACTCTCACTTCACTCTACTCCCGTTTACGCATCCTCAAACCTCCACATTCTCATCTCACGCTAATGCACAGAGCAATCAATGCTTTCTGTTGAAGCCCTCAATCACTCTTCTCTCAGTGGGAGGTCCATCGTTCTCCTCTGTCACCCGGTAGTCTTGGCCTGCCTTCCCTCAGCCTTCTATGCTGTCAACTCCTTGCCACTTTTAAAGTTCAGGCTCAAGGCAGTCCTCTTTCTTTCCTCTGCCTATGAATGACTACCTCTTTCTCCTTCTAAAGTTAATACACACTGTCTCGAGATACGGCTGCATTTAGATGCTATACAGATCCACATTATACTGTATCGCATTGTGACAGTGTCACACTGTGAACGAAATGCCTCAGTAGGCCTACACACGCGATAATGTCGCCTGCCATGCCAGCCGTATTATTATTATTTTGCTCTGTAATCACAACATAGAAAATGCAGCATTGTGTCGGCAAACAGTCGTAACATTCCCCATTGTAAGTGATTGAGCATGCAAATAAAATTAGTTCCCCAGAAACGTAAACTATCGTGTGTGCACCAGCAGCGTTAGAGCCAGGTTATTATTACGCTAGGAAGCACGGTTCTGGTTGCTAAATGAAAAGTGACGATACACAATGAGGCGGAAACTCGCAGCCTTGACAGGCACAACATTCAGACCACGGTACTTGCATTTAATTTTTTTAATAGTGGTAGTAGTATTTTGCATATTTACCCATGAAAGCCTCAACGATACTCGGCGCTCTTTTTAAGGAGGGTCCTGCCAAGTTTTCACAGTAGGCGACGATGTTATTAAGTGTTATACCGATTGGGATATTTTCAGGTTATTTTTTCAAATTTAGACTATGAGCACCTTTTAGCCAGCTTATAGATAACGTCAAAATATAGAAGGTTTCACATTTTCTGGCACTGAGACGATTGTTAAGATCTTAAAAATACCAAATGGATACCGGCATGTGTGGCTTCTTGCAAACTGGACCCTTTGCAAAAAAAAAGCTGTCCATTTGGTTTTATTGCGATCTTAAAACTTGTCCCGATGCCAGAAAAGGTAAACGCTTGTATATTTTTACACTTTTCAATTTTCCTTCAAAGTCTATGGTGAAGCAGGCGGTCAACAGGATTTTACGGTGAATACACCCGCAGTAATAACCAGTGCGGCCAGCAGACTTTCGACCGCCAATCTTTGCAACAAGTGGCAAATGCGTCACCACTGGGCCGCCTGAACGCCGCATCAACCGGGCTTACAACTTGTCCTCATGCCGCGTGTAAAACCCTATTTTTAATTGGAGGTTTTCTTTGTCGGCTGAATAGCTTTGTGCATAACCACGTTGGTAATTAGCGGGTAAGAGCATGGGAAACACGTAATTTCCATGCAGGCATATCTCAGAGCATGTTACATTTCATCTAACCAGCTGCCCGTTACAAAGGTCCACCTATATTATAGTGTGCCGTGGCAATGTTGGCATGAGCATTGTGCAACCTCACACCTGATTTATCAAGAGAGCTATTGCTGCGCAGAATGTTTACGTTGGCATTGCAAGCTGGTTCTTTGAAAGCTACTATATGTGCAGTGGATCCTTAAGCAATAATTTATTCACACAGATAATTTAAATATTCCTCATGGAATTCTCTACAATGCGCATCATAGCATCTGGAAAGCTGATTTTCTGCATTAGTTCGTTTTAATGGCTCGTAACTCAAAATATTTGAGATTTGCTCGGCAGATTGTAGGGAGTTTTGTTATTTAAACGTGTGAAAAAAAGAAAGCACATATAAATTCACAATGTTAAGAAGCGTTTGCTGGCTTGAAATACTGAGTGGCATCTTTCGCCAAATAATTATTGAATTCGAA
Source organism: Geotria australis (assembly GCA_036362915.1). Lineage (NCBI taxonomy): Eukaryota > Metazoa > Chordata > Hyperoartia > Petromyzontiformes > Geotriidae > Geotria > Geotria australis. The sequence goes on along the minus strand of JAZEWU010000002.1, from coordinate 6,824,856 downwards.
GAGAAAACAAAATCTGAGTTAACAGTGACTTCTGCATGATGATGCCAACCGGGGCGTCGGGGGGGGGTGGTGAAATAAGCTAAAATTTACCACCTCCCCAACTTTTTGACAGTTTGAACACCACGACGTGCATACGGAGGAGTAAATATTGTGTTGGTGGGTAAAAAAGAAAGTACTGTATAACCAGTCAAGGCCTGTTTCCACCTGAGGGCATTGTTTTGCTTTTTGAACGGTGAGAATTTGATGGGAAAACAAAATCCTATGAGGCTGCGCTGAGTGATGGTGCACGTAGGCCGTTTCATGTTGCTCTCTGTTCGCGAATGATTCAGTGAGCGGATACAGCGAGCACCGGCTCCTCGACAAACACGCTGCGTGCCCTGGTAATGCTCCCACATATTCAGTTTGCTTCATCGTGGATAACAAACAGAATTTATATTCGCAGCCAGAAATCTGCCCGCTTGTGCGGTAGAAGGCTCTTTGCATTTATATTACCGTGAGGTGTGATTTGACTGACTGCCAGGAAAAACTCACTACTCGGTATTTGCAAGAAGGAAAAAAAAGACAGAATCTCTTGCGAGCACTTGCATTTTTCTCTCATTTTCCTTTTGCAGGGGCTGTGAATTAATTAAATAAAACCATGAGCTTGTAATTGGAAATTGAATTCGTGATAAATAAGCCGGAATGCATTGCATTCCTAATTTTGTTGGCTAATGACACCGTAAACATTACGGTGGATCGTTTGATATTCTCCTTGGAAAAGCCCCCTGAAGATATACTGCTCTACACATTAGGTTAGATACGAATTTCAATATATAATAGTATTGCTTATTTAAACAAACTACAGTAGCTTATTCCAGCTCTGACATTTAAAAACATTTATTCAATTATGATGGTTGCTCTTCAGAACTGTTATTTCGGGAGAGCCGTGTCGAGCAATCTCCCTCTCTCTCTTGCGACGTTACGCCATTTCAAGTTATCAACTCCCACGATGCTTCCAACGTGGGAGGCGAAATGTCGCGAGGGAGAGAATGAGATCGCTCGAAACGGTTATCCCGAAAGAACAGCTCTGAAGAGCAACCATCATGAATCGATCCGTGAAAACCTAAATCGATATGGTGTTGTTGGAATAGTTACAGAACTGCACAGGGTTCCTGTAAGCCAGACTAGTTTGGTTAGCACCTACAAATATGTGCCTGTAGAGCTCTTTGAAAACCTAAATGTAATCATGTTTTAAATTAATAATCCTCAAATGATAAACTTGATGAATGTGTGCGGCTGTATTTACAGGATAGCTGCAAGGCAGTGAAAATTTTACCTCTTCTTAATTATGTTTGCAAAGAATGGCCATATCGGTGGTGTGGTGTGATAAACCTCAAATCAGTTAGGCTCCTTTGATCCCACGCTGCCGTGAAATCAGATTTTCCTCAGCTGTTTTCCTAATTAACCTCGGCAAATGACTGAAGTGCAGAAATGATGTTTCAGCTTGACACTGTGGGAACCCAAACGCCTCAGATTAATTAAGGTCACTTTCACAGTGTGCACGCAGATTATTATTGTAAGGGAATAAATAGTTAATGAAAATGCACCAATATGTGAATTCAATATTTTTTGACTGCATGTTGACTGTGCCTTAATAGGATGTCAAAAAATTGCAGCGTAAGACTGTGGTTAGGCAAATGCTATAAATTATTGAATTTTGAATGCAAAGTGCTGATGAATATATATGGCAGTATTGAAGTGAATTTAAGATCTTATTGAAAGCCTAATATTGTATACATATTTCGTTGTCGATTGTATTTCTAGAATTTCAATATTTTCTTCAGAGCGTAAACATATCCTCCTGGTAAATTATGCTCCGTATATTAATCCAGATTGCAGATGGGGGAGATGTTGTTGTTGCACATTTGTGGCATTCATTTTGTCACTCAGGTGTGCAGCATCACAAAGTGTGTTCTGTAATCATGTTATTGCTAATAAAATAGACTATTCTGCTGCTGTGCATAGATAGCCGACTGTGTGACGGATTCGGTCATTTGCAATTTACATGGATAGTCAAGATGAAGTGGTCTTTAAAAATATATAAACACTGTAATGTGATTGCACTTTGGTTAATAATAACCGTTTGTGGACTGGATGATTGACATTTCTATTGGCACCCTAAGGATTGCTGTGTGAATAGTTTGCAAATTGTGGCCGTGACACCGGCATATAACGGACTAATCTGGAGGATAGTGTGCAAACGTGTTATACAACAAACATGCCGAATGTTTTCCTCTTCGTAAATGCAGTGCATGTTTTTAACCCGTCTTATACGGATAATAATATTAATAATAACATGTATATAGCGCCTTTCACCCGAGGGTCACAAAGCGCTGCACAAGGCTGCGGAGAGAACAACATGTCAGCATGTTGGATACAGCGTCATCGTGAGACTGAGAGCGCGGATAGACCAAGTGAATCTTATTCTCGGAGATAAGTGTAAGTGTGCCCAGCTGGGCCAATATTTTGTGTCCAACAAATATACCAATTTTTCAGTTCCAGAGATATAAAAGGAGGGAAGAAGAAAAAATCCAGTGGTCTTTATAAAGTAACCACCCATCATGAACTAGAGAACAAACCAGCTTTTGGTCTATTTTTCATCGTTAAAAATAATGTGCCGCCTTGACTCGTTCATGTTTGAGCCTGACCGTGACAACAGAAGCCTGGGTGTGCCCCCTGCTGCGCGCACGTGGTATAAATATACTGAACCGTATACCCCCGTTGGAAAGGACGCGCCCTCCAAAGAATAGTTGTTTATTCGCTTACCAGGGCACTTGACTTGGCCACCATTCGACGCATGAATGAGAATGTCAAGCGACGGTGATTGTCTCAACAATCTAGCGTGAAGGCACTCCTGTCCAGACCACAAGAACCCTCGGGAGTCCGCGACCGTACACGTCAAATACGTGTCGTCTTTTCCTCTGCGTACGTTTCCCTGGTTGTGCTTTCATGTTCTACCGAGCTTCAGAATCCCCCGGGACACGTGGAGCGAAACGTCGGACATGAAGCCAAACAGGGTGTGTGTACAACATAACTACACAGGAGAGCTAAGGCAATGCTTGGTTACTTTTACCTGGACCATTTTACCCACATACAGGGTATCATCATCATTGTCAGAAACCGCTTAATCCTGAACAGAGTTGCGGTGAGCCGGAGCCGATCCCGGCAGACACAGAGCACAAGGCAGGGGTATACCCAGGATGGGACGCCAGTTCATCACAGGGCACCAGGGGAAATTTAGTCAGCAAGCCAATTAATATATCTAGCAGCATGTCTTTGGACTGTGGGAGGAAACCGGATCGCCCGGAGAAAACCCACGCAGACATAGAGTCGTGATGAGCAATTTCAATTGTCAAAACAAAAAAACGCTGATCATTATATGCTATAACAGAAGAACATAATGCATGCTTGTGCCATATTTGTATGTACAAAGATGTCTGGCCAGCGTGGAAGAGTAGGCTAAAATACACTCCATCTCTCGCTCTCTTCCAATCTGCGTCTGCTCGGGAACATTTGTTCCCTCCTTGCTTGTTGTAGAATTATTATTATTGTTTTCCTGTTGTTGTTTTTGTCCTTTGTCTTATAATTCGTTGCTATCACTTGACTCTCAGTTTTCTGTCTCCTCGTTGTTGATATGCCGTTCTCTCCACAGCTCGCATCAGACAACTGAAATAAATAATGGTCATTTAAAACAAACATGAATGCGCGAAGATAGATGTTTATTATTACAGCAGAAAACACCCACTGAGCTTGCACGCTCTCGAAGCGGGATTCCTGCTATACAACAAAGGGATAAACAAAAATCATTAATAAGGGGGGGTCACAAGACATCTGGTCCACCCTGTATACACAGACACACACCGCCACCTGTTCCCATATCATGGCTTTTCCTCAAAAGCACCTTAATGTCAAGGCGTTGCCCCAGTAACGGTGGTTGCAGCCGTGGCAACAGTAGTCAAATTGGCGTCAGCTCAACGTATCGGGGTGACACTGGGGTACAGCTCGCGCGAGACAAGAGTGGCAAGAACGCCACGGTACTTGTAAAATATTCCACAATTTGCTAGGGCCAACAACAATGTACACTGTTTAGGTTCCCACGATCTCACTAAAAAAAATCACGTCTCCATGGCAACCAAATATGAGCAAGTCTTCTTCTTCTTTGCGATTCTTCGGAGCACGACGGTCAGCCTCTGGACATCGTTGTCTTTCAGCTCGGCCTCGAAGTGTTTGGTAGAATTCGCAGGCAATACCAAGTATTACCTGACAGGGATCGCGACGTGAACGTTTCTACCTTGACCCCCATGAGCAAGTGAATCAGTGGAAGTATTCCATTGGTGAAATGATTCGTAAACACATCAGTGAACTTAAAAAAAAATAGATGTTTGTTATTTCACAGAAACTAAATACATATTTCATGTATTAAACAAAGCCCACGATTTTATTTGATTCATTTTTTAAGCCCACCTGTTGCGAGTGCTGTGTATCAAATAGAATATATACATTCATACATTTGTAAATAACAACTCTCCAGCGTACGACTAATTCATTGCAAACCAACATTTTTGTTACACGGTAGTACAGAATACATATACTGTACTTGTGTATGGATGTGGTTGGGGAGGTGCAGCGTAGCGGTATGAGTGAATCCAGCGACCTGTTTTCAATTCCCGCTCAGGGCAAACATTTGTGGCGCATATTTAAACTGGTCCCTGGGTTGACTCAGCCTTAAATGTGTACCGGTGTGCTGATAAACATCAGCACTTGGGAGATAAAAGGCAACCGGGCCTGCTTGTGGCCACAACACCCCTCGTGCGCAGGGGTCCTTCACTCGTCGCAATTACCCGAACAATCTGAAATAATTATTTGGGACACCTTTGAATTTATTGTATAAAGCACCGCATTTGTGATGGTTGCTCTGCAGAGCTGTTCTTTCGTGATAACCGTGTCGAGCGTTCTCCCTCTCTCCGTCCCGCCGTTTCGCCTCCCACATTGGAAACATCATCAGGCATTACTTCCAACGTGGGAGGTGAAACATCGTGAGAGAGGGGGAGATCGCTCGACACGGTTATCCCAAATGAACAGCTCTGAAGAGCAACCATAATGAATCTAGCCGTGAAGACCTACATCAGTTAAGCACTGCATTTAACAAAATGATTTGAGACAAATTCAGTTGCAATATTTCTGAAGAAACGATGACGTGGCCTTCAAATCCCGCCCCACTGACATTATCCTTTCACAGTACATTGTTTGGAGAGACAGAAACCGTGCCAGGTGTGTCTAGTTTAATGATGCAACGTGTGATGCTATTTTCCAAAATGTCAGTTTATAAACAATGGGAAGCATGCACTCGATCGCCCCCTATTCTCCTTGTGTCTTCCGGTGACCCTCGCCCTCTCGCAAGCACATATTTTTGGATCTTTAAAATGCCACTGCTTAATGGATGCCACTCACTTTCATGAACGAGGACAGCGAGTGCGTATGCCCTAATCAGAAGCAATTTGGAGTGAGCTTTTTAGTAGTCACGCAGCAGCGCGAGTCGGAAAGGGCAAACCGAGTCCTGATGTCGAAGGCGAGCAAGGATGGGCTCTCTTCCTGGCTGCTCACCGCACGCACGGCGAATAATCCGAACAATTCCAAATTGAGTTTGTCAGACGTTAGAAGCGGTGGGAAGGTGCCATGACAGTCGCTTTTATGCAATCGGACATCTTCACTTGCGCAATTATGCAGGGAAAAATATGCGCAACGGTTTTCCACGAAATATATTTTTGGTCGTTGCTCTTCAGAGCTGTTCGTTCTGAATAACCGTTGGAAGGATCATGATGCTTCCAACGTGGTTGGCGCAGCGTCTCGAGGGATAGAGGGAAATCACTCGACACAGCTATCCCAAAATAACAGCTCTGAAGAGCAACCATCATGAATCGAACCGTGAAGATGTACATCGGTACATATTTTTGGTCATCGGCAGACATTAGGCATTAATATATATATTTGTTTCCATTTGTCAATCCACTGCTGAATGAAATTCTCTACCATGAAGTTTCTGCATATATAATTGGTTCAGATATCTCTGTTGCCCTGATTTGAGCTGTTCCAAGGGAGTTAAATCAGGTCTATTGGCTTCACATTGTAGTGTGTTAAACACTCCACTACTGCTGCACGCCTTACAATTCACATGTGTTATTATGGTTATTTATTAAGGCCAGGTATTGTATGAATTACTTGGTCTCTCAAGTTACCATGATTGTTTTCTTAACTAAATAACCCTAGTCAACGTTTGCATCTTACAGTCCAAACTACTGACAAACAGTACAACCAGTGTACAAAGCTCTTCATTTAATAGCTTGTGTTATCAGCAATGATCGCACCGTTAAGAAGTTCACTAAGTGATCTCAACACACGTGTCAATAGCAGGCTATTACATTTGGTCACCGTTTTTATAACACCAATTATTTCAAAAGGTCGAAAAGCGATTCAGAATAAAACTTCCACGAACTGTAGAGAAGTGCATCTGCACTCCTACATCTACATAGATAATGTTCATGAAGTGATTTTCACGTGCTTTCACGGATGTTAATTATTTTCCATTCAAAGCAGCGTTTATGGCATCGTTATGCTTGTAATCCCCTGTGCAATGCAGTGACATCTCCGGAACTGTTAGTGTCACTGTGCGGCTGTGAGGAACCCTTTCAGGTCCCTCTCCCACGACCATGTGGGTTGTCCGCGTTGCCCCATCGTCCTGGGGGACGTCGTTGCTTTGCTCTTCCCGT
>JAZEWU010000002.1:6802953-6817079 GCA_036362915.1 Geotria australis | reverse complement strand
CTGTGTTTGCCTTACAGTGCAATCGCTGACAAGTTTTGAGTGCTCAGTGTGAAATTATCACCAGACTGGTAAGCTCTGTTTACTTGTGCGGTTCCCTCTGTGCATCTGAGAAATTCCCATGTTCATATAGGCTTCACTGTATTGACTTTGCAGAAGATTATGTTTTTGAATGGGCACACGAAAATACTCCACATGACGGTTGTCAGGCAATTGTTCACGTCCATTTTTGTAAGGCGTTAGATAGAGAGTGACATATCTTTGTGAGTGTTATGGGTTTTTAAGAAAGAGTATTATCTTTGGGTGAACTTAAACACTATCTCATCTTCTCACTTGCTTTGGGGGATTTCAAATACACATTTGAGCAAAATTACCTCTCTCATGCATAAATGTGTAAAAGGAACATTCCTTTAAAAAGACAACCTTACAGCAGTTTGCAGAATGTAGACGTGTAAAAAACGTTTCTGTTTGCAGATGGCTGCTATTGATCGCTCGTTTCGGCGTGGTTCTATTAGGAGCTCCGAAACATGAGCGGAGGAGACTGAATGATTAAGTGTGTTTGAGAGTAAAAACCAGAGTAAAATCCTCTCGTCTGTGCTCCTACAATGGTAGGAGGAAACTCAAATCTAAAGCAACTCTTTCCTGCGATAACACAAACGTTCCAACTAACCAACGCAAACAATATTTAAATAGAATAACACAAGACAATCATAATACACACTTGGCACTCCGTATCCAAATGAACGACTGGTAAACAGATATCTACAAACAATATTTTTGTGTATATATTTGCATGTGTGGTTGCATTTCACTGTCAAGAAAATCAATCTTCCGCCGGTAGACCCTCAGCATCAATTACTCGCCGTGCTAATGACACAGCAAAGCGTCGCACGCATCACACTATGCTACTTTTGTCTATTGTAGTGTCGATCACCATGTCGTAGCCAATTACGTAATGACCACCGCTCTCAAATTATGATTTGTATCTGTCCAGGGAGGCCACACTGAGTCATATGATTCTTTTACAGGGTGGTCCTGCGTTCGGTTCGTTTTATTTTAAGATGCTTTCAGTCGGTCAATGGATGTTTACACAGTGGGAGGAAACCGGCGCACCCTGAGATATCCCACGCGTGCAAGGGGCAAACACTCTATCTCCGTGCAAATGGGAACGAATGGCAAAAGACTCGCTTGCGCCACTGCCTCCTCCTGGTCGGCCAGTGTATCGCACCCGGACGCCCGTGGAACGAGCGTTTCATAGCACTGCTGTGTGGCTCACCAACCCTCTCCTCCACAGTGCTGTACTACAGGCTACTACCGATTTAATGATTCACGTGAAATGTTCTTATCAATCTGTATTTGAGTACAGTGCAAAATTACAAAATATAAACTTCCTTTTTACAGAGATGGCTTTTATGTTTTTAGCCACTGAAGCGTTCCACAAAGTGGACATTTACACGTGAATTTGTTGATTATTTCCTGTCCCCTCCACATATCAATTATACATTATGGCGTTTTAGTTAGGGTGTTCCTGAAATAAAAGGCAGCAAGTCAAACAGTCAAAGTGATTTCCCGCTCCAGTGAGTATTGTCGCGGTACTCATCTCCCATTATAGCCCTGAGCCAGTGGTGGAAGTTCCACGTTCCTATGGTGCTGTCGAATCTGTCCATAAGTCAACCAGTCAGTGTTTGTTTCCCTGTAAAGTATTAATTTATTGACCCCAATGGCGTGATAGGGGGCGGCACGGTGGCGTGGTGAGAAGCGTCGTTGCCTCACAGCAAGAAGGGCCTTGATTCAAATCCCGGCTCGGGTGCCTTTTTGTGTGGAGTTTGCATGCTTTCCCCGTGTCTACGTGCGTTTTTGCCGGGTGCTCCGGTTTCCTCCCACAGTCCAAAGATATACTGACTAAATTGCCCCCCGGTGCCCTGCGATGGACTGGCGCCTCATCCTGGGCATAGCCCTGCCTTGCGCCCTGTGTCTGCCGCGATAGGCTCCAGCTCACCGCGACCCTGTACAGGATTAAGCGGTTTTTGACAATGGATGGAGTGATGGATTGAAAAGTACAAAATGTCGGCGATACGATGTTAAAGACGTTGCCAAAGTTCTTGTTTTCATGTACTTGTTGCAAATAAGTCGGTCATTATCGGACTAACGTAAGGGTTATCGAGGTAGCCGGCTAAAGTGTGCAAGAATTACAATGAATCAGAGAATGCATTATCGACTGGAGGTACAACATTAAGGAAATGAAATCGCGGGGCTGTTAAGTGCTGTGTGGCCCAGTAAATTGCAGTCATTTGTTTAGTGTTGAGTGAAGCGGCAGGAGATGGATGCAGCTGCTGGCTACGAGGCCACTCCGACTGCAGACGGGGGGGTCAGGAAAGGTCAAAGCCGCGCGGCGAAACTCAGTGTCAACAAGCGCACGCCGGACAGATTTAGCATTTCTCGGTTCGTGAGATACAAACGCAATTAAGAAGAAAGATATAAATCACGTTTGCTGAAGTAAATTTGTCACGGTATTATCTTTGAGAAGGCTCTGTTGTTCCCTCTGAATGTATAGTTTCATTCGTATACTGTACATCTTTCCGTCGCTGTTTATTGTGAGTCCAACCAAAGTCAAAGTGAATTCCTGCATTTAGTCAATGCTCCAGTTTACAGCCCAGAGCTGGTGGTGGAAATCCACATTCCTATGGCCGGGGGTGAGTCTATTCATAGCACAACCACAGTTGACCCTTCCATAAAGTGGCATGTGTTTTATTGACCGCGGCGTGACGATGGGCTGAGTAATCCCCCAGCCAGGATTTGAACTTGTAACGTTGTGCATACAAGCGGCTCATCTTGCTCCTGAGCGACCCGGCCAGATGAATTTAATTAGACACTACTTCCTTGCATCGAGCAAGCTTCCAAATGTCTCCTTAAAACAAGGCGACAAGATTTAATTAATCCACGCGCATTTTGCCTTCATTATTCGCGCGACGAGACCGAGACAAATATCCGAGCCGACGCGTGTGTCAGATTTGAGAATGTGACGTCCGCACGGGAAGCCGCTGGCAGGCGCCGGCCTTAAAGGCAGAGCTTCCCGGTGCCAGAAACGCCGCATTTGCCTAGCGTAAGTTCACGGGAGCTAGTGGACTCCCCCTGCTGTTCCCCTCCTCGCTCTGTGGGGCCTTGAGGCTGACTTTTTGCCGAGATCGCCACGCGCAGCCAGAACATCCTCTGCAGCGCTAAACGCCCCGCGAGGAACGTGTCCACTCACGCAGGATTAGCGTCCGTGCAGACAAAAACGTGAACTTCATGCGTGACAGATTCCCTGTTCCTCCGGTCTGTTTTTCCTCCGTTTAATAAGTGACTGCGCGCAGCCACGCCACCCCCACGTTTGTAGGTGAGGAAGATGAAGAGATTTTGTCGGGGCGCTAAGGTCAAATCACATTGATCTCCGAGTGGCAAAATCTCCTTGGTGCAGTTTCGGAAATTGGCCACGCATTGCAATGGCCTTGTGCATAGGTGATAATATTAGAGGAATATATAGTTGAAGATAATGATTTACGCTTATTTGTACTGATGCAGGTTTTCACGGCTCGATTCATGATGGTTGCTCTTCAGAGCAGTTTTTTCGGCATAGCCGTGTTAAGCGATCTCCATCTCTCCCTCGCGACCCACGTCAATGCAATGCGGTGTGAAGGCCTCGCTGTGCTGTTTTAGTCATTGGCGGGGTGTGTGGGTGTGTTTGACCGTACTTCACCACCCTGGTCAATGCGAAACTGACCATGCAAGACCGTTCAGATCACTCGCCACTGATAATAGCAGTGACCGACATTTGAACTCAGGTCACTGGATTCAAAGCACAAACCAGTGAACCACTCTTCCTCCCCCAATAACGGCTTTAAGGGTCATTAACGCTAATTAATCAATAACCAATGCGCTGGTTCATCATTAAAGGAAGAGGTTCAGTGGCCATATTTCAGCCACTCATTCTAGGCATGCTCGTACGTCTGAGTTGCATTGTATGAACCCAGTTTGCTGAGCAAACGGCAATGAAAAGCAAATACAAATTCTGAACACGCTGACTGTTGATGGCTTGCTTCAGTATGAAAATCAGCCCTGATAAATATGCGTTTCATGAACAACAGAGTTTCACCAAGTTTCTTATAGAAAACCAGGATCCAAGTCTCAGTGTCCTCGATGAAAATGTAAATCAGATCCCCAGTGATGTATACCATAACCAGGACAGTAAATTGTAGTGTACACGTAACTGAAGCGTGAACGTTTTTGATCAAGAATTTGAGTTTTTCACAAGATTCACGGCTTCAGTGCAGCACCAAATAACAACGCGTGCAGTGACAGTGCTCTGCACGAGATGACACATTTAAGATTGCATCATCCTAAAGGTCAATAAAATGACCCCGGTGCCCTGTGATGGTCTGGCGTTCTATCCTGGGTAGAGCCCTGCCTTGCGCCCTTTGTCTGCCGGGATAGGCTCCGGCTCACCGGATGGATAAGGTCAATAAAGAAGAGCGTTGCATCCAATGTCGTGTTAATCAGTGATTCCCAACATGGGGTCCGTCATGGATGTAGTGTGGGTGAATGCAACAACGTTTGGAGTCTCTGCTTCCAGACAAGATCTCTCTGCACTCTAACAACCCATCTTCCGTAACTAACTCACGATAGCGATACAAGAAAACATTGTGCGTCTTCCCTTCACTGAGGATTTTTTGCTGCTGTTTAGTACGAACAGCACGTTACGGCGTGAGAGTAAGTTCACCGTGCTTGTGACATTATTTCTCAAACATCGTGACCTTTTCAACATGCTACTACAATATTACAATTTATTATCGTGACGCAGCTATTTAGACAATCTGCCGTAGCGCCAAAGTGGCATCTTTTTGACGTTAACGTGCTCCCGATGTCTGTCCAATTCCCTTGTTGAGAAAACGGGAACAGCAGAGATTATTAATTAATGCTTTGAAAAAAAAAAGCATCGCGTTAGCAAATGCCGCCAGTGGCCTTTTCCTGCAGAGGAAATGAATCTATTTCCTCCCATAGTTACAATGTAATCACCTGCCTCCACACGGCCGGCTGGGGGATCACCGCATGGGATGCTTTCAGTAGCTGACCTTAGCACACATTTTATTCGGATGAGCAACATTTTCCATCGCTGCCTGTTTAGATTGAAACGCTTTGATAGTCGTGAATCAAATGCACACGGGTCGAAACGCTCACCGTAAATAAAAGTACAAGGCGCTCTCGATACGCAGGGCTAATTCAGGGCCAGGAGTGTTCACGTTGGTTATCTTGTTGTCGTATTGCAGAAATCCCACTTCCAGAGCTTGCAAGCTCACTGGGTATTTTCTGCTGTAGTAATAAACATAATCTAAACAACTCTTCCTATTGAACCCCTCCACCCCCCCTTATATCCTTGAAGCATGAAGACCAACTTTTGTCGATTTTCCGGTTTGCAATTTTACTTTCGAGTGCTCAGATTGTTCGTATTGTATTGAAACAAATACAGCCGTAGGTAACATAACGTTATAAAGTAGCACTTGCAATAACCTACTCTTTAAGGGTTGTGCTTTTGCAAATGTACATACGGTACGTACTTAAAATTGAAAAAGTAAAAAAATAGACGGAGGATGTCAAGAACACCCCGTGACGGTGTACGCGGGACAAGGTATCTGCGCACACGTTACAATCATAATAATTTACATTTTTAAAGTGGCTTTCACCAAAAGGTCGTAAAGCCTCGTACAAAACGAAGTTTCAACAAACTCATGCGTGCTTAAAAACACAGCACGCTGGCTGATAAACGGTAAAACCCCATAACTAGCGATTGCACGAAATAAAACAAAACCGCAACAACAAAAATAGCCCCATAACGCATTAAGGGACAGGTATGAGTCTCGGGGCGAGATCTTTACGAGCCGATGGACTCGGCAGAGCTGATCTCCCGTGGAAGTGAATTCCAAAGCCTGTGTGGGCTGCACAGCAGAGAGCCGGATACACATTGTTACCTCGAAGGCCCACTGAGCGATGCATAGGAAGGCACGGGAGCGCACGTCACGGAGCCGTTGCAGCGTGTTGGCCCACGCCGACGCCACAACTGGCCACAGCTGGCCACAGCCGAGTGTTGAGCTGTAACGCAACACGATTCGCTTTCCACTGGATGCCGTGCCTGATACGTGTGCTGCGAAACCTAATGCGGGATTGCATTCGATGTGGAAATATAACCGCTGCGCCTAACGCAAGTCGAGTCCGTTATCGTGTTCAGCGTGTGACTGTTGTTAGCAACTGTGGCACGTATATGAGAGCTTTAACGTTTGTAGTTTAGTGCAAGTGATTTATTTAACGGGAGAAGTGGTTGCGTAGTGGTTGGCACGCTTGCAATACGAACCAGGCAACCTGAGTTTTCAGTCAGTCAGTTTTTATTTAAGCTGGTAGGAACCTTCGAGCTATGTACTTCTACATGTGTCCAGCGGGCGAGGGGGTGGGTTAAGCAAGTTACAACATCTCAGGGCACCGGGGGAAATTTAGTCAGAACAATTCACTTAGGCAGTGGGAGGAAACCGGAGTACCCACAGCCTTGTGCAGCGCTTTGCGACCCTTGGGTGAAAGGCGCTCTATAAATGCTATTATTATTAGTATTACCCGGCGAAAACCCACGTGGACACGGCGAGAACATGCAAACTCCACACAGAAAGACACCCGAGCCGGGAACTGAACCCGGGGGCTTCTGGCTGTGAGGCCGCACCACCGTGCCGCCCGAGCTCGGGTCCCGGACGCAGCCCCGGGTACCCCCTTCACCAGCGTGGTTATGATCGCATAAACAAGAATGATAACTGACATCGTGTTGGAAATACCATCATCTGGCAGTGGAATGACAAAAGGCAGTACATTTTTACGATGTTGACTCAGCCCATCATCCCTATAGAGTCGATAAAAGGGGTACCAATTTGTGCAAAAAATCAACCGCGGTTGTCTTATGGTTAGAGTGCTCCCCCTCCTCTCTCCATACGAAAGTGGAATTTTCACCACTGGCTCACGGATCATAAACAGGAGATGAGCACTTCCTCAATGCTCACTTGAGCACAAAACCACTTTGACTTGCCTAATAAAATGCCTTAATGCGTATACAATGCCTGTGCCGTATAACCATATACCAGTTGTATTTCGGTGAATCTCTTGGGCAGCACGTGCAGAATTGCTCAAGTGGAGCAATCTCACCTCGTACGTGACGGCAATTCGTTCATTGTCAGAAACCCCTTCATCCAATACAGGGTTGCGGTGAGATGGAGCCTATCCCGGCAGACACAGGGCACACAGCAGGGCTATACCCAGGATGAGACGCCAGTCCATCGCAGAGCAACGGGGGCAATTTAGTCAGCAGGCCAATTTAACATATGCAGCAGCATGTCTTTGGACTGTGGGGGGGGGGAAACCGGAGTGCCCGGCGAAAACCCACGCGGACACGGGGAGCACATGCAAACTCCACCTAGAAATGCACCCGAACCGGGATTCGAACCAGGGGGCCTCTTGCTGTGAGGCGGCATCTCTACTCACCGCGCCACGTGACGGTAATGTGGACACAAATTAAAATGACAGCAGCGCGATCCTATTGATACTCTGTACCTGCACTTAGCGGACAGAATCATTAGAGCCATGCCGTTCACACATCTCCCTCTCACTCTTAAAGGCTTGACCCGATGTAACAGCAGTGGGAGCCTATGTTTTTGAGCAAATCTAAAAGTGCAGGGCAGGGAGGGTTGGTCACGTGAAAACAGCAGCGTGTGTCATCTTTCATCCAGTCCTTCCACTGGCAGCACCAATTGCTCGGTCCACTCCACTGAACTAGCGCAAGTCGGGATCTCGCCTCGTGTCACATTCAATTGGAAACTTAGACTTGACATAGACTTGACACTGAGCAAACACTTGTATGCAAACACACGCTCTGATCGGTGGCCATGCAGCCAGCCGGGCTTACCTGATGTGTCGCACAAACTCCATGACATCATGCTGATCAAAAACTAGTCAAAGCTCGCTCCGAATTCGAGGAAGCGTAGACTCCCAACCACCCACGGCAACCGTTTACCAAGAATCTAACACACACTCATTCAAATGCTTCCCCTCCCATGCTGAGGGGCTGCCGTGGTGCTGTCTCACAGATGCAAGGCTGTTTGTGCAATTCCTAACGCGGTAATGGGTAACAATGGGTTTCTATTTTGAGCAAAGCTTTCCCACAAGTAGGCTCCATTAAATATTTACGTTGCGTTCCGTGGCAGGACCAATTTTGGTCACACGGCGTAGAGAGCTACCTCGCCGTGATGAATGTGGACACGGAGCCATATAGCGAGTCGTTCAAACGAGGAGAAATTACACTTTCATTTCCGTAACATCATAAGAAGATCTTCTTCACACTCTCTCTACGTACACTAGAGAACGGCAGCAGGGGTATAAACGCGTAGAGACAATCACATTTAAGGGCTAAGATTACAACTGTGACTGAAGACTCGGGGTTAGTGCGAGGTGAGCAGTCGCGCGCAGTTTAGCGTCATGAATTACTCAAAGAGAAATGTCAGACATCTAAAAGAGCACTCTGATATTTTATTATTCTTAGAGTTATGTAGGTCAGGCATACAGTAGCTGTCGGTGCCCTAGCGGAATAACGGCAGCGCTTCTGTGGGCCACATCCTCTGCAGCGTCGTGCCCGGTCCGTTGACCATTCTTGGGCAATGCCCACGCCCTGCCCGGCGAGCCTCGGGGCAGCACCAACCGAAATACATCATCATCATCACCAGCCATTCTCATTCCATTGCTGGAGGAAGGGTTTTCCGAACCATGTGCTAGTGCACACGAGTGAATGTCATCACTTCATGTACATGGGGCACATCCTGCCAGACGTGTTCCCCTCCTTTGGCTGCCACTCAGATCTTAGTATCAACAATTAGGCATCGGCTTTTCGTGTAACGTGTCCTTACCAAAGCTCACAGCAAACACAGCACATTTGGGAAAATCTATTTTGGAATTCGAAATTCCAATGTGCCAGCGTTATGAGTTTGTCGGAAACAGTGCCACGGAAGTCCTTCGTTTCTGTAGGGAAGCCCATTCGCTCCTCCCACGGTGCCACCACAATGGCACGCTCGTTCATAACGTCCCCTCCAGCACAGTTTCTGAGCTCCTGGGGAGGTCCCAGATAGATACTATGATTGATGAACTTAGCGATTTATGGCAATCAGGTAATGCCACTAGACAACCCAGCCACCTTTAAAAACATGTTAAAACCAATATAGAGTTAGTTTATAAACTATGGATTAGCTTACCTTTGCAACACAAGCTCGAGCAAGCAATGTGAATCCTCTTAAGAGAATGTTGTTGTGTGTTTTGGCACAACCTTTTGACCATTGCGAAGTTCCTAAGTGTACTGATGTAGGTTTTCACGGCTCAATTCATGATGGTTGCTCTTCAGAGCTGTTCTTTTGTTATAGCCTTGTCAAGCGATCTGCCTCTCTCTCCCCCTCGCGACGTTTCGCCTCCCATGTTATAACAAAAAAACCCAAAAAAAATTGTTGCCGATTTTCCGGTCTCTGTCGTTGTTGACATGTCGTTCTCTCCGCAGCCTTGTGCAGCGCTTTGTGACCCTCGGGTGAAAGGCGCTCTATAAATGCTACTATTATTATTATATTGATGCTTCAAACGTGTGAGGCGAAACGATCAAGTTCTTAAAAGATCAAGTTCTTAAATGTTTACGCTTCCTTAATTTTCATTTTCATTCTGATTTATTTCTGATATGTGGCATGAGTCGAAGTGCGCTTTTGTGTCTGCGATCGTGTTTGGTGCACGCTTTTAATGATGTACGAGCCCAGCATCCTCGGTAGATTCTGTCAAGGTGACATGCCTCCTATTCTCTATTCTACGTTTTGAGCGCATTCTCACAGCAGCAATCGGTAGCAAATGCCATAGAATATCAAAGATACCATCAGCGAGGGATGTGACAAATGGGAAAACCAACTGATGCTGGGTTAATAGCCTCACGATAAGTGTTGTGATAGTGCGTTGGCAGTGGTGCACCAGCAAGAATAACAAAAACTCAACACGTTCAACGATGCCCTCGAGAGAAGAATGTAATAAAAGGCAATGTTTTGGGCAATGATCCTTCTTTCATTCAGATCTCTCTTTCTCTGATATGAATGAGGGCCATTTCCTGAATCAGCTCCAATTATATAATGTTTTTCCTCTTTAGGGCAGAATTATTAGCCAAATGTGTCGAGATTTGGTAAGCCTACGGAAAAAAGCGTGCTGGCTGTCACATGTATTTTGTTCACTAATGCTCATTAAAAGGCCATAAATGAGCTGCTGGATTGCGTATAAGTACCCCATGTGCACATCCCCTAACTGCAACACCCGACAGTGCTGCGTTTGTTATTATTATTGCTATTGCTCACCACACTGTCTCCGGGTTTCTATGGCAGCGCGGATGCGAGTGATGCGGGGGGCCACGTAACGATGAACCGCGCAACGGATTCTGAAATGCCACATTGTTAGTACTAACGAGAAATGATACGACTCGTGAAAACGTACCGTGCAAACCAAACATATTTCTTAAAACGTGCGTTTTTAGTTAAAAATGCTCAATACTGTACTCGCGACAATAACTGTGTGATGTCAAGGGGTGGGTGGCAGGGTGGGTGATTACTGGAGTCGCGCGGTCGTGAAAGGCACACGGGCCGAGTTGAATGGGTGACGTACGGCCAACACACAGGAATGTACAGGAATGTGTATGTAATTGTTCGGTGAGCTAATTGACCTGCGTAGTTTCAGAGGGGCTTTGTTTAACTCAGCAGCGGGACAATGACGACGAGTAAAAATTATAGCATTTTATAGAGCGCCTTTCACCCGAGGGTCACAAAGCGCTGCACAACGAAATAAAAAAGTAACTAATAAAAACCAAGGCAACAAAATATAAAATAATTAATGCTGCTTCGAATACACTGAAAGGTCGTGAAACTGACAATCTTAAGAGCGGCAAAAATCTGCCAGCGTCCCCCCTAAGATGGCCGTCACTTCCTTAAAGACAAACACGGAGGGAGACAGGGAGGGATGGTGAGCGACAGGGGGAGACACAGGGACACAGAGACAGGAAGACAGAGAGACAGACACGAGGGGGAAACAACGCCAATCTAAATTAAACAATTAACATTGAAGCACAAGAACATATACACGCAACAGTAAAGAAAAAACGCAGCTATTTATAACAACAACAAAATGATTGGGAGCGGGATTGTCACAAACGGATATAAGGGTCGAGCACGCAGCGACTGGGATGATGTGCGTATGCTAGCAGATGTGTATTCTGAGCGGTCCCTTTTTCGTGACGTGAGGTACAAGCCGCGGATGTGTCGTTACGTTCAGAGTGTCCGTGGATAACTGCTGCGAGATTCAAGTTGGTCAATGAACGCCTGCCTCTTCGTCGGAATGTACCTGTCGACTCGA
The DNA here is from genome assembly GCA_036362915.1 of Geotria australis. Lineage (NCBI taxonomy): Eukaryota > Metazoa > Chordata > Hyperoartia > Petromyzontiformes > Geotriidae > Geotria > Geotria australis. The sequence continues at coordinate 6,805,607 of JAZEWU010000002.1, read as the reverse complement.
GCAAGTGAAGCGTGAGTGCGATTTGAGTCGAGGACAGCTTCGAGGTGGATCTGGGGAGCCCGTGGTGATGGTGCGCAGGAGGAGCTGCGTTGCACCACAACTGTACGGTCTAAAGAGAACACCTTTCTGTCGAAATTAACTAGTTCGCAATGCAAGGCGCTCAGGGGCTTGTTAAAAAATGTGGCTTTATGAAGAGGCTTGCAGCGAATACGGCGCTCGTGAGCTTAACAATTGCAATGATCAATATCCAATTACTCTGTATACGTGCGTGATAAATAAAAAAAATACTTTGGAAGTGTTATAATATTCTGCTGTCCATAGAGCATCCGATTAATGTTTAAACCCATATGATCGAATATTTAACTGCTGCATCTGTTGTCGTATGACGCCACATGTTGTGAATGTTGTTGTCGGCTGTCAAATCCTGACAAGACGTTTTTATCTTCGTCAGTTTTACGGGCTTTGGGGGCATAATTATGATCGTGATACGTCAAACTGAAATACAGCAATAGCAAAGTATGTCTCTCAGTGAGCACAGGGTCTTTTGAAATAAAATAAAAAAATCACAGCGGAAATTTTCTCCACTGCTGTTCTAAGGAGACCCGTCACGCCTTGTGTCCGTCTCATTCCAAACACTTCGAGGCCGAGCTGAAAGACAACGATGTCCAGAGGCTGACCATCGTGCTTCGAAGAATCGCAAAGAAGAAGATTCACATATGTATGTAAGGTTGTTTTCCTGAGACTAGGCTGCCAAATATGCTCTGTCACTTTCCAAAATACGCATATCATGGTCTTCTTCTTTGCGATTCTTCGAAGCGCGATGTTAAATTACAGTTTCCCATTTTCATGGTAAAGAACATGATCATAATTAAGAACCCTTTTGTCAATCAACAGCGGGATGATGACCTCCCCATGCCATGTTGGTTATGGAAGATGTGTGACCATACGTCACCACGCTAGTCGGTGTTTCGATTCAGATATCACTTGCAAGCTATCGCAGCCGTGGCTAGGAATTGAACTCAGGGAGCCGTGTGCATCACGCAGTGCTTGACTCACGGCACCATGTGCGGTGTTTTGAAGTGTGCTGGTGCTGGTGTTGAGCGATGTGAGAATATCATTCCATCACCGTTCCCTCCTGGGAGCAGAGCAGGTACACACTGTCGAGTAATAGGCTTCGGTGCCATCAGCTTCCTTCTTGCTCCGGCCACTGAGGCGTTGTGATCTTGCCTATGCCACAGAGGGCCAACCACATACAATTCCTCGTGTGCCTCCACCAACTAGAATTGGCTCAAACACACGAGTAAAAAATACGTCTCCAATTAATTGTCTCTCCGCGTACAAAATAAAATTCACATGCCCCATATGTCACGTGGCCTTCTGCGAGTCCATAATTCCAGCAAAAACTGGTTTAACGCAAGTAAACGCTGGATCAGTTTTGGCATTCAGCGTCTCATCAGCAGTCCAGTGCACTTAAACCAATGCTGACGAGTGGCCCAATGCTTACCGGCAAGGGCCCTCTCTGTTAGACATGGGTCCTAGTTCAACACAAAACTATACAATATATAACACAAACATAACCATGAATGTTCTCTCGTCGAATGAGTGCCTTCGACAGTTAGCGAGTGTGTGCGCGTTATAAATGTAAAATTATTATTATTAATGTGTCAGTTCAAGAATGCCAATTCCAATTTTCTTGAGTATCGTGTGGGCAGCAGGCTTTAACAGTGGTAGTAGCATTTGCGCCTCACATAAAGACGGTCCTGCCCAAAGAGGTTTGATTGCCACATTGGACGCCTTTCTGTGTGGACTTTGTGTGTTCCCCGCTGTTCTGCGTGGGTTTCCTCCGGGTTCTCTGGTTTCGTCCCGCAACTATTTAAACAAAACATCATATATAGTATGCAGTGTCTGACCAGCTTTGCCACCAGCTAACCTGGCTGGCTTTCCCCTCCCTGCTTCTCTGCGTTTTCCTCCCGCCTCTGAGTCGTGTTGTTTTCGGACGAATACCCTCGACGTTGAACGAATACTGTGCCACATATTATAAATTGTAACATTTTCATCGTAATTTAAACTGTGTTCAGCTGTGTGGATCCAGCTGCAGATGGTGCTGTGTGAGGAGGAAGTGATGAGTGATGTAGAAAGAGATTTCCTCAGTCAGGGGAGTTCACGGCTTTCTCGAGGGAACGCAATGGATGTGTGACTCCATCGCTATGTGTATGACTTTTTCTTGGGTTCTGTTCAACTGAGTAGTATTTACTATAATTGTCATGAATCTATTTGCAGTGTTGAATTGACCCGTTCGCGCTTGCCAGCTTTTAAAAAGGGAATTATCCAGGCTAGACAATTGCTGATTGAAATAATGTGTTCGTATTCTGAAAAAAATTGTGGTGGAACAGCGGGGCACTGCAGTGTGGAAATTATGACAGTCAAACTCGGCATCCATCCATACATTTTCTAAACCGCTTGTCCTGGTGAGGGTCGCAGCGGCAGCTTTATAAGGAGGGCGGACCAGACATCCCTTTCCTCAGCAACATATTCCAGCTCTTCCTGAGGGATTCCCAGGCGTTCCCAGGCTAGCAGAAGGATATAATCCCTGCAGCTTGTCCTGGGTCGGCCTCTAGGTCTCCGCCCAGTGGGCCGCACCTGGTAGACCTCCC
>JAZEWU010000002.1:6773228-6795803 GCA_036362915.1 Geotria australis | reverse complement strand
GCCCGGCGAAAACCCACGCGGACACGAGTTTCTCCCATCTCAATCTTCTCATCTCCGTTGCATCAATAAGACACCTTCTTAGAAGAAGAAGAATAAGACACCCGCGTCACGTTCAGCAATACGTGAATAATTTGCCCGGCTCCGTGTTATTAACCCTACCTGGGCAGCTACACTGCCCCAATATGAGCGCGCTGGACTGGCAATCCAGAACACCGTCGGCTCCGTTCGATCTCCCGGCGCGGCACTTGTCCGACCATCGGTATGAACGGGTGCGTCACGGTTGGAAGTCGAGCCGCAGGTCCGCGTGTGGTGGGGTAAAAGTGTGGGGGGATTCCGATACTTTCGAGATGTCAGGCCAGCGTGGAAGAGTAGGCCAAAATAACCTCCTTAGAGATGCTCGCGAGAGCTCCTCCGAGTGGAGCCTCGTCCGCCGGCAAGGTCGTGAGCAAACAGTTGAAAGGTCGCTTCTTGACATTTATACTACTTACATGAGGGGCGGGGAATGGTCATCGTAAATACATTATATATGGCATAGGTCTAAGACAGTATTATATACTGTACCGTATCATGCCTATTTATCAATGTTGTAGGAGCACAGAAATCCGGGACATCCTCAGAGTAGAGTCGCTGCTCCTTCGGATTGAGAGCAGCCAGTTGAGGTGGTTCGGGCATCTGGTAAGGATGCCCCCTGGAAGGCTCGCCCGGGAAGTATACCAGGCACGGCCCACTGGGCGGAGACCTAGAGGCCGACCCAGGACAGGCTGGAGGGATTATATCCTTCGGCTGGCCTGGGAACGCCTGGGAGTCCCCCAGGAAGAGCTGGAATCTGTTGCTGAGGAAAGGGATGGTCTGGTCCACTCTCCTTGGACTGCTGTCACCGCGACCCTCACCAGGACAAGCGGTTTTGAAAATGAGTGCGTGGATCAATGTTGTAATACAGGTAAGGGTGATAAATCACCCAGCACTGCCCGCATTGAAACGTGTTGGCCGGGCGATATTCCTGCGCGGTGCTGTATGGAAGCAATCCACTGCTAGAGGAAAGCCATGATGTTGCTGGTCACGGGAGTTATTAGAACATACTTCACCGCTGCATAATTGATTGTTGGGTTCAACCACGTGATCTGACCAAATTTGTTTGGTCGAGACCATCCACCACCCGACACAGTCAAAGGTGTCGATTCGGTTGATGGACGGTTCGAAACACAACTTTGGCCACGTCATTAAGTGGCCTCATCCTAACTGCAATTCATTCATTGTCAGAAAAGGCGTAATCCTGTACAGGACTGTGGGAGGAAACTGGAGTGCCCGACGAAAACCTACGCGGACACAGGGAGAGCATGCAAAATCCACACAGAACTCGGGACCTTCTTGCTGTGAGGTGGCAGCGCGACTCACTAAGACCCCGTGCCGCCCAGCTGTATTAAAGTTGAAGGGAGTTTTGTCAGGTTTTTGATGATTAACTTTTCGCACGCTGATGCAAACCATTAACTTTTCACAGTTGTCTTCAAGTGTAATTGTCTTTCATTAATACATTGCACTTTCATTATTGTCCTGAGGCTGCGGAATCGGTGATGTGCATTCAAGTGGTATTACTCTAAGTATATGTTGTCAAAAAGGGCTTCTTCGTGAAGCGGCTAGACGGGATGAGCTGACAGCGGTTCAATAGACAATCGGAATGGTTGATTATTTATAATGAGTGACTTTGATGACCCCGTATTTATTGGAAAATACTGCTGTGTTGCACTTTGTCCGTAAAAGAAAATTATACCTTTCTACCTAGCTAAGTTAGGTCAATACCTAGAATTATTTGGAGCCAATGGCAGTCCGGGATCTCAACCTGAAACTATGAGCAGCAGTGCACAGTGTTCACATGCATGTTCAGCAACTGAAATGACGGAAATATGTTGATCACATTAGTTCGAAGACCATGTGTCGTCTGACACCTGGTAGAGTTATGCGGAATGTGGACGTCATTCTGACCTTCACGGCAAGATATTTGAAAGTCTAATGCATCTGTATGACCTTGTGAGTATGGTGGGAAAAATTCCCATTGTCCATTGGGAATGTCCATTGGGGAATGTCCATTATTTATTACATTTAGCAACATGGCTTGCTTGGTTAATCCATTCATTATGCGAGTGCGTAATCGCAAAGCCAGGCGCTAGCATCCTCAGTGGCCACAAACTCTCAATTTTCTGTCTCCCCGTTGTTGATATGCCGTTCTCTCCACAGCTCGGATTATTAAACAAAAAAACCCCAAAAAAAATGTGTTGCTGATTTTCCGTTCTCTGTCGTTGTTGACATGTTGTTCTCTCCGCAGCCTTGTGCAGCGCTTTGTGACCCTCGGGTGAAAGGCGCTATATAAATGCTATTATTATTATTAGAGCTCCACCGAACTCCGTGAACAGTCATCATCACTGCTCTACAATGACGAGGTAGCAGGGTGAGGCCAGCTGAACAGACTCGGGGCCACGATAAGAAACTGACTTGATTCTGATTTTGTCCTACATTCCAACTCAGAGCCAGATTCTTCCAAGCGGGGCTGCGCGGCACTTTGGGCCCCAGTGGGTGTCGTGATGAAAGACGTACGGCTGGTGGCTTTTGTAGATCTCTGTGCAGCGGCAGGCTCGGGTTGGCGTTGCTCTTGTGAGTTGGAACTTCCCATCGGATGTGAGGGGGAGCAATGTTGCTCATGACAGGAAGCTATGGTAGAAGGGTCGGTCGAAGAGTTCCCTCAATGACGATGCACATCGCCAGTCTGGTGACATGACGACCAAATCTAGACTGGTGCACGGTGCCCAACCGCTGAGTACAAGTTATCGAGAGATGACGTCCATAAAGTTGAGAGGCACTCGTACCCCACAATGAACCGGCTCGTAGAAGAGGTTGTTGCGTTTCTTGATCTTTGCTGCTGTTTTCTTCAGATGTTCGTGAAAGCGCAGTGTCCGGTCTCGTCTCATCATGCCCAAGTTGGCGGGTTGACTTTTGTGATAGCTCAGTAAAGTAATATACTGTAGATATCCAGATGTGCCTTTGTCGACAATACAACTTTTTGGTAAGGCTTTGATGTAATACAATGCATCTAACACGTCTCTATAGGCGTAATGTAGCCGGGTAGGTTATGTGAAATGCTAGCTTTCACCGTTTAATCTGTAATTAATAATTCACAGTATTTGCACATCCAATGCCAGATGAAGGTCTGCCCATGCGTGTGGGTCATGGGGGTTGTTTGACCATATTTTGCCTTCTTTATCGCACTAGTCGTCGTTCATTAATGAGAGGGGGCGGTTGGTGAGAGCAGGACCGGTTCAGATGTCACTCCCCACTGGTGTTCGCTGTGACTGGGAATCGAACTTGGGTCACCGGTTTCATATTTTAGCATGCTAACCAATGCACCACTGCCTCTCCCAATCTTGTCAATATCGCACTTTTAATATTTTTGCTAAGTGAAAAATATTACCAATTATTTTTGTATACATTGGACTCAGATCATATTAGCTCCGTTTTAATGTGGGGGAAAAAACGCTTGACAATGTGGACTGTTAAATAATAGCCGCTCCTTGCACAACATAATTTGCAGGTGACATTTCAAAATCACAATCAGCGAGCAGATCTCCAGCAGTGCATGTTTATGTATAGAAGAATTTATATGGCATCAAATCGATAGGCTTTTCGGTGCCCGTTGGAAACATGTTCATGCTAGCGGCGCATTCTCCGGTGGCCTTAACAATTTCATCGATTCACGTGTACAGTACAGTACGCCCACACTGCATACACATACGCAGCTCATATGTATTCTGTCATAGTAAGCTCGTGGTAATTGCAGTTTTGGTCGTGAAATTATAAAATGAGAATACAATTTTACACATCATTTGTTACGAAAAATTAATACCACCTACCTCTTAAAAATAAGAATGTCCTCATGCTGTCTTGTGCCACACTTTAACCGTTTTAGATTTGAGAATTGCTCTGCGTAGCTTTTCTTTCGGTCTATTAGATTATTTTTAATCGCACTAAAGTCTGAATTTGAAACATTTAATTAAATCGATTTGATCAAATGTTGAATGGGTGGCGGTGCCAACTTGGTGAGGTTGTCCATTTTTAATTTGACCTGCGGAATTGACACTTCTCATTAAAGGTAAATCTTGCAAACTCGTTTACCCACGAACTACAGCTTCCAAATTAAACCAACAGCACGAACCATCTCGCTGATGCAGTAAAACTGTCTACACTCTTCCTCCAGACGATGTTTACCTTCGTAGACTAATGGAAACGCTCTAATGGAGACACAGATGGCCAGGCAGTGGGGTGAGTGGGAGGGTGTGGGTTGTGGGTGCCGGGGACTGGGTGGGAAGGTGGGAGAGCGAGTTCAGATATGGTGCAGCTTTGTGCATAGAGGCCCAATTGTTGTGTGGCGAGTGCTGCCGAAAATGAGCTTCCCACATGCACCTTCAGCCTTCCTGCACACTGTACACCCACAAGCCTGCTGCGTAAAGTTTGCGTGTCCTTGCGTACTTGCGCGCAAGAGCTCGAACCCCACGGTGATTTCTGAAATGTCAATGTTAATTTCGATAAAAAAAAATCCGCATAATAATAAATGATGGCCGCTGCACGCGGCGGAGCAGTGTCGTGGCGGTTCACGCACAGCGCTGTCAGCCAGGCGACCCGAGTTTGATAACCGACCACGGTCGAAATCAGTGACGAGTGATTTCTGAACGGGTCATATGGGCCCTCCGTCCTCACGAACCTCCACACACAGAGCAGCGTGGTGAAGTATATTGAAACAAAATCCCACGACCGATACTGCATATGTATACGCCATCACCGGGGTCTGAGAGAAACGGAATTTCGATCCTCTATGTCCTGTACATATGGCAGCATTGACAAATAATGTTGAATTGTTGCTGATTTTCCGTTCTCTGTCGTTGTTGACATGTCGTTCTCTCCGCAGCCCTGTGCAGCGCTTTGTGACCCTCGGGTGAACAGCGCTCTAATAATGCTATTATTATTAATTGCATGGGGCCGCCTGCATCCAGCAGTGGATCGACACAGAGCTGTAAACAATCACTGCGCTTTACGGTTGAGCTTCTAGACCGCCGCTAGTGGAGCCGAGTGCAGACTTGCCGGGCCGTTTGTCTCCATGCCCTGGCCACAGACGCTGGAGGGGCAAGAGCAAGGCGCCATGGGCACAACGGTGAGCCACGGTGGGGCCGCGCCCACCTTCGGCAGCCTGCACACCACCAACACGAACGGCTCGGCCAACAGCACGCCCAGCCTGCACTCCCTACCCGCTCTGTACCATCACACCAGCCGTGCCAAGTCCGTCATCACCAACAAGGTGGCGCCTGTCTTCATCACGTGAGTGACCCGCACGACCCCCACCACCGGTTGGCTCTCCGCGCTGTCTTGCGGCGGCTTCGGTGAAAGTGTTTGGGGAAGAAGGGGTGTCGTTCCTCAAAGGTGAACCCTGCAACCTTGGGGTCCGCTGCTGGTGTTCGTAACGCGAGGAGGGGGTGCACGGATAATCTAGCAAACTCAGAATTCATTAGCGATGCTGAATTAATTCAGCCCACGTGCACTTTATGAGAACAATGTGTACAGGGGAACGCGCTGCTGCTGCTACTGCTGCTACGAAAGTAATTTTTTCGCGTTAGAATTGTTTTTGATCCTAATGTACGGTCGGATTTAATGGAGAACAACGCGGTGCTACTTAAAGAATTACATAAATAGGAAATTATATCACGCATCTGTTGAGCGTTTGATCCCACAAGATAGCTGCATAATGCAATGTTTTGTTTCAGCAACCCTTACAAAAATGTTCACAACTCTATTTAGGCCACATTGCAATTTCACACCATATTGATCGTGCAAGAGGGCACTTACAATAACATTGCAACAATGATCGCTTACTTCACAGTCACACAAACACATGACACAAACATCATCATAATTTTGGTTTATCAGGAGACTTTCTAAAAATCATAGGAGTGCATTCGAAAATACATAAGCAGTAATATTGCCTGGTCAACTTTGACCATGCAACAGCTATGGTAGCTCCCTAGGGCACGTATAAAAAACAACGAACCAAACGAAAGCAATAACTCTGCGGAATCCAATATCACAATAGCCCAATTCCTAACGGAATAACCCAAAGGCTTCCGTAGAAAGATGTGTATTGAAATTCCCATGAATGTCTTTAGGTAAGAAAGCAAAGACTAATCAGTGAGTGACACCGTAGTTACGGAGCAGTCAATTCTGAAACCCCCTCTGGAGATCATTTTTAAATTTGGTTGAGAAAAGAAGGCCCGTCATGATGATTGTGTGATGGCTGATAAGGTTGTGGAGAACATAAACACCCAGGAGCATCGCTTTTTTCCCGTATGCACGCATTATGCAAAGTGGAACGTTATTGGGCTCAACACACACACACACCATGTGAAGCCGGTATATATGTACATGCTTTATAGAGAAATTGCCTGATTTTGAATATTTTAATGTTTATATTAAATTATACCTGTAGAACACTATGTAATTTGCGTTTTTCACAATATTACGGATCATTACGTGATATATTTCACAATATTACAACGTCTGCTATGTACATGCTGGGGCACAGTAGCTCAGCGGTTAGCGCGCTAGGCTACAAACCTGGCGACCCGAGTTTGAATCCCGATCATGGCCAACACCAGGGACGATTTTCTGAACCGGTTCAGGGCCCCGTAAGTTGACTCGTCCTCAAATGAGTCCCTAGTACTGTGTGTAAACATTGCCTCTAGGGAGACAAAGGCGGCCGGGCATGGTGCTGTTTACCCACCTCCTCGTGTGCCGTGTCGACCTTCATAGGTGCTCGCTAACGGCACTTGATCCTCTGGTCTGTTAAGGCTATACAGGGGATCTTTGTCTCCGTTTATTTGTATGTTCACGCATACTAACACATACATTGTTTTCTATATTTCGTCTGTTGGCCTCAGTCATGGGCAATTCCAAGACAATGTTTCCAGTTAGCGGAATGTTTGCTGTAGATACAACGATATAGTTTATAGCCCCTTGTGAGTTCACGCCTGGATGAAGACCTCCCCACACTGTCGGTCCTAGAGGTTGTTTGACCATATTTCACCATGCTGGTCAGTGCAGATTGGTGATGGGAAGGGCCCAGCAACGGTTTAGATATAACTCGTCAATGTTCGCCTTGGCCTGGAATTAAACTCACTTAAGCGGTTTATAGAGTGCAGTTTTCAAATCACATCGCACTTGCTCTATTCCATGTGAAGATGTGTTTTTCCTTAATTTGTTCAATTTTCATGAAGAAAAATAATGTCATTACAATAAATTAATGCCATCATTTATGCTCTGTTTATCTATTTATTTTATGAATAACTATGAAATAAATTTCATTCATCAGTTGTTTGCCATTGGAGCAGTTTCTATCCTAAAAATAATTTTCCAGGTTTTACATTTTCTCCCCCAACTGCTTTCTTTATGCTGAATAATGAACACTGTGATTGATGTCGGTTTTCATGGCTCGATGTACGAGAATTGCTCCTAAGAGCGAATGAGAGGTGAGGAACGCTCGCCACGTCTATCCCAGAAGCGCATCTCTTAAGAGTAATTCTCATAATGCATGCTGGTCAAAACGTTTTGAGAAGCACATACATCATGGCAACGCAATGCTGGGCTTTTATTTTGACACCAGATCACCAGGTTATTACGGCACCGGGTAACAATTTCACAGATTTTGTGAATTAATCTAATATGAAGGGAAATTGGGAAAATGGTGTCACACGTCATTGTGTCCACGTAATATGCTTTCCTCAAACGCTTTTGACCGTCCACGGCACATACCGCAGCACATCGCGCGCGCCGTGCGGCCACGTGAGGCACATTATTATCGCTCCGAATGAACTCGTTTTCGTTTTCATTAGATTCAACTGTCGAGAGGAGTATCAGATTCACGAGGACGTCATGAAGCCCGAGTACAGGATGGGAAGAATCAATGACTCACTTCCCGAGCATTTTCTCATCCAGGTGACGTGCGTCTCGAGTTTCACGCCAATCATTTCGTGGTGTGATCTGTACCAAGAACATTTGGCTGCGTGCCCGATTAATGTGCCTGTCGCCTTCAAACACGCAACGGTTCTCCACAGTATAGCTCTTTTTAATGAGTTAGATCACGTAAAAATGAGTGTCGTAAACGCGCCTCTACCCGACACATCCAATTAGTAGTAAGGGAGTTGTCACGTGAACAAAACGTGCCAACATACCGGTGTGCTGAAGTAGTAAAGAATTCATAGTGAGGTTCCGTTTGTGAGTTTCGGTCATGCGAAGGTGTGTAAGTGAAGTGCACCCGTCGATATACCGGAGCAAACGAAAGAGCACAAATCTCACTTACCTCAAAAGATGGTACCGACGTTTCGCTGGCATTACAGACAGCATCCCTGATGATGCGGTAAGTGAGATTTGTGCTCTTTCGTTTGCTCTGGTATATCGACGGGTGCACCTCACTTACACACCTTCACATGACCTAAACTCACAAACGGAACCTCACTATGAGTAACATTGGTCATGAAAGCCTTTGTGTTAAATTCACGAACGGTTCATCTGCATTACACTGCGGTGTATTCCGGAGAGCTGAGACTCGCAGCACCTATATTGGATGATTGTATACCTGCATTGAATTCATTCAACTGACATTTCTTTTAAGTCTTTCATACCCCATCCTGTTTTGAACTTCAGAAGTGAGCATCTTTTTTTCAGATCAACAGATTCGTAAAAACAAACAAATTATTTTGTTTAAAGTGCGGTAATTAACGTCACTTTGGAAGGCAAGGTTACGAGCCTTTTACGCTCACATGAATGCCGATTGCATGCGCGAGTTGTTCCTGAAGCGTATAACATCGTATTGAAACATTTATTCAAATCGCTATTGATGCTCATGCTCAACGAATCGAATGCTGTGAGTGGAACCTAATTCCATGAAAATGGTTTTATAAGGTTAAAGTAAGGCCAAACGGAGTGCATGAAACCATACAAATGTGAACATTTTGAAACCATAACAACGAGACGGCAAACATTTGGCAAGGTATACATTATTTTTGAATCAAAATTGTGAAACTATAGAAGATTGCCAAGGGCATCAATCATCCAATTCCCACTAAATATACCTCAGTCTTCGACGCAGGAAGACATATGACCTGTATGTGTACAGTACAACGATCCATCGTGGGTATTGTTCGTACATGGTGCGATATTCAAGATGATGATTGTACAGCCCTTTCTCAGCCCACGGCTGAATAAAGGCCTCTGCTTGCCAGGTCGTTTAGTTTTTTTTGACCGTGCTTCACCACGCTGGTGTGTTTGTGTTGCTAAAGAGGGGAGGAGGCCGTGCTACTATTCAGATTTCACCCGCCACTCATGTGAGCCCTGGCCGGAAATCGAACTCAGCTCGTCAGTTTCATAGAGTTTTGTCCTAACCACTACGCCACTGTTCCAGCCATAATTATACTGTTTAATTAGTAGTGTTAAACATAAATGTACTGAGTATGGAGATCAATCGTAAAATATTATTGTATTGCTTTGTTAACATTACAATTCTTTCTGGCAACTAATGTTACAATTGTTTTAGGGATTTGTTGATTCTGGGATTGCAGAAACATGAGCACAGTCTGTGTTTGGACAAAATCTGGAAATCCTTACATTCTGGGAAGGGAAAATGCTTTGTCCACTGGTTACTAAAGCAAAGCTTGCGATAACCTCCGCTGTCATCCGGTACTTAACCATTTCAACGGCACGACAAGTCATTTTTATCATTACTGACGTACATCAATGCAATCGCTTTGCTTACGATTCGGAAGATCAATTGTTAACCCCGTGTGTGCGCGTGTGTGTGCACGCGTGTGTGTTTGTGTACACGCGCGTGGATGCTCACGCTCCGTGAATCGTGACGCAGGGCAAGTTCTTCCTTGTGTGCGACCTGTACCGCGGAGCGGATGTGCTGAACACCACAGGTCCTGTCGGGGCACCAAATTTCCGACAAACATCCGGAGACTTGCCCGTGTACGGCATGGGCCAGCCGAGCCTGGCCGGCTTCCAGCAGGCTCTGCGCTCCCTGCAGGACAAGGGCCACCAGGTGGGGCCCCGAGGGCACTGGGGCGTTCGCATCGATCGATCGCTCGCCGCGTTGCCCTCTCTGCGTAAACGTTGCGTCGTTTTTGAAAAATATATTTCCGGCTGGAAAATCCCTCGATGGAGCGTCCCCGTTTCGCGAAGGTGTCCAGGGAGTTAAATAACGCGTGCATCGCGAACGCGCTGACTGACACGCGCGCGAACGTGTTCAAGCCAGCGGCGTGCAAGAGTCTGCGTTCGTAAACAACGTCCGATACGTGTGTTCGTCGTCAGCGACAGGAACGGCAGCCATGGCGCCGGCTGTTAACCCCGCACCGCAGTCGCACGTCAACAATTGGTGCACACGGCGCCGCATCACGCAGAGCGTTCGCTAGCCGTGACAGCTGCACACGCTGGGCGAGTGAGTAACATTCGAATGAGTTGAGATTGACGGTTGCTCTTCAGAGCTGTTCTATCGGGATAGCCGTGTCGAGCGATCGTCCTCGCGACGTTTCGCCTCCCACGTTCTTGATTCGCGAGGGAGAGAGGCAGATCGCTGGACCTGGTTATCTCCAAAAGAACAGCTCTGAAGAGCAACCATCATAAATCGAGCAGTGAAAACCTACATCAGTACATGAGTTGAGATTGGCGGAAGATTTGATTGCAAGTGGGAGATGGTTCAACGTCAAAGCAGCGTTCGACGACGCGATGCTGCTCCCGCTGTTGAACATGCGCGAGCCCCGCGGCAGCAGCTGCAGCTCACCGCTACTGCTGCTGCTGCCGAGGGTGTGATATACAGTTGTGCTCTACGGCGTTCTGACAGGTTTCCTGGTTGTGCCGCATGTTGTTTGGCACGATGCCCGTCGTTTTGCTGCTTGTGCTGGTAGCAACCCGAAAAATACAACGCAGAGAGCCCTACGCCACCTCGTTTAAAACAACCAATGCGATATTTCAGGACATTTTAGAGAAAGGTGATCGGCTTAAGTGTTTAGCTGATCATTAACTAGACATCCGATACTATGTTATCTTTTATAAACGTCGACGAAAAAAATCACTCGTTTTTCGCTTAATTTTGCTTCTGACACGTTATGATCACGATTATGCAAACTCTCGTATTCTCTTGCACGTCCCCTCCCAGGAGGTCGTCTGCTTTAACCTCCGGGAGGAGCCCGTGCTCTTCCTGAGACAGGGAGAAGACTTTGTCCCGTACACTCCGCGCGATTCCGAAAATCTTCACGAAAACCTGCACGGGCTGGGAGCGGAGCACATGCAGGGTTCGGGAAGCTTCTCCGAATCGCTGGAGGTCATCATCCGGAGAGAGGTGAGAGCGGCGCTCGGCGCCGCGTGGCTTCACGCTCGCCATCGGTGCTACGCGTCGATTCTGACGAACGACACCAAAAAGCGGGGCGCGTTTATCAGCCGTCTTAGGAACCGACGGTCAACTTAGCTGCCGCTTAACGCCGCGCTTTACGGACTGTCCCCTGGCAGCTGGTAGACTTTGCGCGCCTGAAGGACGGGACCTATTTTGTCTACGAGGACATCGAGCGGTTTGCGGACGAGCCGCACGCGGTGTCCATACCCAGCGAGGAGGAGGTGTGCGTCTCGGAGGAGGTGTACCGCCGGCCCGCCTTCTCGCCCTCGTACCCGTCGTACAGGTGCCGCCATCACCACCCGCACCGCACTCTACCCTCCGCCGCACTCACAGCACCGGCAGCGACCTATTAGTTTTGCTAGTTTCATTGTGGCCACGATGCTGACCGTTAATAACTAAATAAAACAACTGATTTTCGTAGTCGACAATAGTCGTGAATGGCTTCACAGAAGACACGGCAACATATGTTGTTTGCTTCGGGACTGTTGGATTGTTTGCTTGTAAGGTGTGTAACGTACATATATACTGATGTAGGTGTTTCACGGCTCTATTCATGACGGTTGCTCTTCAGAGCTGTTCTTTCGGGATAGCCGTGTCGAGCGATGCTCCCTCGCGACGTATTGCGTCGCACGTTGGAAGCATCAAGCGTTATAGTTGAATGTGGAAAAAATATCTTATTTTAAAGGTATGTTTATAAGCAGTATACAGGGTGGATCCAGATCTATATAGCTCCACTGATTTCTAATAACTCTTTCTTTCAACTCAATATTAGCATGTGAGCAGAGTCTCCAAATTAGCATGCGAGGAGTAATGATTACGTGGGAGGATAATCAAGTTATGTCATCAGTATATCGGGATTGGCTGGAGACATTTAGCGGCTTTGAAATAAAATGTCGTCTCTAATGTATTCCTATTATTTAATGGCATATCACTCAATGTATCACCGTGCGTAGTGCTTAACATGAGTTGATTTGAAGAGTTTTAATTAATTTTACGTTGGGCCTGGGCCTCAACATGACATCGCCTCAGGCTTGCACTGTGCGCGCATGTGTGGTCTGTGGCAAGGATTCCACTAAACATTTATTAAACCAAGACAGTATTACTTTGAAGATTTGCTATTTCCACTGGGTTCTTGGACTTTTTCAGGCACTTTGATTGTAATATGCTCATGCCAAGCAGGTGATTAGACTATTGGACACGTACACTTTTCTCACATGAATACCATTTGTCCTGTTTTGTGCCAGCCATCAGTGGGGAGCATGTTAACACAACAAACATCAAACATCAATCCTTGTCTCATTGAATCTATCCGGGTAAACTTTTGCCGAGATGAAACTGTCGACCGTGAAATCAATTTCTCTAAATCAATTGTTCTGGCCGGATGCCACTGCATGCATATCATAACCGTTACCTTCGGTTTCCTGGCTTCGTGTGTGGATGCCCTTTCACAGTGCGGTGTTGTGTTAAACCTGATAAATGAATATTTCCATCCCAAGGAGTTAGCCTTTTGGCCCATTTTCCACTTTGCATCGCCCGAGGCTGGAGCGCTGTTCCATCGTGGCCTTGGCGTGCGCTGCTAACGTCGGTCTCGCGCGGCGCCTGCTGATGGCCGACGCTCCCGCCCCTCACGACACCGTCTCCTCCGCGCTGTCTAGGTACAAGCGGCTGCCGCTGCCGGCTGACGGGGCTCCGGATGAAACGCAGTTTGACGCGTTTGTCGCCGTACTTCGGGCAAGTTTATCGCACGTCCCAACTTTTCACGGAGCCTCTTTGCTTTCAGAACGCTTTTTTTACGTTTCTTGCCGTGTGTCTTATAACACGCTGTCGCCGAGCTTGTTATCGAAATGCAATGAAAATGTAGGTTTTCACGACTCGATGTAGGAGAATTTCTCTTTTGGGACAACCGTGTCGAGCATTCCCCCTCTCTCCTTCGCGACGTTTTGCCTCCCACGTAAGCCTCATGACGCCTCCAACCTTGGAGGTGTAACGTCGCGAAGGAACGAGGAGACACGCTCGACACGGCTATCCTGAAACAACAGCTCCTGTTTACAGGACACTCACTGTTGGATTTTTTGCAAAGTGGTACTTATTTTATCAACCACGAGGGGATGATGGACTGAGCCAAGCCACAAACCAGGATTTAAACTCACAACCTCTCGCGTATCAGCCGCTCGCTCTACCACCGATATCCAGTGGGGTTTGCGTATTTTAATTGTGCGTATCTTTTCAATGCAATCGCAGTGTTCTGAATTGCAGAATTGTAACGGGTAATTAATTATGTTTATTTCTCCTGTTTATGACACACCGTAATGGAAAAGTGTCTTTATTGTACAGCAGCAGTAAGTAATGTAGACAAGCCACTTAGATGTGAAGAGCAATTATAATTGACTTTAAGCCCATTAGCCGCGTGCGTTGCCAGCCACGTTATCACACGTGTGCAAGCACGTGCATAATTCCGGCGTGTAATTAAAGCACTGGAGTGTGGCGTCAACTGAACTTGCCAGGATTTTGCCGGAGTGCCCACAACAGGTGTCCTCCGCCGTTAATTGAACGGGGCAGATTTTCTTTCTGTCTTCTCTTTGCCCACCCATGCGTCCTTTTAAAACCCGACGCGCAACACACAACGAGGATCGGCGGGCAGAACGTAATCGGCCGATAATCCGGCGCGCGTTGTCGCGCGCCAATTAAACGCCCGGGCAAGGCCCGCGCGCGGATGTGCGGGACGGAAACCGAGGCGACGCGTCGGGGTCGGGGGTTGAGCGATGTGCCCGACGGCGGACCGAGTGTGCGATGCGTATTCTCCGCCCGTCGCAGGAGAGCGCCGCGCTGATGGACCACGCCACGCCGCTCCCGGCGCTGCTCTGCAACTGCCAAGTCGGAGTTGGGCGGACGAACCTGGCCATGATAATTGGCTCCCTGCTGCTCGCTCGCTGCCGGCACCAGCCTCCTGTCGAGAAGTGAGTGCCTCTCCGCCGGGCGGGCGCGTTGACACGGGTGTCCCGTCATGGCCACCTCCGCCTCCCACGCGGCAAATGTGACGGCGTTCCACGTAAACAAACGTGTTTGATGTTGTTTGAGGTTCTCTAACGCCATCTGCTCTTTATTCGTTAAACAAACCGTATTTTGTGATACTGCAGTGGCGGCGGCGCCACTAGCATGATAATAATAGCATTTTATAGAGCGCCTTTCACCCACAAATAATGGGATCCCATGTAATAGGTGCCGTTTTGGTCAATTGCCGCTGTGTGTAGCTTAGAAATATGTTTTTTTATGTTGTGCATACAGAGTGTTACTGACGAATGTATTGTTTTTGTCCTTGTTCAGTTTACTTTCAGCTTATATACCATCTGCAGCAACTGGTTTATTTGCGGAATAGTCCCAGTTTGGGATCGCCGACTTTATTGGAGCACTCTTGTAATGGCTTGCCATGTAACAGCGCTATAGAAATTGTTGTTATTATGTTATTCTAGAGAAAATACTAGTTTACATCTGAGTTAAATGTTTGAATTGTACGTGTTTCTGTTTCTTATCAGCTCACGGAAGAGGCCCCAGAGTGTTGAAGGCGTTGGAACTTTCAAAATAATACAAAACTTCATCAACATCATGCCAAATGGGCAGAAAATAGTGGAAGAGGTATGATAATTACAATATTTCCTGACTCAACATGCTCTGATGTGTAATGTGCTGTGACGAAACAGGTATCAATGGAACAGTGATTTTAAATTCCTTTCAAATTAAGTTTGAATCGTTAAAAGCATACTTTTAACCACCTGTGATGTTTATTAGATAGATAGATGTTTATTATTGCAGAATAAAAAATACCCAGTGAGCTTGCAAGCTCTTTACAGGATTCCTGCGACACAACAAACATGCGAATTGACATCGCGATGGTTGCATAGCAGTGATTGGCTGATTCACATAAATTGTTTAAAAAAACTGCTGCATCAATCTGTTTGCAGAGGGAAACGTCATTAAGTAACTCATTAAATTTTTGTTTTGTTTATATTAATGTTTGATGCACTTTCGTAATTGATGTTTATTCATAACAGCTACAGTCCTCTTGAGAAAAATACTTGCTGCTAAACATCTTATGCCCATGTGAGAGAGTTTTTTTAATAAAAAAAAAATCATAATTACACAATCTTTTGAAATTTTACACGTTTTTAGCGCTCGCACAGCCGGTAATAGCATTACTTAAAAAGCGGCTCTAATGAGGATAATAAATACGACTAAACGTAAGAGTTTTTGCTCGACGCTTGGCACCATCTCGGTTCCCATCAGGTGGACGAAGCGATCCTGTGTTGCTCCGAGATGCACAACATCAAGGACTCGATCCAGCTGTACAAGAGCAAGCTGGAGGCCATGCGCGAGGATTACCAGATCCAGGTGCGACCGGAGTTCACGTTCCCGGTCGGGAGACACATCCCTCCGGCGCAATTATCCGTCCGTTCAACGTGTCGACGGCGGAGCGCGCCGCTGTCGCAACGAGGGGGGGAATTAATGTGAAGAGTGTCATCGCGTGCCCCGTGCACCCAGGTCGTCATCTTTCTTGCGCCACCCTCTCCGATTAATGGGGACCGCGCGATCCTGCGTGAGAGGAGACCTGTCCCGTGCTCACTTGGCCCTGACACCTGCAGTCAGCGAGCCCTTGACTCTCCGCGCGCAGCGAGCATTGATCTCTCCGGGTTAATTGGACACGCACGGGAGGCTGTCCGACCGCATTTCACGCAAAGTGGCATTACGTCCGCCAAGATGTGCTCTCGTGTCACCTTGCGCTAAGTGTCGCCACTAAAGTTGATTGAGGAGCGTTTGTTCTGTTTTTTGTTCGACTCGGGCGGCGGCTCGTGGCCGCGAGCATGGACGATCGGCGGCCGGTGACGCTGCGTCTCAATCTGTCCCCCCCCCCACCCAGCAGCCGCGTGCTGTCGGCACATCGCTCTTGACGCGTGTGTTTACCCGCGAAGCTTCCTCCAATTCCGCCGCTCAGATGATGGCGATAAATGCAGCGCAGGTCAAAGAGGAGCAAAAATAACTTGTTTACATGTCACGGTATCGTGACATTAACCAGAGGGTTAAATAAGCTGAAGTGATGTCGGTCGCATTTAAATGGTTCGTCTATTTTCATTCACTCGCACCGCACGAGCATCTTGCACAGCTTCCAATTTCGGAGAAACACGGGGCGTGCACCGTGCATGCAGAGACTGATACATGAAATGTTTTACTGATCCCCTCAGATTTTTTTTTATTAATTCACGTGGATGCATTATTCAAAACTGTGCGCGCGTTCTTATCAAAGGCACAACAGATGAAGGGTGTGCCGCTATGTCTGAGCAATGCAGCGGTCTCGGAGAAATGGCCCCTGGGAACGGCAGCAGCGTTCGCAGTAGGTTTTGCTCCGTCGGAGCGGGGACCCGTTAGCTCCCGGTCACTCGGTGGGAACCGCGAGGTGCTACCGCGCAGGCGCTCGCGGTCGTGCCGCACAGCTCTCCGGCGCGCGTGCGCGTTTCCACTCGCGCCGCGGCCTGTCTGGCACGGCGTCCGATGCTTCCCTGCGCGTACCGAATTCCGTTCGGTTCCCGAAGAATCTCCCGGCGCGCGGAGCGGAACGGAGGACGCTGTGCCGACTACACTCGCGCTTACTCGCTGACGGGGCGCGTGTCGCGCTGCATCCCTGCAGGGCAGCAGTGCCCGAGAGTACTTCCTCAAGCGCGCCGTGCAGAGCCTGGAGTGCTACTTCTACCTGCTCGCCTTCAACGCCTACCTACACCAGCAGGTGCCCACACAACCAACCTCCTAATGCGAGGAACGACATATCGATTTGAGAGTGGGATTTGAAAAGTACACAACGTTAATTTTTATTTTCATCGTATCATTATCACCGGTCACTCCGGTTTCCTCCCACAGTCCAAAGACATGCTGCTGCATAGGTTAATTGGCCTGCGGACTAAAATTGCCCCTGGTACCCTGTGACGGACTGGCGTCCCGTCATGGGTATAGCCCTGCCTTGCGCCATGTGTCTGCTGGGATAAGCTGCGGCTCACCGCAACCCTGTACAGGATTAAGCGGTTTCTGACAATGAATGAATGAAACCATATTTAATATTGTTTATAGCAATAACACAAACAGCTGACAAGTTTATTCCACGGAATGATGTTTATGCAGACCGCCAAGAGCGTTTTATGAAGCTACTTTGACCCTGGTATGTTTTCTCATTGTGGCTTTGAACTCACTCTGCTAATGGGTTTTGAAATTCATACACCATTATTTTCGGTACATTTTAATGAGATAAAAAATAAACTCAAAATTTAGATTCAATCTAAGTTTATGCTTTGAAACTGTACACAGCTCATGCAAATTCTTATCCTCGTTTTTCTTTCATACGATCATCACCAGCTTTGATCTGTCCAATGCTTCATTCAAAATAACTATAAACAAAACTGATTTTTTTCAAATATGTCCCCGAGTTTGATTGCCAACTAAGGCACCTGTCTATGCATTTGAATGTTCTGCCCTTGTTCAGCATGAGTTTCCTCCGAATCCTCCACTTCCCTCTGATAGCTAAGCAATACATGGAACGTATCCGGTATTAATGTTTGCTCTTCAAAGTTGTTATTTCGGTACAGCCGTGTCGAGCGATCGTTGGAAGCATCATCAGGCGATGCTTCCGATGTGGGAGGCGAAACGTCGCGAGGGAGAGAGGGAGATCGCTCGACACAGCTATCCCGAATGAGCAGCTCTGAAGAGCAATCATCATATATTGAGCCGTGAAAACCTACTTCAGTACTGCTCAAACATCCCAATGGTGAAAAATTACCTGCATATCACTGAATTGGGATGACGCACACACATCAGCAACATCGCCCCCTACTATGAAAGTGCAGCAGGACCCTCCTGTAAAATAGTTGAGACCCAGGAAGGCTTTGCTGCGTAAACAAGCACAATAATAATATATAATAACCGCATAAGTTACTTTTTTAATTCCCACTACAATTATTTTGAATTACATTTGTGTAAAACCTAATTGGTTTAATCACGGTTACGTTTCTAAATGTCGCCATTAACAAAATAGAAATATAATGGTAGCGACCTTTACGATTTTTGAAAGACTACAGCCTGTCTCCTTATGAATATTCTTTTAACCACCTCAATTGTTTATCTTATAATAATATGCGGTTTGAATTGTCAGAAATGTTCAATGGCAAACAGCAGTTGGTCAATTATGACGTCTCATGTTTACCATTCTCTCGATGGTTCATTGACGCTTTGTTCTCATCATGAGCTCACTCTGCCTCACGCTCGTGTTTTAGGGGCGTATTTAAGCAGTTTGAATGCCTGGCTCTCTTTAGAAAATTTTGCTGCACCTCCTCAAAATTACATGGCTTGCAGGTTTTACCTCATATGGCATTATGTAACAGGAAATGCAAAGCACGCGTGTTATATAACCGGCTAATTTCTGTACGGTGTTAACGGTACGGGGTGAAATTAACTTAAGGCTCTTGCCGGTCGGTACGGTCGTATCTCAGCTCCCTTTCCCACCCATTTGTACCGAATGTTCCGGCCACTTTCTTACCGGTAAGCGGTGCCGTCCCGCACACCGTCCCCGTCTGCAGGTGTCTTCGATGTTCTCGGTCTCGTTCAGCGCGTGGATGCGCAAGAACCCGGGGCTCTACCGTCTACTGGCGCAGACCAACGTCTCCGAATTGAGCGCGCCGCCAGAGCTCGTCACCAAGGGCTCGCGTGTGCTGGTGGGCGCTCGCATCGGTCACATCGCTCGCCGGCATCAAAGCTTGCTTCAGCCTGCGAGAAACTCGGGGGTTATATCCCCCCCCATCACCACCTTCCGCTTAGTATACGTAGGGGGTTATTTTTGGGTGGGCTCCTCTTCACTCTAAAGTGGAATTGACCCATCATCCCAATGTGGCGCCTCCATGAAAGACAGTCTTGAGATTCTGTGGGTCTGTTGAAATGAAACCGGGCACTCCGGTTTCCTCCCATAGTCCAAAGACATGCTGCTGCCTAGGTTGACTATCCTGACTACATTGGCTCCAGTGAGATAATGCAACTTGCTTACCACTACCAGTGAGATAATGCAACTTGCTTACCATTACCCGCTGGACAACTGTTAAAAAGAGCTACATAGCTCGACGGTTCTTTGCAGTTTAAATAAAAACTGACTGAACTTACTGTTGTAGATTATTAAGGAGCATTGTTATTATTGAAGGATGGCCGATTTAACAACGGAAGGCTCGATCAGAGTCACTGCTCAAGCAGCAGATATTGTGTTGCAATCCCCACGATCTCAATTACTCACTGTTTCAAAAGTGCCGTTTGTTGCTGGCCGTTTGGGGGTTTGGGCCTTTGGCCCTGTGCTCAACAATCGTGCTTCAAAAACAACGATACAATATACTTAAAACGTGTAGATTTTTCACAAGGCAAGAGAGAGATAGGGGAAAGCCTCGCTGACCACGACGGTTGAATTCCTGGGAAACCAATTTAGCCAACGCTCGCGCTAATCGAATCCGCGAACCTGATCGGACGCGCTTAGCAAGGCCCTCCTGCGCGTGATTTCAAAACGTATCGCCGCTATATCCGTTATCCGTTACCCTCTCTCGACCTCCTGTAGTTTTCCGTGGGAGCGTAACGGTAACGGCGGCCGTGCCGACTCGCGGGGAGCCTCGCCTCGAGCCGGAGCCTGCGTGACGCCCCTGTCCGTGCGCGCGCAGGTCTCGGACGATCACGTCTCCCTGGACGTGATGAGCACCTCCCGCGACATGAGGGTGGCCAATTTCCGCCGGGTTCCCAAGCAGCCCATCTTCGGCATGGCTCAGCCCAACTCGGAGGTAGAGAGCCACGTTGAGTTTCGCACCGACGACGCGACCCGGGGAGCCGTTGCTCGGCGGCGTTACGGACCGCCTCGTGTTCGAGCGATGCCTGCTCCTGCTCTGGGTTTTTCGTCACACGCGGAGGGCGTTGATTGAAGTGCGATTTGCTTTGACGAGATATGCCCGGCCGTCTGGGAATTGACTCAAGCATTGTTGTCTGTTACGAGTAAAAGAACGTGTGAAGGGTTTGCCACACATTTACGAGTGTGTTTTAATAAGGTCTGTATGGAAATGTATTAAGTGACTAAATCGATCAACTGCAGATTTGTAGGATAAACAATACATGAATAGAAATAGCTGAAATCATGACTAAAAAAGAGAGGCTTTCGGCCTAAGAAGTGTTGATTTGGCTGACCGATGTTAATTAATTGCACACTACGTCTGATGTACAAAAAATCAGGACGTATCTTCGGAAGAAAAATATCCCAGAGAGGGGACAACAACATTCACATGTGTCTTGAGTGTCGGTGTATCGTTATTATTCTGCGTCAGAAAAACCGTTAGACGGTTAACGTCCCGGTAAGAATTACAAACGTCCCAAAACAGCCACCGTAACGACGGAAAAAAAATTCCGGGAAACACCGGGACAGCTGGCGGCAACCCTGCGACGTCGAGCGTCGCTGAGGGCCGTGCGGCCGCCTCTCCCCCGTGCCCAGGGTCTGTCCCACATGCTGTCGCACCTGATGGACACGAGGCGGAACTTCGGGCTGGTGCTGTGGGTGAGCCTGCGCGACGAGGTCGTGCTGGAGCTCAACGGCTCCATGTGCACGCCGCGCGAGAGCGCCACGCCCGACCTCCGCATCGGAGTCCCCGCCACCTCGCCCCAGCAGCTCGAGGTGAATCGGCCGCGTCGGTCCGTCACCCGTCGACCTGTTTGGCGACGCGGGTGGGAAATGTCCGGCCAAAGAATGTTTTACAAGTGAGGCCCTCTGCCACCTACCTTAGTAGAAATGTGGATGGTAATTAAAAAAAACCACATAAATCGTTTGCAGGGCGGCACGGTGGCGTGGTGACTAGCGTTGCCGCCTCGCAGCAAGAAGGTCCTGGCTTTGTAGCCTGGCTCGGGTGCCATTCTGTCTAGAGTTTGCATGCTCACCCCGTGTCCACGTGGGTCTTCGCCAGGCACTCCGGTTTCCTCCCACGGTCTAAATTGCCCTCGGCGACCTGTGATGGAGTGGCGTCCCATCATAGGTATAGCCCTGCCTTGCGCCCTGTGTCTGCCGGGATTGGCTCCGGCCCACCATAACCCTGTACAGGATTAAGCGGTTTCTGATAATGAATGGATGATATGAATAAACCGTGTCTGACAAAATGCAGACGGCGACTAAACACACACGCGTGTGTGCATGTGTGAGAGCGATAGTGTAGCCTGTCCTGTGCCTCCCCTAGGTTGACTCGGCCTCAAATGAGTACATTGTACGGTGTTTAAACATCGCCATTCGGGTGACAAAGGCAGTTATCCGTGGTGTTGGTCAGTCACGCCCTTATGCCCTGTGCTAGCCTTTATAGGTGCTCACTAACAGCACTTGTCTTTGCACCCAGCAGGTATACTGTGTAATCAAACACTCCACCCACTCGACTCTCCTGTGAATGATGGGGCAGTTGTGGAGAGCGTGGAGCAGTTCGCATACACGAGCAATTTGTATTTTTTGCAGAAATCTCACTCGGAATCAGTCATGCAGTATTATCGTATCATCGCCTGTGTAATGCTCTGTGGAAGCTGCCTGGCCAAGCAACTCTGGTTAAATTGAGGACACTAAATGGCTCCAGCATGGGCTAGAGACGAGAGGGGTGGATGTGGTAATGGAGGATGTGGAGCTGAGTGGACTTGCCGATGACTGCTACCAGCGGTGTCAAGATTGGCGTCTACGGGGGAGGCATGTGAAGGATTTTACTGGGTAGATGATAGATAGCAGTGACCCTCCAACAACAACGAAGGGCAGAGGAGTGACACTCACAATAACGAGCGCAACACTGGGCGGCTAAAATGCAGCAAGTTGGCACAGAAGCGAGCACAGATGATGCATCTACCAGTCATCTCAGTCAATGTGGGTCTGTGCCGTGACCTCCTGTCAGTAAGCCTTCGACACTTCACATGGCCTCAAGGTGCACCTAATCTGGTGCAAGCAATGTGGTGACATCACTGCTACTTCATGGCGAATGACAGCCGTTGTTGTTCTGTACGCACACACTTGCGTACGTGCATCTTCAAGGAAGTGA
>JAZEWU010000002.1:6747049-6763559 GCA_036362915.1 Geotria australis | reverse complement strand
CGCGACCGTGCCAACTTGCCGTGCTTTGACCGCTCGGCGCTCGGCTCGCCGTCGCTCCTCCGCCGTCGCTCCTCCGCCCTCCGTTGTCACTGGAGGGCGACTGCCTCCAACTACGCAGTAGCGTCCTTCACGAACCTCCTCCCCACCCAACCCCACCCACAGGTGGCGGGCCGTGCCGGCGTATACGATGTGCTGGACCGCCTGGGCTTCCCGGAGTTCGAGGACCCCGAGCTGACGCCGCTGTGCCGCCTGCGCCACCGCTGGCTGCAGCCGCCGCCGTCGTCGCTGCCGTTCCGCGGGGAGCTGCTCTGACGCGACCCGGAGCGTGCTCCGTGCGGCCGAACACTCCGCGGTAACGCCGCGGAGTGTTCTTCCCGTACGCGGAGTCGTAGCGCCAGACAAAGCCGCGTGATATCGAGATTCCTGGCTTATAGACGGGGGCGACGGTGCTGCCTCTAAAGCCGATCCAACGTTTAGGGGTTGGCGTCACGCGAACACCTTTGAGCGCGTCATCCGGAATGCACCAGAATCTTAGCAGATCTCGGAGGGGAAGCAGGATAGTGCTTGAATAGTGGATATTGCTCGAATAGACGACTGCCATGCGCTCGGAATAGTTATTGCGGTCGCAAGATTTGGGCAGCACATGCAGTGCGGCAAAATCCACTGTTCTACTGTACACCTTTGCTCCTCCGCTTTCGCCAACCAACACCAAACAGCGTGGCGAAGTACGGCCAAATAACCTCCGCAACCCGTGCGGCGCGGGGAATCCCTTATCCAGCAGTGGATCGACAAACGGGCTGCGCGTAAGCTTGGGGGGGGTGAGATGTGACGGTGAACGGGCGCGTCCGTGTTTAGCGGCTTCGCGGCGTTACGTCTCCCAGGGCCACGCCACCACGGGGGTGGTTCGTCTGTCTTCATCGGTGACAATCTTCCAAAAATGCACAAATGGGAGGGGGGAGAGATGTAGGCCGCTCGCTCGGCTTGTTCCTTCCCTACCGCTCGTCTCGCGTGCCCCGCCGTTCCTCGTAGTGTGTGTCGTGCCGTGTGTGCGTGGCTTCGTGCTCGAAGGGTCTCACGTGACCGAGCGTGCCGTTTATCCCCCGGTGGTTTGTGCAGCGTTGAAGCGAATCCCGCTGTCCTGCTTGTGCGATCGCCCGTTGTAGGATATCTGGCTCGGCGAGCGAGCGTTATTCACGGCGACTAGTTGCGGCTGTTTTGGACTCGCGCGCACCTTTGCGGTGAACAGGTAATATAGGGTCAGCCGCGGCGATAGGAAAGCACGTCGCTCGGACGTCGGATAGATGTTCATGATTACAGCAGAAAAATACCCAGTGAGCTTGCGAGCTCTTTACAAGATTCCTCCGACACAACAGACACGCGAATTTCCAAAAGTAAATAAAAATAACAAATTGACCAAACAAAAAAAACATTTACACACAGCATTGCACGTAAGTGACCAAAAAAAAAAAATACAAGGTAGTTAAAACAGTTAAACATTTAAACAGAAACTAAAGTTTGTTACAGACAATGTAGACCTGTGCTGTCCTACATATTTCTGCATTAAATGCCGTCCTGCCACACAACAGTAAAATATTAGCATTTGTTTATAACACACGCACGTAGATTACTGTGAGCACACGCATGGGAGCAGGGAGCGCGGGTAGAGGTTACGCATTGGGCAACACTCGTGTATGTCCAGACACGGTCGCAGGACGTGAGGTTGTATTGCATCTGGCAGTGTGTTGGAGTCTTACGCGGCTGTGACACAAAAGCGGGGAGAGTAAATGGCGTTACTGGCCGACTGCATGTGTCGACTGTAAGTAGACTGATTATGTGGCCGTGATTAGACAATCGTGAATCTACTTCCAATCCGCTATTGAAGCCAGGATTTCAATGTTGTGGTTTGTACTGATGTGGGTTTTCACGGCTTGATGCATGAGAATTGGCTTGTAAAACTGTTCTTTTGGGATAGCCGTGTCAAGCGCTCCCCCTCTCTCCTTCGCGACGTTTCGCCTCCCACGTTCAAGACTCGGAAAAACACCTCAGGATGCCTCCAACGTGGCGGGCGAAACGTCGCGAAGGAGAGAGCGGCAGCGCTCGACACGGCTATCCCGAAAGATAAGAAAGCGATTCTAATGTTGTGTTTTGTTGGGAAAACGCCTTCCATTAGCTACACAGGAATCACAGCAGCACGCACGCTTTGCGAGCGTGCGGAATGCTACCATAGGCCTCGTAAGAAATACGGCGTTAATCGTGTGTGGTCACGTGACAGTTTTCAGCTTGTAGCTGCAAAGTAGAGCATTGTATTCACGTAATCGTAGATGTGGCCATATCGAGGTGATGTTGCGTTGGGTTAGGAGCGGCCGCTGTATTAAATGTCCTCGCGTCAACATCCCGGAGGCGTTTGTCCCGAGTGCGTGTCTGGTACCGGGCAGTCGTCTCTGCGGGAGCGGAGCCGCCTTGCGTCGTGTCGCCCTTGACGGACGCTTCACATGTCGAGATTTGGAATTACGGCGCCTCGCCTGGGACCTGCCGTCACCGGGTAAGAGGGATAATCAACCCGAGGCATTATGGTCGCTCGGTGAACTGACGCTGCCCGTGTCGCAGAAATGAGTCTGTACTGCTGAGATGTTGCGTTTTAGTTTCGTGCGTGCACTCGAGAGAACACTGGTCTGAGATTGATCGCCAAGTGACTGCCCACAAAAAAGCATAAGAAGTAGTATTTTACACTTAAACAGTGACGTCCGGTGAGGTCAATGGCTGGGGAGGCACTAGAGGGAGAACGAGCGGCCGGGCGTGGTGCTGGTCACCCACCCCCCTCGCGTGCCGTGTCGACTTTCATAGGTGCTCGCTAACGGCACTTGCTTCAACAGTCTGTTAAGGCTACACGGGGACTCTTTGTCTTTTGCTTTTTCATTGCAGTTTTATGACGAGACCAGCGAGCCTAAATATATTTTACACAAACGTGAAATAAGTTACACGGACCATGGAAGGCGAGGACGTGTAATGAAGGGATCTACAAACAGTACATTGGTGACATACAGAGAGATAGTAACAGGCACGCGCTTACTGCCCGCGCTCAATCCAGTTTCTGAGGGGTTGCGCAATCAGAGGGGAGGCTGAGCTCGTCGCTGCCTCACCTCTCGTCTCTACCTGTATTTGCAGCGGAGCTAGGCAAATTTGGCGATATGACTATAAAAAATGTTTGGAATCATACAGAAATTACATTTATAACAGATCAGTGGAAAAATCTTAATATTTATTTTATGTTTTACTTTTCGTAACAGTGATTTTCATTGGAGTATGACATGTGCGGCTCTGCCTCCCCTGCCTCCCCTGACCGCACGTCCCTGCACTTAAAGTGGTCCAGCTCAGCTTTGAGGGTTAATATTATCCCCCAAGCAGAAAGAGCACAGTTCCAGTGATTGTGTCAAACAGAGCCTAGAACCCTGACAAACCACGATTTTTGCTTGCGACGTTACACGGGAGTTATTCTACGCTGCGTGGGATCGCTGTCTGTTGGGGGATCCCAACACGGTTTCAACTCTTATGAAATATTTCCATCCCTCCCCCACCCAATTCACCTAACCTGGAAATATTTTCACGAGCTCAGCCCCAGTGGCAATGAAGCTCTGGATCCGAACGTTAAAGAAGCAATTTTCCATGTGCTTAGATGCCGACAGCACACGTTTACTATAATTGGTCAAAATTGTAAATATAAAAATAAAATTTGCAGCCCTAGGGGAGCTGCGGAGGAGATCCTGGGCTGCCCTTGCCAAGCCCTTGATGTGCGGTTTCTCTCTTATCGGCGCAATCAGCGCGGAGGTTGGGATTGGCTGGGAGGACGTCGGAGGGCCCTCGCTAATTCCCCGAGTTGAGACGTTTAATTACCGCAACCTTGGTTTGTCTCCCGGAAGTCCCAGCAAGGCGGAGTGCATACATTTGAAAATAAATCACAAAATGGTCAGATCGTTGGGTAAAATTCTGTAACAAAAAAATGCTTCTGGAGGTATGGCTGGACGTAAATAGGTCATGGGTGGCAAATTTGATCTGCTCCATGGACCCTGACCTCTGGCTCCATTTGGCCTCTTTTCTCTCTTCTCTGAAAATGACCTCGTTGTTTGTTCTTACAAGTATCATGCACACCGTGAAAATGTAAATGTTTACAAATTTTGGTGGGTGACAAAGATGTTTCTCTGCTGTTAACTCAACTTTAGAGCTCATATTTTGTGACTTGTATCTTTATAGAATGTTGTGAACACCGATGATATATAAACAGTTCCATATTCCATGAGACTTGCAAATGTTTAAAATTGTTTACTTGTGTTGCAACAGGAATTGTAATTTGCATGTCGACTTGAATTTGCTTTCCCCACGAGGCATTTTTTTGCAAGTCCTTCACTGTCGCTAAAGTAGTAAATAAACTGTTTTCTCTTTTATGTTAATGGCAGCATCCACTTAAGCATATTAAACTGTGACTGTACAATTGCCATTTCTTACCGATTTGTTTATTTTTACACATTATAGCTTCAACTATCATATTGTGGTGGCGCGAGCCATAACACAGATCACATTCAATTGCCCATGTTGCAATTGTTGTTAGTTGCTTTCGTGAAACGCAAATCTCAAATCGTGAGTTTCCTCCCCATAGAGACGAGCACGACGAGCGCATATGTTTTCGCGATCGTGCTGTGAAGCCCTCCGATGTGGTTTCATGCCGTACCGCGCATTGCTCACCACGATTACCCAACAGCGGCTTCTTCATGAACCTCCCGGCACATGGAGCGATACGGCGGGGCGTCAAGCCGTACAAAAACAACTCGCTACCGTGCAAAAACACAATCGAGGTGTACGAACCTCGGCACGTCTTCGCCCGCGTGAACGGGACGTACCGATTCTGACCGTGGCCGCTCTCCTAATACGCCACGCATTCTCTTTGATTCTTTAATTCTCATAACGCCAGAGTCATTACCGCCCGGGTAAACAAACGCGCGGACACTGTATCCAGGATAGTGAGGCAAAGGAAAATGTGAAGTGGTGTCCTCTGACGAGCGTGGGCGCATGCGGTCCCTGCGACTCCGGACAGATCGCTCGAACGAGAGGCGCGGCACCGGCGCCCGCATTTGACGTCGGTCGTCACCCCCTGGGAGACTCGACGTGACGCAAACTACGCGCTCCGGTCTCACCCGCGGGACGCTGAGTCGCTCACCTTCCACTGCAGCCAAGCCTTTTCTCGAGCAAAAAAAAAACCGGCTATTTTAATATCCGCAGTAGGTTTTGGGTGTGTTTGGTTTTTATAGTTGTTATCGTAACCCAGTTTGCTTTTTTTTTTTGCTTTGGAGTGAGTGATAATTTACTTTTTCCATAAGTTTGTTAAAGAAATGAAATGTTCTCACACTTGCCTCCGAATTGAGAAAGCCAGAGAGTATTTTCCACAGCCCTAGAACGGAAAAAATAAACAACAAGGGACGTGTTGGGCAATGGCCCTTCTTCGAAGCGCAGCTATCACTGCCAGCGGGAGTATCGCTTAACAGTGTCATTTGGTATTTTTCACGATCATATTTAAGTGCATTTATCAGGCGATGCTTCCAACGTGGGAGGCGAAACGTCGCGAGAGAGAGCGGTTGATCGCTCGACACGGCTATCCCGATAGAACAGCTCTGAAGAGCAACCATCATGAATCGAGCTGTTAAACCAACATCAAGTTTATTTGCCTTCTTTAAAGTCGTTTTCATTGTTAATAAGTCGTTACCTGCTCGGCTTCCCACACAAGCTATATACACTCGAGTGTGTCTTGTTTGCAACTAATTGGCTTCGCCCGTGTTTACTGCAGGTGGTTAATTTGGACGTGGCACGGCGGCGAGCCGTCTCGTGGGACGTGAACAGCCTCCGCTGGGTTGTCTCCCTCCAAAGAGGACGGCGTCCTCGCTTTGATTCCGGAGCCAAAATAGCATCGGGGCGCGGTGGCCCGTCACAGCCTTCATCCGTGCGACCTCCGACCCGCAGTAATGCGAAAAGCCACGGCGAAAGTGGCACTATGTCCCGAAAATATTTTCGTCTTTCCATGGAGACCCTTGACAGTGGCACTTGGAAATAGCGCGCGGCGGTTTAACAAGTGGGAATGCCGCGGCACGTGTAAGTGTGCGCTGATTTTATTTTCGGAGTCGGGAGCGCGTCGCGTGAGCCGTGCTCCGGTCTCTGGTGACCGTGCCGCCGCCGCCGGGTATTTATGGATTGTGCGTTACAATTGCACGTCTGTCCCGAAGGCGAGCGGTGCACGGGAAGGGACGCTCGAGAACGAGACTCGCGCACGTCGGAAAAGCGACGCGCCGTTTACAATTGACTCGCGGTGATTTTTCATTTGCAGCTAAAATTAAGGGGGCGGCACGGTGGTGCAGTTAGTATCGCTGCCCCCTCACAGCAACAAGGGCCTGGGTTTGTATCCCGGCTCGGGTGCCTTTCAGTGTGGAGTTTGCATGTTCTACCCGTGTCCGCGTAGTTTGACGCCGCCACAGTCTAAAGACATGCTGCTGCATAGGTTAATTGGCCTGCGGAACAAATTGCCCCTGGTGCCCTGTGATGGACTGGCGTCCCATCCTGGGTATAGCCCTGCCTTGCGCCCTGTGTCCGCCGGGATAGGCTCCGGCTCACTCTAACCCTGTACAGGATTAAGTGGTTTCTAACCATGAATTAATGGTACTAAAAAGAAAAGCGGTTAATTTAATGGGATGTTGATAAAGTGAAAACCACATGTTGACTGATGTTAAAACTGTCCCCTGCTATAAAATTGCAGATTAAATATATGGCTCCGTAAAAAGTTTACAAACTTTCGACACGTGCCTTGAGCAGAAGGGTGTGTGTGCAAGGTGAACATGAGCTCCCCGCTTGGCACGCACGGCGCGAGGCGCACACACAGGAACACGGAAACCGTGTTCCTGGACTCAAACGTCAAACGCTGCCAATTAATCACTTCGTGAACTCGGTTACGTTTTAAGCACATCGTTGTGTGTTTTTGATAAAATAACAACGCGGCAGGATAACGCGGCGGGAAAAAATCGCCGGTCGCAACTCGCCCGTTTGCGTCGCACGCTTGGTCGCCCGATTGTTTGTGCGCGGGGAAGCGATAGCAGAACAAAACACGCTCTTCAAAAAGTCAAAAGCTAAGCATTTGAAGAATAGTTTCTCAAAATAGGAATATTTGTCCCTATCCGGGCTGTGTGTGTTTTGGGTGCATTTGTACGCGTTCATCGTGCAGCGCGTTTCGAGGCAGCGCCGCTCTGTGCGCGGATAACGGAGGGACGCGGCATGTCACTCCGCGCGAGGCTAGACGGCGCCTACCACGTGGGAGGCGAAACGTCGCGAAGGAGGAGGAACGCTCGACACGGCTAACTCGAAAGGACAGCTCCTGAGAGCAATTCTCATACATCGGGACTTGAAAACCTACAACATTTTCAGGTCCTGTTTCATTCAGCGTGTAACGGAAATGGCCCAAAATATGAAGGACACGCGGCTGATATTTAATAAACCTGTAACATTTTAGTATAATGCAGAAGCTTCCCCGCCGTTGGTCCTTGCATCCTATTTCCACAGGTCAGCTTTTCCTGATGTGGCCAAGTAACACGTACAGTACAGGAAATGTACATTAACCTATGTCCGACTGGAAAACGTGACAAGCTCGAGGTTGGCTC
The DNA here is from genome assembly GCA_036362915.1 of Geotria australis. Taxonomy (NCBI): domain Eukaryota; kingdom Metazoa; phylum Chordata; class Hyperoartia; order Petromyzontiformes; family Geotriidae; genus Geotria; species Geotria australis. The sequence goes on along the minus strand of JAZEWU010000002.1, from coordinate 6,755,871 downwards.
TTGTTAGTTTGTACATTCCCATCCCGCGATGCCTTTAATTGCCACTTCTGCCGACATTCTTGGGCTGTGGTCATCCCTGTAACAGCTGCTTCGCTCAATGGGGCCTCGCCAGCTGCAATATCATCTGTATCTGCAGCACTGCAGCATCCGGATGCTGCAGTGCTGTAGACACAGCGATTCAACGATACTGCGAACCTCATTACATTTCCACGAGGGGCGAATTGGCGTGCTAAAATGTTAAACATCATAGAATACTAATTAGATTTGTTTTTCTCAGTGCGGCTAACTTGTTCAGCATTACATGCCCTAATTATGACGTAACCGCCCATGCATGGCAATGGAAAAAACATTATAACGTAAAGCTCCCGTGTCAGTCTACGGTTGGAGTAAGGCCTCCCCGCGCCGTGCCGATCTGAGGTAGCATTCACGCCCGCATAGTGACAATAAGGAATTGGCGGTCTCATGATGAATACATGAGAACACATGGGGATCAACACATGGGGGGTCAGCGTGGCAACATCTCTCAGTGCTCACCCATGCGTGGGAGGCCGATGAGCCGCCGGTGGCTCGCCTCCCCCTCGCCCCAGCCGATTTCCTTGCACCCCTGCGGGCTTACACACTGCTCCTTTCATCCTCGTGCCTCCCCCCACCATCCTCTCTCTCTCTCTGCTTCTGCTCTCCCCGTCAGCACTGCCCTCCAACCACCACCACCACCACAACCAACCCACTAACCCACCTCCATTCACAAACGTGCATACTCTGTGGCGACGCTCCCGTGCCTATGAATAGGCGAATTTTGTTCTCTCCACTTGGCGAAAAAACATTTATGTTTTCGTCGAGGTCTCCACCCCAAGTGGAGTTGTCATCCGAGACGCGGGGCCACTCTGTCAGCCGCCGGTGCGTGCGCACGTACGGCGTCTTGTTTTTGCTTCTCAAAGAACCCGCGGCTTGTATTGGTTCCGCGGGGGCGCTCCGGGGTTGGGACGGCACCTCACGGGTGTCCGATAAACGCCACCAGCCCGGCCGCCGGCCCGCCTCGAGTCGAGCGGCAGATGTTTCACTCGCGATACCGTGGCTGTCGAGCCGTTTGTCCTGGCGCTGTGATAAAGAAAGCCATGCCTTGCGCAGATAGCCGCAGATGCGCCGAATGCCACGATGCTGGGGGCCGGTGCCTGTTACTCGGCTCGCCGCTCGCTCGGCGCGAGTCGCGATAAGCCGCCGCACGGAGATTGCGGACCGGGGAGCGGCGGCGGTGCTGCCTGCGTCGCAATCTGGGCTGGAAGGTGTCGTGCTCAGTAAGACATTACGCGCCGGATAAGCGAGTTTCATCGCAGTTCTGCGTCTCCACATGTAATGCGTGTTTTAGTGCATTAAACACGTAGGCTTTTGCGACCAATAGTATGCATGATAATAATGTGTTTTTGGGTTTGGTCACGTAAATGTTTGCTCTCTTGACACACCGGTGTGCTGAAGTAGTAATAGCTTGGCACGTTCTGTTCTGTTCATGTGGCAACCCCCTTACTAATTGGCTGTGTCGGGTGGAGGTGGGTTTAAGACACTGACGTGACTCAACCCCAAACATACTTTATTATGTATATTTTTGTCATTCAACATATTGGCTTTCCAGACCTTGTGCACAATTAAGAAACACTGGTGAGACTTTTACCAATTAGATCTCACCAGCAGTCATTTCTCTTTAATTATACCAGGATTACCAGACGTTATTTCCAACAGTACATCATCTAAAGTTCTAAACTACTGCCCAGCGTGTTGCGTCACGAGACGTTGGGGCCACGGTGAACCGCCGGTGCTACGAAGCTACGGGTTCTTGCTCTGCCTTTTAAGAAACTCCTTGGTTTAATTCCTTCCGTGGGACCCACCGTTCTACCCACGGAGCATTCTGCGTTCGAGTTTAATAATAGGCGGACCCAGGCCAGCGCCTCGACACGACAGCGGCCTCACGACCGCTTCGCCGGACAGCGGCGGCGGTGGCGGCAGCACGATCATTTTCAGCTGCGAATAGGCGAGGTCACGGACCGACATTCAGAGTATGAGAGAGCCGACGGCAGCTATGCGGATTGATCACGCCCGCACGTGACTTTAAGTTTGCATCCATAATACGGAATGTGAGCACGCCGCCAACAACTCTGCTGGGAAAGGGGCCTTCACGGGAATTGCTTTCGGTGCGGTCGAACGTGACACGGACAAGACCGCAAACCAAAAAGTCCCGGGACTCTGCCCGACACCGACCACAACTTTCCGACGCATCCACCATGCGCTCGCTCGCGCATCCAGACGGTTACAGGTAAAGGTGCAGCCCTGTAACCGTGCTGCTGGCTCCGCGTCAATTGTGGCCAGGATGGCCTTCACGGGCAGCAGCTCTGTAGAGCATCTCTAGCGGGTATTTGGTCTACTCTTTCGTGCTGCTCAGGCGTTTTGAAAGAGCTTGGAGTACCCATACCGTAAGGTTCAGGGTGAGAATTGCCCCTTAAGAGTTGTTCTTTCGGGATAACCGTGTGGAGCGTTCCTCCTCGGCTATCCCGAAAGAGAATCTCTTAAGATTAATTCACGGATATTTCAAGCCCTGAAAACCTACATCAATAATTTGAGCTTGGAAATTCTAACATAAACTCCAACTATTACCATTCCACCAAATACTGAAGAGCTTCCCGTGCCATGGACGGATGTGTCAGAGGGGGTTAATCCATACTTTACCGAGCTAGTCCAGTACGGGTTGATTCGAGCGGATGGCTCTAATACCACTCACCACTGATGATACCCGTGAACGGTTGTAACCCGGGTCATCGCGAGAGCCCAGTGCAGCGTGCTAACCTCTGCCCCCCGCTGCAGCCCCCACCTCGGATGCCCGCGTAACGGTGCCCGTGCACGCGGAGCAGTGATGCAAAAAGAAACAAAAAAACACTCGATGAAGTTCGACGTTTCACTGCCCTATACGACGTTTCGGGCAATGACGCTTCTTCGTCCGACGGCTTGGAATGAGGGCGAACCATAACTGTACGCGTGTGTATGTATTCGTCGTAGGGCCCATGTTATTGACGTACTTGGTTAATTCGGCGACTCGATGTTTGCGAGTTCCACGTGGGAGCGACAAAACGTGAACCTACTCAGACCCTACCACACCCCCCCCAGCGCTCCCAGCATTGCTCCCGGCTCATTGAGTCCGCGACTCGTGAATCAGAACACACAGAGACAGAGAGAGAGACATTCCCCTCCCGCAGTTGACGTCAGCACACTCGCATCTTTGATGTTGCTACTCACACTCCCGCGGCGTGGATGGATGATGGGGCGAGTGGGTGACTTCGTCGAGTGAGGGGGAAGGGAAGTTGAAGGGGATAGAGGTGGGGAGGACTGGGCGAGGAAGAGGAGGACTCGAGGCGTTTCCCTGCTCCGCCTTCTCGCCCACACCCACCCAGCCACCCAGCCCCGTCCCGTTCACGAGCACGCTGCCAGAAGCGCGCACCACGTTACCCCGCTCACTCACTCACTCACGCTTAGTGCAGCCCTGCAGCAGGGACACCCGCCCCCCCCCCATAGCGCCGCCGCAGAAGCCCTCGAACGGCGGCGAGACAACCCGTAACCATCGACAAGAGCACGGCAAGAAAGTCAACGAAGAGCTGCTTGCAAACTCTAACAACTAACCCTCGACCCGGACCGGCTCGCTTAATCCGCGTAACGGTCCTAAACTTTATTTTTCGTTTTTGTACAAAAGTTCCGGACGTTTTCCTTTCCTTCGTGTGTTATTTTCGTAAATCTTATCGCCGTTGCTCTCTCACGAGATTATCGATTTCGAGCTATTTGCTGCTAGTAATTTATTCACCGCCGAGCCGACTCTGGATCGCGCCGCCTTGCAGTGGAGGGAGACCCGACTCGAGCAGCGATGAGTGGCAGCACCTGCGCTCTCTGGGCGGCACTGTTGAGCGGCACCCTCCTCTGCACGGTGCAGGTGAGGCGCCTCCCTCCCTCGCTCGCGCCCCGTGTGCGGTGCAGTAGCCTCGCGTGTGCGCTGCCCGGCGGCCGACCGTGATGATTCGACTCGACCGTCCCCGCGTTTATCCGACTCCCTCGTGTCGCGACACGAGAGAGTGCGAGCGCGGGCCCACTTCGCTCTCCGGCACCGGCTTTCACCGTTTCGCTCGATCGGCGATCGGACTTGCAAGGAAAATAATGAAGGAATGCCGTGACAGTTGACCCCCGCTGTTGACTTCAACGACTTATCATCGTTACTTAACCGTGGGTTTGTTTTCTTTCTGCATTATCCAGGTCGTGAGAGCGGAGAAAAGAGCAGGTAAGCTTGGCCCCACACACACACACACACGTGTGCTTCTGCGCAGTCAGCACATTTTTGGGATTCCTGCCGCTTCGCCACGCGGTGCAGTGTGATCGCGACGCTGGAGCGGATCCTCGTCAGCAGTGATTAAATAGGCGTGGGTTTTCGCCGGGCACTCCGGTTTCCTCCCACAGTCCAAAGACACGCTAACGCATAGGTTAATTAGCTTGTGGACTAAATTTCCCCCGTGATGGACTGACGTCCCATCATGGGTATAGCCCTGCCTCGCGCCCTGTGTCTGCCGGGATATGCTCCGGCTCACCGCGACCCTGTACAGGATTAAGCGGTTTGTGCAAATGGATGACACTGGATGGATGGGTGCCCGCGACGCGCGTTAGCGCATTCGCTATCGCTTACAACAACACCACGTGCCCCGCGACATTTCCAACAGGTGGCAGTCATTCATACACCTGAGCACGTGGAGCTGATGCTCCCCCAGTGGTAGATGGGTATTTGGATACTTGCATTCGACAGGTGGTATTCAGCGACTCCGCGCGTAAAACCCGTCACGTAAATCATCCCTGTCGGACAACTTCAGAGCAGGTTGACATTCGCAGTAACACACAACCGTTGGCCTTTGCGCGATCACGCTGGTGGGGTATTGTTGTTGCGCTGGTGGGTACGTCGTTTAAATATTACGGCGACTGTCTTCACCGTGCGTATTATGCATACCGCGTGCAGTCATCAACATCTCGATGCCACCCACGAGCGCAGGGCGGGTTGCCGCGTCACACTCGCGGGTTCAAATCCGTGGCTTGCTTGCTCGCCTGCTCGCTTGCGGAAACTGCGTAAAGTTTTTAAAAAAACACAAAAACCCAACTTGTCCAAACAGACCCGCTGGCCGCTTTGGACGCGAGGCTGCACAGGTACGAGGTGGTCACGCCCGTGGCCACGGATTCGAGCGGGAGGTTCGTCTCCCGGGTCGTGTCCTCTCGGCACGAGACGGACCCGCCCGGCTCCGGCGGCAGCGCGCACCGCCGTGCGCCCCGGAGCCTCCCCGCGAACGGCACGGCAGCCCCCAGCCGGGCCCCCCGCGAGGACCCCAACTCGCGCCGCTACTTCAACGTGACCGTGTCAGGCCGCGTGTTGCAGCTCAGCGTGCGCCCCGTGGGCTGGCGGCTGCTCGCCCCGGGGGCGACCGTGCAGTGGCAGGAGGACTTCGCCGAGAGCCGGAGAGAGGCCCTGGCCGGACGGGACTGCGTGCATCGCGGCACCGTGCACGGGGTCCCCGGCGCCACGGTCGCGCTCAGCAACTGCGATGGCCTGGTGAGTGAGCGTTACGGTGAGGGTGAGGATTTGACGGTAGGAAAGAAGCTGCCAATGTACATACAGTGTGTCTGCTGTATGTAACGGAACAAGTGTTTTTGTGTATGTTCGCACTGAGAGTACTAAGGTTAAAGCCTTCATAAGCGTAAATTCTATCTGCACAACACGCAGGCTGTTATGTCTTTGGTTTTAACTTTTTTTAATCACTAGTTGATTACGATTATGAAACGTTCACACTATTTCAGCTTTAAATTCACACTTTTGCACGAGCACCATCAACCCTCTTAAGTACTATATTACTCCGGTTTCCTCCCACCGTCCAAAGACATGCTGCCAAGTTAATTGGCATGCTGACTAATTTTTCCCAGGCGCCCTGCGATGGCCTGGCGTCCCATCCTCGGTGTTCCCCTGCCTTGCGCCCTGTGTTTGTCGGGGTGGGCTCCGGCTCACCGCGACCCTGTAGAGGATTGAGCGGTTTCTGAAAATGGATGGATGGATGGTTTTAATGGTGTAGTGTGGTCCCATTGGCCTTGGTGTGAGGAATGAAAAACGTCCCCCCACCCCAGCTCCCCCTATCCAATTCCCTTCATTCGTACCCTCTGTGTATCTGCCCATCCTGCACACTCAATACTCCACTGGGTGGCTCGCAGTTTCAGTTCAAGTGGACAAGAAATTGGTTTTCCAGTGTCGGGCGACGCGTTTGAGCGAGCGGTCGATGCTTGGCATGTGAAAACGGTGTCGGCTTAACTGATGTCGACACACGAACAGCGATCTTCAGCCCTACGAGTAGGACACCCTAATTCGACAATTTTCGTCGGACAGTACAATCGAGCGTGGGTAACTCGTGTCAACAAACATTTGTTTACAAAATTCCTGTCCCTATTGAAAGACCCATCGTGAGCTCACTAAAGCGGCACCCAGCTGCTGCCACCCTGGTCCTGCTGGGAAGCCACGTGGCCTGTATTGGCGAGGCTGGTTGCACGAGCCGACCGTAAAGCACGTCCATCATTCAATTAAACCGCGTGCACGCGTCGGTGCTGAAGCGTTGCCAATGTTATATATAAATATTGAACCGCGTCAATTCTATAATCGTTTGAACGTGAGATATTAAACTATTTTGATCGTTTATTCCCCGTACATGTTATCGAATACTGGTAATGCCTCCGGTGCCCTGTCATGGGCTGGCGTCCCATTCTGGGTATAACCCTGCCTTGCGCCATATGTCTGCCGAGAGAGGCTCCGGCTCGCCGCGACCCTGTACAGGATTAAGCGGTGTCTGACAACGGATGGATGGATGGTATACACGTAGTGTAATCCTGTGTGGATTTGTACATCTAAATTAGAAACCTCGCTGCATTAATCTCGCGGTGGTGCCATCCGTAACCGCAGTCCAGACATTGCATGCAGTATTCTAGCACCCCCTCCCGTGTGCGTGTATAGTTAGCGGTGTGGGGAGCGGTGGCTCAATGGTTAGCGCGCTTGGCTACAAACCTGGTGACCCGAGTTCGAATCCCGCTCACGGCCAACACCAGTTACGATTTTCCGAACCACTCCTGGGCCTCTCCTAGGTCAACTTAGCCTCAAATGAAGCCAAGTTGACCGGTGTGTTTACACTACCACTAAGGACACAAAGGCGGCCGGGCGTTGTCTTGGCCAGTCACCCCCTCGTGTGCCGTGCCGGCCTTCATAAGTGCTCGCTAACAGCTCTTGACCCTACAGTCGGTTAAATCTATATGGGGATCTTTGTCGTTGTTGCTCCGTGCCTGTCAGCAGCCACGGTCTGGGACTCTCGCTTGTGCCTGAAAACAACCCAACACAAACGCACTCACAACTTAATTGCGTGTGGGGTTTCTTGAGTGAAAACCGGTCATATTAAGCAAAGCACTGTGTCTGGAAAAATAAATCTATCCACGTAACTCGATTTTGCCGACTCTCTGCGAATTACAGATGACACGCGCGCTAAATGGGAACAGTGGTTGGCTAATAAAATGTACCCAGCAAAACGTCCTGTACTCGGTGAAACGCTTGCATTGTTTACAGAGGAATTCCACAACATGTTCAGGCCTTCGTTCCTCCTGATATTTTCCAGGTTGCCGCTAGACTGGAGGGAAGGGGGTTGCTTGACCATACTGTGACGTATACTGGACGGGGTGTGCCGAGTGTGGGAAATATTTTCCGGAACATACTTGGCTGAAATTCATCCCCTGGCTGTGGCAACAACAAAACACGGGAACGGTATTCTAATGATTTCACAAATATCAAAAATGACAATCTAGTTATGTAGAAGTAACAACAGGAAAAGGTGTGTTTCTGCTCACAAGCAGAAGGAAGGCGCGACTCCCATCGTGCCTTGGTGGCATTCGCATCATGTGACCACCAACATTGCGTGAACAATGCCCTCAGCGTCGGCGGCTGGAGTAGCAGCTCAACAGTAAGCTGAGCTCGTGCCTGTGTTATTTCGGCCAGACACGCAAAGCATGTTACGGACACAGCTGCAAGATGGGGTACTTTGACAAGGTAACACTCTTGACCACGTGTTTGTGCTGTAACCGACTGAAGTAGCTTGCTCCAAGTGGCATTTGCCCACGGTGGCGGCGGCGGCATTTCCCACGATCGTAGCAACATTACTTACAGTCGTAGCGACGTAAAAAAAACTCCCTAATTATTTGGCCGATAACATCATAATATAGATGAATCATTGTGTGGCAATATGGCTGCATCCTCCGCCTCTCTCTTCGCTTTCCTCGCTACGCCTCTGAGTCGTTCTCTCGTCTCATGAGTACCTTCCACAGCGGAATGAATATGTGCCACGCGTTCTAAATGTAAAATTATCATTACTCACACTCGTGGCAGCATTGCCTACGCATTGTTCATGACCCCCCGTAGAGGAATTGCCCACAATCGTGGTGGCATTGCCCGTGCTCCTAGAGCACAATTGCTTATACTCGTGGCGGCATTGCCCACGGCCGCATGGGCATTGCCCAGAGGCCCCCGGTGGCCGTGTTGGAGGCAGCCGTGCCCCGGGCTGCCGGCGATCCCCGCGTGACCCCTGGAGCCCGGGCTCGCTCGGCCCCCCCCCCCTTCCGTGCTCATGGAAAACACGTGCAACGACACGGCAGGGGCACATCATCGCGGCTCCCAGGAGCGGCTAGGCATTCGGGGAATCCCTCTCCTCGCTCGGCTCGCCCCGCTTGCATGTGCCATGCTG
>JAZEWU010000002.1:6707275-6743573 GCA_036362915.1 Geotria australis | reverse complement strand
ACGTACAGTAATATTTACAGCGTTTACTAATGTGCTGCAGCAGCGAGAATTCTTGGTGAAAAAAAAAAAAATAGCCAAAGGGATTATTCACAAAAAAACACTCTCTACGGTTTGTAATTAGGCTACCTCAACCCAGTTTTTTTTTTCCCCCCCGCTTTCAAAAGCCGTTTCCTCTCTAAGTGCGGCATTGCTTTGTGCTTTTTGTCCGAAAATTGTTCCAACTGCTCACCTCCCTTTACTTGGCATGCGAGCCGGAGCCAGAATGCGGCGCATGGCCTAGAGCGGCCCTCGTGGTCACCCCTTGATTCACAGTGGTCGTGACTCTCCTTGTAATTTGCGCACTCCGTGATGTGGGTAATTTAGCGAGCACCGGCCCGCCACTCGTTTCCATTCCATTCGCCGGCCGTGCGTGTCGACACCCACAATGTTTTCAAGAACACAACAGCGATTCCGGAGTGAACCTCGGAGTTGACGAACATTTTTTGAAATGCCGCAATGCGTGAATGAAAGCGTAGAGACAAAGTCCAATATATTTATGACGATACCGGATCATTCATTGACGAGTATATTTTTGTTGTGGGAGGTTAACCGCAGAAGGCAGACTATGCAGAGCAGGGGGAGAACACACAGAGTCCACACAGACAACGCACCTGAGGTGGGAATCGAACCGCCTCGGGCAGGACCTTCTTTCCGCGGTGCGGATGTTACCACCGCGCCACGCTGATAAACGCGCGCGTCAAGGAGACGCCAGCGACACATCGCTGACAGCACAACCGTCACGATGGGCGCCGTGACACGATGACGTCGGCGCAGCTCCCACGCTAGCCGCTCGCTGCATAGCGCGTGGGAGACCTGTGCCACCCAGCCGCCCAAGGTCTTGAAATATAGGTCCCTCGTTGATGGCAAAAAAAAACCCGTCTCGTCCACTGAGAATAGGTGCACCAGCTCGGTTCAGGCAGAGACGTTGTTGCCACAAATAATTTACACAAATGAACGTGCGCACGAAAACCTTCGGTTGTTATTGCACATGGTTTCTGAATTTCTCGCCGCTTATTAAGAAGCAACCCTGTTGCGCGCATTTAAAACCCCGTGGCACTGTACGTCCCCGATGTTTCCAATTGTTCGATTAATACCACGTGCATGGGCCGTGCTTTCTCTGCGGCGGCGGCGGCGGCGGCGGCGTTCCGTCAAGAGCAGAAATTAACAACACGTTACGACTCAAAACGAGGCAGAAATAAATTATGATGAGGGTGTTAATACCGTCGGGCAGCTGAGAAATCAGGTTTCACGCGTTGCACTATTTGAGACCTTGTTGCTTGTTTTGGATGAGGTTCTCTTTCCCAGGGGCCTAAAATTACCGCGATATGTTATGTTACGGGTCTTCTTGTTGTTATTATGGGTGCGAGACTATCACGTGTAAGCCCGCGCACGCCTTAACTGCCCGCTGTGATGAATGTTCTCTCCTCTGCCACTGTTAGCGACTGTTACAGTACTAGGGGAAAATATCCGCGCCGTGTGTGTATGTATATAGTCTGCTTTATCAATCATTGTGAATGGCGGCTGACAAGTTCCTGCCTCGGTGAACTTAGGTATACGATTACAGGTTAATAAAAAGTAATGACATTTCATGTTACATATTTTTAATCAGGGCGGCACGATGGCGTGGTGAGTAGCGCTGGCACATCACAGCAAGAAGTACCCGGGTTCGAATCTCGGCTTCGGTGCCATTCTGTGTGGAGTTTGTATCTTCTCCTTGTGTCCATGTGGGTTTTCGCCCGGCACTCCGGTTTCCTCCCACAGTCCAAAGACATGCTGCATAGGTGAATTGGCCTAATGACTAAATTGCCCCCGTGCCCTGTTATGAACTGGCGTCTTATCTTGGGTATAGCCCTGCCTTGCGCACTGTGTCTGCGGGGATAGGCTGTGGCTCACCGCAACCCTGTGCAGGATTAAGCGGTTTCTGACAATGATGATGATATTTAAATCAAAGGGACAGGTTTCGATGATTTGTTCACGTCGCCTTCACGGTCCAAATCACGTTAGCACGTTGTCCATACTGCAGTGTTAGACAAATGAACGTAGAAGTTCTTACTCGGTATTGTACGATAGTAGGCACCGACTGAGACGCGGTGTCACGAGGCGGAGCTGGAACTCGCCTGCGAGACCGCACACTTGTTCGACAAGTCACCCCGCTTTCATTCATTCACGTCAATCGCTTTCATTCATTCACGTCAATTGCTTTCATTCAGACCTTGTGTCAGTCAATGGCATGTACCGCAACTATCAGCGAAACGTCGTTCCTTCATTGTTAATGCTGTCGGTTTGCTCTCCAACATACCGGTGTGCTGAAGTAGTCAAGAATTGGCACCTTTTCTTCACGTGACAAACCTCACTAATTGGCTGTATCGGATGGAGGCTGGTTTACAACACGTATCTTTTTTACGTGACCTCACCCATAAAAAGAGCCATACTTATGGACACGTACCGCTTTCATTCAGTCATTCCTACTCCGTCTCATTCAACAACGTCTACCGCTTTCATTCATTATTCTGTCATTCGTACTCTGTGGCGTTCATTGACGTGTACCACTTTGGTTCGTTCAGTCGTTACTTTGTGCGTCGTTTTAGTTTACCGGCCGGCGAGCGAGCGAACGAGCGAACGAGCGAGGCGCTTCCACGCTTGCTCTTCAGGAACGACGCCGAGCGCGGGCAGCTGAGCGCGCCGCGCGCGCGGGCGGGCGGTGCGGTTGTGTCGTCGAGTGCGTGCGTGCGTCGACGCGCGCATGAGAACCGCTCGTGTGTCACTAAACCCGCGACACATTTTTCCACGGGCATGCGGCCTTCCCTGGTAACGGGCCACCTGATTGAGGTGGGAAGGCGACCGGGGGGGAGTTTAGCGAGTCGCCGCGGAGAGGTTAGCTGGGTTGGCCCCATTGTGGTTCTCCAAATGAGATCACTGCGGGCCACTGTTCCACGCTGAATGGAGCCCTGTCAGCTCTGAGCCGACTAATGGGCTGTGGGGCATGTACTGACGTCAGCCCGGCTGCCCTGCACAATGCCATGATGTCATATTCTGGCACCGCCTTAGGAGTGAATCTGCTTTTAAAATAAAGGCCACTCGTCTCTTACTAACGGGTCATTTCATTACAAGCGAATGACAATCAACCTAATAATGCTCGCCGTGCATCCAAAGCCTCTTATTGATTTTGCCCGATTGATGTGGATTATTCAAAGGAGAATCGGAGGGAGTGACGCTTTAATTATTTCACGTCGTCTCAAAAACTGCGAGCGTTCTCAGATAATTTTCACTAGTTTATCGGCAATCGCCGAGGGATTGGCTCAATGTGAATAATAGACGAGCATTGATGTAGATGGAATTAAACGATTCAAAGGAGACGTAACAAAAGAAACCCAATTAAGCAGGCGCGGAGTAACAAATATATGTATTTGAAGCTTGCTTTTTGATAGAGGCTTAAATTATCTCAAAATTGCTCAATATGGAAACAATAAACGGATTCCTTCGTGACAGCAATCCATTGTGGCGCGGGGAGCTATAGACAACGAGAGGAGGAGGAGGAGGAGCAGGAGGCGCGGGGAACAAAGATGCGGTTGAGTGGCCCTCTGTCCGGTCGCGGGAATTCACAGGCGTCCACGCTGGGTGCAGCCGGCACAATTTACATTCCCGCACTAAAATTTACACGAACCTTAACCTCACGGCTCTTTTGTTTGGTTTCCCAGTTGTTATTTTGTTTGGACCTGAATGCCCTTTTCATAGGAGGCACACAACGGTAAACTACACTCTTTGACTTTCGTGGCATTGTTGAGAACCCGGCCCCCGTGATGTTTGCCATGCACTTTATTTAATTACTTGCACGTTTCCCCGCGCGTGGTGAAACTGGATTATTTTTCTCCACGGCTCTCTCGCGGTTAACTTGGGAAAACAGAGCTGTGGGTTTCTCGACCCGCCTGCCATACGTCTTGCATACCCCTCGATGGGCCCAGAGGGATGTGGGCACGAGAGCACGTGGTTTGGCTTTTACAGTCCGCGGTGCACGTTAGAAAGCCCGCTACCCCCTTCGCCGTTTCAGGTTCTTCACACTTGACCTTAAAAATTAATCGGGCTCTGCCAGGCTGTGACTCACGGCCCCTCGGCCCCTCGGCCTGCGACAACGGCGCTAAGTGTGAAGGTGGCACTGTAGGTGGCCGATTTCAAAAGTTTCACCGACATAATATCTTTGTGCTGATGTAGGTTTTCACGGCTCGATTCAGCTCTTCGGAGCTGTTCTGTCGGGATAGCCGTGTCGAGACGGCTCTCCCGAAAGAACAGCTCTGAAGAGCAACCATCAACATATTTTTCAATCACACCAAACGTCCGTGTGTCTGTCAGTCAGATGTATAATAACTAGCGGAATCCCGTAAAGAGCTTGCGAGCTCACTGGGTATTTTTCTGCTGGAATCATAAACATCTATCTATCTAATCCACTGCTGGATGAATGCCTTCCCATGGTATGTAAGTCATGGTCATGGGGATAGTTTGACCATACTTCACCACACTGGTCATGGCGGGTTGGTGAAGGAGGTGATTATCACAAAGCACTGATCTTAGCCATGGCCAGGAAACAAACTCAGGTTGGTGGGGTCGTAGTACAGTGCACTAACCGCTGTTCCACCTCACCAGTCAATTGTGGCTATTAATACATGTCTCCTATGAAAAGGCACAGGGTGGCACAGTGAGTAGTGCTCTTGCCTCAAAGCAAGAACGCCTTACTTCGATTCCCAGCCTGGGTGCCTTCGCGTGTCCACGTGGTTTTTTGCCGTCCACTCGGGTTTCCTCCCACAGTCCAAAGCCATGCTGCCTATTTTAATTGCCCCCCAGTGCCCTGTGATGTACTTCTGTCCCAGGCTGGGTATAGCCCTGCCTCGTGCCCTGTGTCTGCCGCGATAGGCTCTGAGCTTATCGCGACCCTATACGCGACTAAACGGGTCCTAACACCGAATCTATAATAAACCGCACATTATTAAAACAAGAGGTCATCACCGCATCTATCTATTCAGCATCCGGTATATAATTCTGAGGCGCACCGCAGCGAGAACGTGTAAATGCTTCTGGTCGGGTCGAATATTTACGTTGCGTTTTAATTCGAGGCTTGCCTAGCACGGACGCCGGAGACCTGGCATCTGCCGCTCAGGGAAATGAAACTTCTTTAGTGCTCACAGCGGTCGTTGCCGAGATTGGATCTGCCTCGCAATGGAGAGTCGGGCCGAGAGCTGCCTCTCTGCCAGGACACGCGAGGGGGGCCCAGCCGTGACGCGGCCGGCGCGCGGCCTGCCCACGCTCTTCGCGGAACTCCGAATCCTTCCGTTCGTCCCGTTGTTTGCCGCGGCCCACGAAACAGAACTCGGCTACAACTGCTCGCGGTGGCCTTTCACCTCCGGTCCCAATTATAACGCGAGAATCGAGCTCGTCCGTATAATGCTGACGCGAGGAGTTTGACTCTTGCGGAGCCAGGGGGCCTGAAGTGTGAAAAAGCACAGCCATCATTCACCAGGTCGGCTGTACTTGATATACTACCCAGTCAGAACGTAACCTAAAGTTTCGGTAATGTATTGCTTACAGGAAATGCTTGCCGGCTTTGTGATGTATAGTGTATAGGGTTTACTAGGACGAGAAATTAACGCGTAAACATTAATTTATTCTTGTGTTTTGAGACAAAGCAGTTTAACCTGAAACCGTATATTTTACACAGAGAAAGTGTAATTACATAGTGTACAGGATTGCACCGCAAAGTAAGAAACTTGCAGATGTTTAATACACAGAGAGAATGTGTATTACTGCGTGCAGCGTGTTTAAAAAAAGAGGGAGATATTTATTACATTATTTATGTACTATCACCGCGGGGCTTTAAAATGTGGCAAATATAGCGCAGATGATGTTCCGGGAGATTATGTAAGGAAGCGGAGAGTAGGCCAAGGATATTCCTTTAAAATATGTTCGCAACGCAGGCCCTGCAGCCCCTCGGCTCGCAAAGCTCACAAATATACGTTACGTTTCTGCTACACCGAGTCTCGTTCGCAAAATAGATCGCACGCAAACTTGCGCGCGTTTAAACGACGCGGAGCGTGAATAAACCATCCTCGTTCATCCGAGCTGCCTGTCAAAGTGTGAGCCTCCTTTTCCAATAGAGCTGCCAGGAGACTGGTCACTGCTGCCATCCGAGAGCATTCGATTTGCCTGGGTGGAGCAGCGTTGGGGAGGAAGTGTCGCCCAAGATAAGGCAGGCGAAGCGTGACCCACTGGCACGTCGCGACCAAAACGTTCACGCGAAATGGGTCACGCACTGATGCGTCATCCCGCAATAAAGCTTTCAAAATTCCTGAAAATGCTTTCGCCCGTCCCATCGTACGGGGAAAAAGACGTGGCCCACCTGTGTCACCCTATTATTCAAGGGCCGCACACCGAATCCAAATTGTTTTGATTTAGGTCACGTATTTGTATAAACTGCCTGGTGAAGGGCAGAGGGGTTGCTGCCAAAAGGTCAGGGTGCTAAGCAAATAGAAACGGGAAGATTAATGTTCCCTCTGTGGAAGTGAAAAACCTACGTCATTCTAAATTCACTCCAACTGTAGTAATGCCAGCACTCTTTAATAAAGCACCTGTTCAGGTGCAAGCGGCGATGGATTGTTTTTTTTAGGAAAACGCAATGTGCGACGTGGTGCATATGCGTGTGCGCGCGTGTTTGTGTGTGGTTTGGTGTTTTTTTTTTATATGACCACACAGAGGCTACACAGAGCACCTCTTTATTCAAGCACAACGGCCACGCGCTTTACAAGCAAACAAGGCTCGATTCGCCTACAAGGCATGAATTAGCGGACATAACTACGGGACAAATCCCTTTTTTTGTGATATATGTATAACGTTTGCGAGCTTTGTTTTGCCGTAATAGGTTGTTGGCCAAGCCAAAGGCAGAGTTGCGTCCGCTATTGCAATAACGAATTGCGGGGCCCTTTGCAAGTGAGTTGCCAGAAAAATACGCGGATCAGAAATGTGTGCGGGCCACCCATTCTAACCGCCATGCGCACAGTTCTCAGGCTTGGTTTAGCTGAACCTCACGCGAGCAAGTATGAGAGGCTGCCTGCTCTCAGACGCAAGCTGAATGTACGTACGAACGGATGCTTTATGCCCTAAGCTGCTTACGGTGATTTGAATGACCTTGCTTTTTATGGGGTTAGCAGGGTTTTAAATTTCACTCTTTCTGCCTTTCGCTTCCTCTCTGTCTCTTTAGCGACCGCGGTAATGCACCACTATGGTCCGTACCAACTCAAAAATAAAACCTGGATTAATTACGCTAGACTGTGTACAAATGCCAAATATTTACAAGCCCAGTTCCTGTTTGGTGCATGATCGCAGAGGCTTTTTATACGAGATCTTAGTGTCTCTCCATTACTGGTTATGTCGAAAGAACCACGTTCTGTTTGATCACGGAAGTGCAAATATGTATTTTTCAGATTTATACAGCTGTACGCTCTAAGTTTTCCTCTTAAAATTCTATTGCTGGCAGTGCAGTAGCAGTGTTGGGTCCTTGCTGAAAATTCTGCCCCTTTTTTAAAAGGTATCCCTTGCTTGAGTCTACAGGGTTCTGATAAAGTTGGCTACAAATCTCTTTCATTTAATTATGTCCTTTTCGGAACAATTTTCCTCTTGTCTTCAAGTCGTTCGTTGATTGAAATGGTCAATACACATTGCACGATTAAATTAAGTCTGGGAATAAATATCCGTTTGCCAAGCGTGTGGTTTTCACACTCACACATTGGAAATTAGAGTGTGCCATTTACCAGAATTACGCATGCTCTTACAAGTGATGAACATGCACTTCTGATGCAAATATAGCTTTAGATAGATGTTTATTATTCATAGTGAGGTTCTGTTTGTGAGTTTAGGTCATGTGAAGGTGTGTAAGTGGAGTGCACCCGTCGATATACCGGAGCAAACGAAAGAGCACAAATCTCACTTACCTCAAAAGATGGTACCGACGTTTCGCTGGCATTACAGCTGAAAAATACTCAGTGAGCTTGCAAGCTCTTTACGGGATTCCTGCGGCACAACAAACACCTTTACCCGCGAATATATATCTCACAAATTGATAGGTTAAACACTCTTTATGATCACAACATTTGAGCGATGTGCATGTATTGTGCTTATCAGATTGACTATATTTACCTAACCCTACAGGTTTGAATAATGTCAAACCGTTGCCTTTCTTGACTTAACCTCCACTTTGTTGTGTTGGTGTCCTGGGCAGAATGGTGACTTTATAAACTATATTTGCAAATCGAACACACCCTGTATCTCGCTGGGATTATTGCAACGTCCCGTGTGCCGATTATAACTGCCTTGAGCCCGTTATTTACAAGACTCCTAGGGTGGCGTTTCTTTGCAAGCGACTTCCCTGGCTTTGTTGGGTTTTGGTGGCATTAGACAGAAAGACCATTTCCTTCCTCATATTTAGGCAAGTATCAGTTTGCAACGCGTGCTATTCTGACGCAAATATGATGGCGTTCCTCAGCATTTCACATTTACATTCGTTTGTTTAGTCAATATTGGTTTTAAACGCTGCGTGATTC
This sequence comes from Geotria australis, assembly GCA_036362915.1. Classification (NCBI taxonomy): domain Eukaryota; kingdom Metazoa; phylum Chordata; class Hyperoartia; order Petromyzontiformes; family Geotriidae; genus Geotria; species Geotria australis. Next base: position 6,734,952 of record JAZEWU010000002.1, on the reverse strand, counting down.
CTCGCAAACTGGTTGAGGCTTTGTGTACGGTTGGGGGGTGTCAGGTTAAATGTCAGTAGCTTTTTTTTCCCATTCCAAAACCCGCTGGTGTTGTGTTATTATTTATTATTCCCCGCGAGTGCTATATCTCCTCAACGAGCGTTTCCACTTTGAGCGAAATCAGCGCCGCTGGGTTTGCTCGTGTGTTTTTCTTGCAATGCGCGAGGGATAATTAAACAAACAATATTGCATTTCACGCGAATCAGTTACACGGGGGGTGGGGAGCGAGCTATTAATTCGTGTAATTGCGGCTGTCAGAGTGAAGGAAAATGCGGCGCACCTGGCCACCTGCTTTGAGCGAACCCGGACTTGTCCATCGCAAAATAACCGCCAGGTGAACACACCGCAGCTGGGCCACTTGCTGTAAGGTCAAATCACTGAGCTGCCACTGCTCAGCTCGCTTCACCTCAGCTTTCTACTGCTCAGCCTGCCAGTTTTGTCAATTCGCATGTTTGTTGCGTCGCAGGAATCCGCCAAGAGCTTGCAAGCTCACTGGGTATCTTTCTGCTGTGATAACAAACATCTATCTATCTATTAACTCGTAGGCATTAATGACCAATTTTATTCATAGTGAGGCTCTGTTTATGAGTTTAGGTCACGTGGTGCCATCTTTTGAGGTAAGTGATGCATGTGCTCGCTCGTTTGCTCCAACATATCGACGGGTGCACGTCACTTACACACCTTTTTTCACATGACCTAAACCCATCAACAGAGCCTCACTATCTATCTATCTCAGCATTTGCTCCCGTCAGCCCTCTTCCACCTCAGAGTTCCCTTACCTCGGCTTGATTCCCTCAGTGTTCCCCGCACTCTCCTCCCCTCAGCTGCCCCCTCTCCTCACCAGATCCGCCGTTGAAATGCCCGCGAGGGCACGGGCGTGAGGCACGAGTGGGGCACCCTCTAGGCCTTGCCACACGATAACCCAGCGCAGCAACTGCGGCCGTGACAGATCTGTGGGCCGACACCTCCTCCCACCGACCGCGTTCGCCCAGCCCGTCCCAATTACTTGCCAAATGCGGTGATGTCATGGCACAGGTTTAGCGGGCAGTTCCACGAAGTCAAGCAATGTGAGCCTGGCAGTTATCGTGCAAAACGCTCCAAAGATAGATTGCATTCCTCGGGGGTTTGTAAGGATTTCGATGCAAGATGCTGAATTTGAGGTTTCGGAGAGACGCGAGGCTTTCCGCGGCGCGCTCTCGAACGTAAACACGCGTCCGCGCGTGTGATTTATTATTCCTAGAACGAGCGCCCACACTGCAGTGAACCTGCGGCTTTGAGATTCTCAACATTACAGGCATACACCGTGGGGCTTTATGAAAAAAAAGTTATCTTTTTTGAGCGTTGCTATATTCTGCGGCTCGCATCAGCGTTCCGGAGCGTCGTTCCCGGGGCCTTGCTATTCACGTGACACGCGTGGCGATGTGGTGACTGAGTCCCCGGCAGGGTATTTAACATTTAATCCGCTGGGCGTATCGTCTGTCTGTTCCGTTGCCAAAGGTTGCATCACTCAGCACGTGGGAGCGTGGCCTAAATTCAGACGGTGTCTACGGTGCGGCTGCTGCCAAGCGCTCTGCCCGGCCTGCGGGCGCGACAGCTCACTGGGGCCGAGCACATGGTGCTGTTAGACCCCGCTGGTCCTTTGGCAATGAAGGGGGTAGATCGGCGCAGCGGTAACGCACGCGCCTTGCAGCAAGAAATCAGTGGGTTCGATTGCCAACTTGGGTGCTTTTCTGTGTGTCCGTTTGTTGCGCTCTCCCCCTGTTCTGTGTGGGTTTCCTTCACGTTCTCCGGTTTCCTCCCATAGCGAAAACAAAAAGTCCATTGTGACTGGTATTTGCCAAAATAGCATGAAACTGAAAAAATACCTGCTAATTCATCGGTTGGGATTACGCATGACAACAGCGCCACCTACTTGCGAATGCTAGGCAGGACTTTCCTAAAAGGAGTTAAGACTCTGTGAGGCGTTCCTGGGTAAACAAGCACAATCGTACTAATAATAACAATATGCAGAGGGGTTTGGCCGTCACTTCTCAGTTTGTGGAGCTCCTGCTGCCGAGGTGGTGGTGAAACTGTGGCCACGTGTTTCCAGAATGCATAAAATGTGCCGAATAAACGCGATGCACTGACGCGTCTTGCGTTTAACGCGCTGGCAATAGTTCCGTCGGTTCTTCTATTTTCTCTCATGCTGTCACTTTTTGTTTATACAGTCTGTTAAACTAGAATTAAGATTATTGCGACACCTTTTAAGTGTTAACATCTTCTAGCAAGGTACCAATAGAACAATGCCGTAAATATTGTCTTACAGGTTTACCGTGTTGAGCTTTCCCCCTCTCCCGTTCACGACCTACATCAGTAAACTAATCTAACCACATCTATCAGCATGTTTGAACATTGGGTGAAAGGTGCTTCAAAAATGTAAATTATTATTATAATATTAACTAATTAGAATAATGTATGTTTCTGTGTGGAGTTTGCATGTTCTCCCCATGTCTGCGTGCGTTTTCGCCAGGCACTCCGGTTCCCCCCCACAGTCCAAAGACATACTGCCGCATAGGTTAATTGGCCTGCGGACTAAGTTTCTCCCGGTGCCCTGTGGTAGACGGGCATCCCGTCCGGGGTGTGGCCCTGCCTTGCGCCCTGCGTCTGCCGAGATGGGCTCCGGCTTGCCGCGACCCCGTACAGGATCGAGCGGTTTCTGACAACGCATGGATGGATGTTTCTATGTGTACAACAGTTTGCAGATTTCTCCCACGGCTCTCGTGCGTTGCGCCGGGTTGTGTGGCTGCGCGGGAGCCAACGTAACACGAGAGAGGCCGGCGATGCCTCTCCGCTCGCAAAGCCCCGGGATGCAGAGTGATCCTTGTCCCGACACCTGCGTAGCGTTCGATACGCGCGCACAGAGGTCGCCCTCGTCACGCTGCAAACATTAATTGCCTTTCAGCCATACTTCTACACATTACACCGGTAAAAGGGCATGTTAACCCTCCTAACGCCAACAGTCCGAACAAAAAAATGTAACGCACGGTTTTGCCGCCATTAGTCGGCGTCGTGCGTCGCGTTACAACGCTAATAATCTTTTTTAATATCGGGGGAGAGGGGGGATATCCGTTCTAACGGCTCTCGTTTCGCGCCGATATCCCGAGGCTGTTTGATTTGGAAATTGAATGGGGCAAAGCTGCCGCTAAATACGCCGTCGGTCGAGCGTTCCCCCCTCATCTCTTCTGGTTTCTGTTACACTATCAAAAAATAAAACTATGCGGTTTATTGCGAGGGATTTGAAGAGAGCCTTCTTGGCTCGGCTCCAGCACAGCTGGGCCGCCGGCCGTACGCATACCTCTCTCCGTGCCCGGTCCCAGCTGAGGAGCCCGCGCCGCGGACCCTCGAAGAGCTGACACAACGCGGGCCTGTGCGTTAAACCGCGCGCCGCCGCAGCCGCCGCTCAACAATGTGCCGCAGTGTGCCCGAGTTACGTCACGTCCATTTGTGTAAACAGGGTTTTTTTTTCGTCCCCCGCGCGTTTTTATGACCACACATTAATTACATTTCTGTAATTATTGCATTATGTGGGAGGCCGATGTAATTTACTCCGAAATATGTAAAGCAAACATAATTAATGCTGCGCGCTTGCCGTTACAAGTACCGATGGGATTAGGCGTTATGTGACGGCCGCGGAGAGACGCGGGCGGGGAGGGACGGTTGTGCGGCGATTGAGCGTGCGATCGAGCGTGCGCGCGCGTGCGTGCCGCGCTTGCGCTGGCGGCTGATCTGTGACGGATGACGCGACGAACTCGGCTCGAGAACGGCGCGCATCCCTGGCAGCCGGGCGACGGTGAGCGTGCCCGGCGAGCGAGCCCCGATCCGCCGATGGCATCTCTTCCTTGGAGGCAGTGATGCAACCCGAGCAATTTGTGTCATTAGCGGGCGTAATTGCTCGGGTTGCATCAGTCTTGCTCGTTGCGTGCGGAGCAATTATTGGTCATTAAGGATGTCTCAAAGTCTCTCGACAAAGACTCGCCGCCGGGGTGAATCGAGACGCGTCGCGTTAGGTCGTCGAGGCTAAAGGGTTGGTGCCTCGGATAGGGATGGGTGCTCCCTGTATTCTTTAGGTTGATCGATCGCTCGTGTTTTGTCAAAGTGACGGATCGCATGCTGTCCGGCAGTGGTTGTCGAAGCGATCGGACTCTGCCTCAAATATGTGCCGCTGAATCACACAAGCCCAGAGGGCCATCACTTGATGGGATATAGTTGTTTGCTGGAGAGAGACGAAGTAAAGTATATTTATTACCCACTATAATAATAATAGTTTACAGTCCTTTGCTAATCCTCGGCTGGACGAATGTCTCCCTCAGCGTGTCCGTCATGGGAGGGTGTTTGCGTACGTTCACCGCTCATACTCCGCGCAGAATCAGTTTTCATTGCAGATCACTCGTGTTTATGTAATGTATGGAAGGGCTATAACGGTCAGCAGTAACACGTAAAAATATGAGCTTCTATCAATCAAAACATTGCAAGTAATGCAATTAATATTGTTTACTAACTCCCTAATTGGGAGACAATCTCATATGAAATAAGTTAGGGCTATTTGCACAATCGTTTTTCATCATGTGACAATCGTACTTTCAATTCTGTGGGTTAAGAACATTCCAAAGCCATAAAATGTACAAACTTGCTATAATAAATTGTGCAATATGTTATTAGGCAGCACCGCAACCATTACTGTTTTTTTTCTTCAATGGCACAACAGTAAAAAACAAAATTCAAATCGTAAATATTTAAATCCTGATCGCAGGTGCATTACGTGTGGATAAATCCGCAGCGGTACACATACATTGGAATTATATAAGCGGCATCGCCTGCTATAAATCACCGCACAACTAATGTGTCTTCAATTTGAGGGGTTGGCAGCGACGCTCACGTTGGGCAAAAAAAAAAACTCAAGTTCATATTGTCCAAGAACACTGGGCACAATGGCGCTCAGCGTGCTGCCAACCAACGGGTTCTATCGTACGGATGACCGAGCCAGCAAAACGTCCATTCACTCTGGATTTAGTGTTCCCTGCAGCAAAAACCTTCGCGTTTGCACGAGTGCGGCAAGGTTATTTAATGGAGGGCGGGGGCAGGTTTATGGCGAAGAAGCGGCGGAGCCGGTGGGTTACGACCGGTGCCGCTCATCCTTGAAGTGGTTGGACGGTGCTGCGGTCGCTAGACGAGGTTTTTCACACGTGCCCGCGGCCAGCCGTAGCGCGGGTTTCCCACGCGAGAGCAGATTTGCCCGGGCGCACGCGAGATCACCGCCGTCTGCCAAAACTCAGGAGAGGAAATTGCAAAAGAAATCTGGTGATAAGGGTTGTTGCCCTCGTGTATTTTTTGAAAAACTGCCAGTATTCAGCACCATCCTTCGGTGCGTTTCTGCGCCATCTTCGTGTTGCGTAACAATAAAAGCAAGCGTCTTGAGTTTGACGGAGCTCGTAGGTGTCCCTTGATGAATGAAGTATTTTAGTGCGTTAAACCATATTTATCAAAATATGGAATATGTTTTTACAAAACAAAGGTTTGGCTTTGGAGTATAATTCCAATCAACATCGGTCTTAATTGTACCTGCTTATTTGCTCGGTAAAATTGTTACATTTTTGGACGTGACGCCTCTGCACGGGGCGGCCAGAGCAAGAAAATCGTTCAAATTTACCGCTTCGATCAAAATTATTTCTTTCGTAAACGACACGCCTTTTACCTCACGTCTAATGTTATTCTACAAGCGCGGGCAATGCCCGGCAGGTGTGCCACGTGCGAATTGGGCAGAGCGCGGAGCACGAGGATCTCCTGACCCGGCTCCGCGGCGCCATCGCAGCTCCACCGCTCCGACGTGACGCGAGCTCAGCGGGGGGGTGAAAATAACTTGCACTTCTTACCGGTACGGTCGTATCGCAACCCTCCTTCCCACCTGTACTGAACTGAATGCTTTGGCCACTTTCTTACCGGTACGCCGTGTAGGACTGTACTGGCTTACTTCCACCTTTGGCACAAGCCTGACATCGTCGCAGATGAAGCGCTCCAGATATTCACAATATGAACATCTCTTGGCAAGACACGTATCGCACCTGGGTCGAGGCTTTGCCCAGATGTGTTTTTTCATGTCTGCTGCTGCCATCGAGTGCCAAACAAACAAGCTTACCCGGCCAGGTGGCTCAGCGGGCGAGCGAGTGACTTGAAATTGGAAGGTCGTGAGTTAAAATCCTGGTTGGGCAGGTACCTCGGCTTATCATCCCTCCGGGGTCAATAACATAAGTACCTGTTTTGTGAGACGGTTAATAGCAGTTGTCTACTGGACACTACCATAGGAATGGGGAATTTCCTTCAGTGGACACAGCGCTGGACACAGGAGATGAGGCCAGCCTCGATGCTCACCGGAGCCGGATGTCACATTGACTTGACGAGTGTTGTGCGCGCGAGAGATGTCAAGAGCCGCTGTGTTGTCTAGCTCTCTGCCGTTTCTTACATGAAGAATGAGTCTGGGTTCAGGTCCAGTGGCTGCAGCTCCCTTGTGTTGTCTGCTGACGAGCCAGGGCCTGACAGCATGAGCCGGAACCTGCTTCGCTGAGAGAGGTGGAGGGAGGCGATGGGTGACTGTGTGGGAGGACGAGCAATAACAATGATAATTAAACAATATTTATACAAAAAATATTGTTGTTATTATTTCAACTGATAACGTGTTAGCTGGTACCAAATTCCCCCCAAGCTCTGTGCTCCTCTATATGCTAAGGTGTTATTGGCCAATTAAGGAGTGTTTACACGTGAAAGGAAACTGGAGCACCCAGCAAACAATGTCGAAGGTATTCATTCGAAGAGAGAACGACTCAGAGGCACGAGGAAAGCCGCGGAGGAGGCAGTGCCAACATATCACCGCACACTGCGTCTTATATATTATGATGTTATGGGCCAATTAACTAATGAGTGTTTTTATTTAAGTTGTAGGAGAGAACCCGGAGGAAACCCACGCAGAACAGGGGGTGTGGGGAGAGACCACACAAACTCCACACAGAACGGCGCCGCAAGGCGGGAATCGAACTGCCTCTCGGGCACGACCATTCTTTCCGCGCCACCCACGCCGTCTGGCTTCTCACCGACGCTCTCGGTAACACCCGCCGCGCGGTCGTCCCCTCTCGGTCTCCGGTGCTGCAGACTTCGGGCCGGCGGAGCTGGGGCTGGCGGCCAACGCCGTGGAGGAGCAGCTGAAGGAGCACGCGCAGCGGCAGCGCCGTCGCGGCAGGCGAGGCTCCAAGAAGGACGAGTACAACATGGAGGTGATGCTGGCGGTGGACGACTCGGTGGTGCGCTTCCACGGCAAGGAGCACGTGCAGAACTACCTGCTCACGCTCATGAACATCGTGAGTAGCCGCACAGCCGTGCTCGCCGTCACCGTAAAGAGCTCTTCACGTAACCGTAAAGCGCTTGCAAGCTCAATGGGTATTATTCTGCTGTATGAAGCGTTTCCCCCCTCCACCCACACCAAGCCATATTTCGACTCCAATGGTTATAACAGTAACAATTGCTGTATTGATGTGGGTTTTCACGGCTCCGTGTATGAGAATTGCTCTCATGAGCTGCTCTTTCGGGATAGCCGTGTCTGAGCGTTCCAACGACTATTCATGTTCTTGTCGCAGTGGATTTTGATTACGCGTACAGTCTTATATTTGGTGTACAAGAATTGAATCGTCGGCGGCAGCCGTGATCTATCCACCGCTGGCTGAAGCCGTCACCGGTTTGTTGTATCGCAGGAATCCCGCATCCAGAGCTTGCAAGCCCACTGGCTATTTTCTGCTGTAATAATTAACTTCTATCTATCTAACCATTCTTCACGGTCGCATGACAACAACCCATCTAGCTCCCGTGCACGAGCTAAGCTCATCAGTGTACCTCCGCGGTGCACGTGTTTTTATCCACGCTCCGCTATTTGGCTGCAAGTCGCTCCCGAGTCTCGACCGCTGGCCATCGTCCTGCCCACAAGCCCACTCGTCTGTCAGTCAAAGTGTACGATGTCTCTAACTGGCGTATTCGCGCCAAGCCATGTGGTTTTGGCCAATATCAAATACATTGACAGCCTGTGGCTGGAGCCAGTTATATATATCAATATGAGAGTGATTCCAGTATTTCAATGACAGAAGTAGTTAACATCAACAATAAAAGTGAAAGAAAGACAGACACAATGTTCCTGGCATTGGCCAAACATCCCAACGTCAACCCTCATAAACAAGAGTCTTGAGACTCGGCGATGCCTTCCTAGATTAACAGGCATAATTATAATATTATCACAGATTACAAATGCGGTGAGTATCGCTGCCGCCTCACAGCAAGAAGTACTCGGGTTTGATTCCCGGTTCGGGTGCCGTTCTGTGCGGAGTTTGCATGTTCTCGCCGTGTCCGCGTGGGTATCCGCCGGGGCACTCTGGTTTCCTCCCACAGTCCAAAGACACGTGGCTGCAATGTTTAATTCGCCTGCTGACTAAATTTCCCCCTGTGATGGACTGGCGTCCCATCCTAGATTTAGCCCTGTCTTGCGTCCTGTGTCTGTCAGGATAGGCTCCTGCTTACCGCACCCCTGTACACGATTAAGCGGTTTTGGACTACAGCACTTAAAAATGAACGACTCCAATCGCATCGCGTCAGTAGCGCCCCCTCCCAAGTTGGGATGCACACCACAGGGCTTCCTTGGATATCAGCCAGCTCATCTCGCTCTTTGCAGGTCCTCGATTTTGCCTTGGGTAAAAAAAAAAGCATAATTGTTGAAAGGTCAGCATTTCATATCAGATTACACGTCTCTCGGCATGATTTATAGACCGGTAAAATTTATCTCATTTGGATACCGTTCAGCAATTTTAAGATAGGACCAGACTCGAATCTGAATGTGGAATGACACACTGCGTAAATGATTAATCGTGCGAACGTGACTACATCGTACATACGCAGTTATTATTATTATGTTGCAATATGTAATTTAGTTCACTGAACAGTGTATGGCTGATTAATATTTCATAAAAATGTCATCGATATTTCTCTCGTGCTCAGTGTAGATTCTTACAGAACATGGCTTTAAAAACACACGGCTGTGCAAAAGCTTGTTTACTCTCGCTGCAGCTTATTGGAATAATCCCAAAATGGGCACTTGTTTTGTCTCAAATGTCACATTTCATTTGCAATGTAGGCCAATTCTGTAGCCTTTGATATTGTTCCTTCCAGATCCATTACCCACAGCTTATAAGTATTTTAAGCCAGCTCAATATGGCTTCATAAATTCATAACTGCCACTCTTTAAAATGCCATTCACAGCGAGATTTTAGAACGAGATTGAATCTGACGTGCATATAAAACTATATTTTAAACATAAGGGGAAGTTGTCAAAATGCTTATTTCAAGCTCTCGTCTGGTGGAGTGGCTGAGAGGAAGAGCTGAGATCCTGCATGCGAACCCAGCTAGCCACCTTCTTCAGTAGCCGGTTGATGAACTCAGCCTACTCACCTGGATGGTAGGCGGTTGCTGATCTCAGCCCAGTCTTCTTCTTCTTTCCGATTCTTCGAAGCACGATGGTCAGCTTCTGGACATCGTTGTCTTTCAGCTCGGCTTCGAAGTGTTTGGTAGAATTCGCAGGCAACACCAAGTATTACTTGACAGGGATCGCGACGTGAACGCTTCTACCTTGACCCCCATCTCAGCCCAGTCACCCACGACCTCACAAAAAACCCATAATATTACGTTTGGTTTTCCAATTAATTCAACTAAACTTCAGCTGTAAGAATTCACATTGGTTTTAAGGTCATGCGACTAATGACAAGCAACATGTGCGGGTGGACATATTTGATACTCATGCGTAACGATTTGACGCGTGTGTTGTCAGCTTGTGAATCGACGTTAACCGATGGATCGATGAATCGTTATACACCCCATTATTCAAAGCCTCATTATCACACAAGCCAACGGAATTACTACATTTAATTCTTACTTGGTTTATGTTCACTGTCATTCTAGATATCCTTTGATTCCGTCTTTCCACCATGTCATGACGCAGCTAAACGTATTTGCAAGTTTATATCGTCAGCGGATAAGCAGGGATCGGGAGATGAATCTCACGCGATCCTTCTATCCATGCTCTATAATTGTCACGCTATTTTTTCCTCAATAATTCTCTGATTATTATTGTTACGTATTATTAGTGCGTGGTTGCGTGACACGAGTCCGCTCATTTACCCAGGAAAGCCTCCGAGTCTTAAGAACGGTATTCAGAAGTGTCCTACCAAGTTTTCACAATACGCTTGTCCATAACAGGGTACGGGGGCAATTTAGTCCGCAGGCCAATTAACCTATGCAGCAGCGTGTCTTTTGACTGTGGGAGGAAACCGGAGTGCCCAGCAAAAACCCACGTGGACACGTGGAGAACATGCAAACTCCGGAGCCTATCCCGGCAGACACAGGGCTCAAGGCTGGGCTATACCCAGGATGGGACGACAGTCCATCACAGGGCACCAGGGGCAATTAACCTATGCAGCAGCATGTCTTTAGACTATGGGGGCGTAAAACCACGCAGACACGGGGAGAACATGCAAACTCCACACAGAAAGGCACCTGAGCCGGGAATCAAACCCGGGGCCTTCTTGCTGTGAGGCAGTAGCGCTACTCAACGCGCCACGGTGCCGCCCTCCTTTGCAGATATTTTTATAGCTTATGTTTTAGCATTGGGATGTTTTACCAAGACGAGTTACATTCTATTCGCTCTCAGAGCTAACAGAACGTTCAATGTAATTATTTCTATAAGTTGTGGGAGCTGTGGGAGCTAATAGAAATAGGGTAAAAACATAGAATCTCCACACAGACACACTCACACTTCGCAGAACAGGGAGAGAACATAAAAGCGTCCCGAGTCTGGAATTGAACCCAATTTATTCTCGCTGTGAGGGATGAGTGTTATCGCTGCCCCACCGCGTCATCCAGTCCTGGCGATCGCTGTTGGTAGCTTCAGCGTGTTGTGTGCCACGTGTCTGCCAGAATCTCCTGGAGTTGGCCCAAGCATTAGACAAACACTGTGACATGAAAGTGATTTTATGACGGTGAATTCTTGGCCTGTAGAGAGAATATTAATGCTGCGAGCAGCAGCGACGTGGGGCGAAGTTTTTTGCCCTTCCCAGCTGAGACACGCGCACGATCCTATCAGGATAATTTTCGATGGAATTGCGCCAACAAAACAAGAGTAATCTGATTCAAAATAAGAACAACCGCTCGGTGTATATGATGTATAAAACATTCGTCTGGCATTGTAATTCGTGAGTTTATTTATGTTTGATTTAGCTAAATAATATCTTAAATATTTGCACTACTTTAAAATGTAAATGAATAGCTCGTAGCGCGGTTTCCTTTGTTTAGATTAGGACGGCGTTGGCATTAAAGTGCGCGTTTGAAAACGGTGCAGTTTGCACAACAGTTTGTAAAATGGGTCAGCGTATTTGAACTCACAGTTGAGTGTATTGTACGTATCCACGTAATGATTCTTTAATGCGGCAAATTCTAAGCTTCAAATTGTCTTGACACTGCATTAAAGCTGCAGCTGATGTCATTCTCAAGAGAGCGTTTTAGCCAAATTGGTTTTCAGGCACATTTTTTTCCAGAAATAAATAAATACCTTAAGACACAGAAAGGGCCCATATTAACCGGAAAGAACTAATTCGGTTCTCGTGTGAGTAAGCAGTTGATGTTGACAGAACACGGTGTGCGACAGCCACGAAGGCTCCGACCGCCGTTGCCTTCATAGCTCAATTGAAAATAACTTCACGTAAATTGAGCGCAGGATCAAAATGATCAAAATGATTTAAAATTACATACATTGTGCTTTGATGACACGAACAGTGAGCGTGTGATGATAATGAGGATAATGTGAAACAGTTGGCTGCATTTTGTGCGGCACAACACAATTTCGCAAACGTGCGCCGTTTTCGTTTCAAAACTTTGTCGCAAAACAATTTAATATCAAAGTGGGGGAGCGATGTTGCATTGATATTTATATATGTTTATTTTTTGTTGTTGTTATTTTTTTTCTGCTATTGTGCCAGCTTAGCCGGTTGCCCAGATTGCACCGTAACGCGACACACATGTGCGTAATTTTTGTCTTGCACCTGGTTACCATTATGCTGGGATCACACGCTCGCGGATTTTACTACAAATATTGGGCAAGGTTACAAGCCAAGGGAGCTGGCACTAACGCACTTATCGTTCTAGTTAGGGTTCGTGGCTGGCACCGCCAAATTTTTAAAACCAATATCGCCCAATACGCATTATTACGATGATGTTTCACTTCCCCGTGTCGATGTAAGATTTTGCGATACAGAGCAAGCGAGCGGTGGACGTGCCTGTGTTGGTATAGGCAGAATTTCATCCTGCAGACCTGTGGCTAGCGGGGGGTAATTATTTTCACGTACAAATACGTGTTGCGCTGCCAGCCCTTCAATCTGCAGAAACTGTTGGGAAACCCGTGATGCAGATGGCGCTTGTAAAGAGACTCCCCCAGGGCGTTTGCAGTGCCCGGGTGGTTGCTGCTGGTGCCAGGCATCGCTCTCTCGCGAGCGAGCCCTCTCGGCTGTGTTGATCTGCGTTTCTACCAACAAAGAACCCTCTTGCACCCTGTACCCCCTCCCACCTCTCCCCCTCTCTCCTACCTTCCCCACCTCGCCCACTCCCCTTCAGCAGCCTCTCTAGCAGCACTCCCAGCCCTCCGTCTGCTCAGCATCCCCGCCATTCCATCCGTCCACCACCACCCTAACGACCTGTTGCCCCACTGATAAGGAACGCCAGCGTCCTTTGGGTCGGCTCTATCCGCTGCACGTGCCGGAGAGTGGCCGCACTCCCCGCGCTTGGCTGCCGCGTCTCTTTGAAGTGTCTCATCTGCCCTCTACAGAGAGGAAGCCGCGAGAGCCGCTGTGTGTGTGTGTGCGTGTATGGGAGCGGCGATCGGAGAAGGGGTGATTTCCAGACATTGGCGCTCTTTCTAGTGCGTCTGTGCGCCTAACGCTCGCAGGGAGAGGGGCCGGGTTCTGCCGCCGTTAGAGAAGCCCGTAAATCCCACAGCAGTTACTGGGCCTGACCGCAGCGCCTTGTCGGTGACCGCACGAGTGATGTCAGTGTTTGCGGGACCCGCGCTGCCGTTTGTAGACTGTCAATCGTCGCGGCTCCTTTTGCCTTGGTTCTCTCCCCATCACCCCACCCTCAACTGCGGCTGGTCTGATCCCTCGCCTTCCACCGCCAGCCCTCCCTGCACTTCGCCCCCCTTTATTTTTGATGTTTGGTGAGCATCACGAGTGCTCGGAGATCAAAGCTCGCGTCTCGACCGTAGGCTGGTTTCGCTGGAAAGATGTCCCATCTTGGAAGTGTCATGTGACCGTCTGTGATGTGCGTTGCGGGTCCCCCGCACCGCGGCGCAACGTCCGACGTTCCGGGGACTTCGGTGCGACCTGAACGCAGCGACGTGTCTATGCTGAGCGTACAGAGCCGAGCGTCGTCTCGGTGTGGCCGCCACATCCGGCGCGATAGCACGGTGCGAGCGAGCCCCCTCTGAGCGGAGCGTTGCGGCTTGCCCCTCATTGCCTGCTCCCGAGCTTCCTGGAGCTCTCGCTCGGAGCCAACTCTTAACGTTCACGCTCGTATTTACTGCGTTCGCGGTGGCATTAGTTCTGTTTCTCAACCCCTGTCAACAACTAAAGAGCTCTCGGACATTTATAGGGAACGCATTGATGGGGGCGATTATTTTCCACAGGCGATACAGAGCCCCCCTTTATTATTGCTGTTGTTATACAGCTGCGGGCAGCAGAACAGCTGCAGGAAGAACAGCCACAAAGCGTGCTTGTAAATAGGTTCAATGCCCGTATTTATTCCAGTAATTGTTGGGCGCACACTGCAAAGGATCCCGGGTTGATGATTTGTGGAGCTGCTGCACTTTCTACGCCGTGTAGAATGAAACGGTGCAATAAGCGTGATCGACCTCTGCCGTGTGGCGGTTATGGTGGCCGTGTCACCGTGCAGGGGCCGAAGTAACGCGTGAAACAAGGAGCCGTTATTCGCAAGGCCATGCAGAACTGCTCTTTCAAACTGCGAGGCACCCGCTTATTGAGAAATACACTTGCGAAGTGCACCGTTACATTGGTCATCAGCGCATCGAATTTTCTCCGCGAGTTCATTCGTTCTTTTTTAACTAGTTTGGTATTGATTTTGAAAAATACGTATGTTTGGCGGTCTTTCTGTTACAGCTGCAATCCGTGTAAACCGCTGTGTGAACTCCGTCGTTGTACTGTACTCCTATGCTCTCGCCTTCATCAACCCGAACTGACCAACGTGAAGTATAGACAAATATTTCCTTTGGCCTGCACTGCGTCGGGAGGCCCTCATCCAGCAGTGTATTGACAGAAAGGCTCTACGAGTATGTGAAGAGTGTGTGATTCATAAAATGTATATTATAGGTGCTCGATAACTGCACTCGACCCTACAGTCTGTTAAGGCTATGCGGGGAATATTTGTCTTTGTAATTGAGATATTTGGAGTAAGGGCTTGCTGTACTGGCAGACGAATTACAGCAAGTGTTGTTTTCTCTGGGCATACCAGTATCGTTCCCATGGATGGAACTACAATATACCCAAATAAATGTGTGCTCCCGAATAAGGTGAGTTGTTAAGAAATATTTGACACTAGGTTTGTTTTTCCTGACTTCCAAAATACCAGGACGAGTCTCATTTGCAAGAGTACGGGGTCATTAGTCTGCCAGTAGGGGGACAACAATTGCCATGTAGAATCCAAATGTGTAATTTTCAATTTTGGCAAAATTTGTGCACTGACGCCGGCACACAACTGACCAAGTCGTATGAATGAGGCCACGGGATCTTTTACTTCCACTGTGAAGCCGATGGCGCGTCTTTAAACATGTACAAATTCCAATAATACACCGTCAACAATAAGCGGGGCAGACACCGGATTCGAGCCGCGAAGCTCCGCAGCAGCGTGCCACCGCTTCGACTGCGTCACCGGCCCACATATGCACCGTGTTTAACACAGAGACGCTTACGTCAACATTTATTATTACTAGCAATGAAATAAGTTATGTCATCCCCGTTACATGTGCGCGCGCCGTTGAAGCGTACGCCGCGGAGCGATCACGGCACTAACAATATCCCTGCTGCGCGCAGCGCCGCGATTGACTCGGGGGAAGCGGTCTCGGTTTGCGGTTTCATTACGGCTTGATTAGTGGTGTCTGCAGCACAATAATTAATCTAAATATATGAATCACGAGGCTCTGAGGGCTACTAAATAAGGCCGCAAAGCCAGGAACGGGTGGGGGCTCGAGTTTTTAATGGCAACAGCTCGCCTAGGTCCGAGTTTAGAACGACGTCGCAGCCAGGCGTCCGGCCTCCGTCCGCTCAAGTCGCGTTTGCTCCGCGCCGTCGGCCCGCTCGTAAAGTAGCGCCTCGCCGTCGTAACAAAGCTGCGATACAAAGTAGCTTCTGAGGACTTACAGGGTCGACGATAGTGTGTAAAAAGGTTTGTTTTTGTAATTGACCTTGTAAATGCCATCCCCTGACCTAGTTCAAAAGTCAGCCGCCTTGGGAAAACACAAGTATGTTGACCCCTCTGGTTTTCGAACCTATGGGGAAGAAGTGATTGAGTGTCCGGCGCTCTGTTGGACGGGCTGGCGGCACGTCTACAAAGCCGGCGTTTCCGCGGCCCGATAAAACCACACGATGGGCCCCGTGCCAGGTTGCCGCATCGGCTGTCGGTCAGATCGCGACGGACGGCAGCTTGGGTCGCGCGGAAATAGTTTGCGAGCGTCTGTTGCCTCTGATGTAGCGGCGCGTCCCTGCAGCCGCGCGCGCAGAGAGTTTGTAATTGTAATTGATGGCACTGTCAGCGCGGTCTGGTGGTCTGGGTGCTAACGGGCGCTCGGATTAGCCGCTGGCATTCCTTGCATGCATGGCCGGGCATCTGAATTGTGGAGGCTTAAGCCAGGATTGCAGCAAAGCAGGGTTTAGTCATTATTACCATATTAATGATTCGGATCATTGTGCGGACTGTGAAGACGGTCATTAGTATAATACGGTACTCGCTCTTTTCACCAGCTCTGTTAAATTAGCTAGATTCCTAGACGGTGCAAATCCGGTCTAGAGAGACTGGATGCAAATTCTAACGCGGCAGAGGACATTGGCCACTGCGGCGTGGAGAAACAAAACCAATTACACTGTGATGCTGCTGCGTTTGCAGCGGTGCCCAGGCACAAATAACAACAAAGAACAACAAACAAACTCAACCCCTTCATCGATAACACCGTGGCCTTTAAAAGGACAAAAACATCAACGTGCTAGGACGGAACATTGCCCGAAACGTCGCCGATTATTAATTTGTTCCGTTTGAGGCCAGCGTGTTTATTGACGCACGAGTAGAGCGTGGGGAGTAGAGCGGGTGACGCCACGGTGGACGTTGAGGGGGAGAGTTGAGCGACGTTACGGGGCCAGCACCGGCTACAGGACCGTGGGGCACCGGGCGCGTTACGTCACGGGGAAGGATCGTGCTCCCGTCTCTCTCCGCGCGGTATTTTTGGCGGCGTTTTCGTGAGCACGGTCTCCACGGCATCGCGTCGCAAAGCGGAGATCGGTGTACGTGTCCGGTGCCTGGAAAGCAATCAAGGTTCACTAGAAATAGACCACGGTTGTACTTTGTACGTTTGGGTTTTTTTTTCGCGATGCCGCATTGGCAGTGGTGCCTAAGCACAAAAACACAAAACTGAACAGTTCTCTGCTAGAAAAAAAAAAATTTCTCACGGCGTGTTATTTACAAATGCATTCAGTTTGTATTCTTCGTACAGTGTGGTTCTTTTGCCGGATGTTGATGTTGTTGAACGTCATTGTTTTAAACGTTTCCGATGGCCACAGCGTCCCGTGCGGAGGTGCTTGTTCTACATTTCTTGCCAAATGTTTCCTTTAAAGAGCACAATATTACGAATTTAATCAGGATTAATAATTTTCCACTCTAAATGTCAGTCGAAGCAACATATCCTTGGTATGCAAGTGGTTTCGTTTTTTTCAGGAAAAAAATGCAGCTTGAGGCAGAGCGATAAGAAGTGTTCATGATGATGAAGTGTTTATGCTCGTTCTCCGAAGAACAATGCAGCTTGAAGTATAGATACTGACTGAATTGCCATTGCTCTCAAGGCAACTTGTTTCAGATATGTTTCACCATTTACAATAACACGTATCAAATGAAACGCAACATACTATATCAGTTTGAGAGTTTGTATTAGTGAATAAGTGTACACGTTTATCAAAGTGCTGCCGAGTGCTTGGGGGGAGCGGTGGCACAGAATCGCACTGCGCTATAAACCTGGCCGCCCGAGTTTGATCCCCAGCCATGGCTAACGGACAGTAGGCAGCAATCCTGGACATCCGTTCAACAAGGCACACTCACCCAGCCTTCTATGGTAGATCATTCTCATGACTGCGATGGTGTGGAGAGAGACCGTCATCCAGCAGTGGATTGATCATGTTCCGTACGTGACTAAGTCTTGTATTTGAAATAGAGAGGACTGCACCATTTGCATGCACGTGGTGATGTTTACGTGTGTGTGTATGGTTTCGAGTTCGATTCCCACTCGCGGCTACCAACACCAATGACGATGTTCGGAACCGGGCCTTGATAGGTGCTCGCTAACAGCACCTGCCCTAACATTCTGTTGACCGTTATATGGGGGATCTTTGTCTTGTCGCTGCAGGTGGATGAGATTTATCACGACGAATCTCTCGGCGTCCAGATCAACGTTGTCCTCGTGAGGCTCATCCTTCTCGGATACAGACAGGTGCGTGACGACTCATCGCTGCGGCACGCTGGATTGTGACACCACAACCACCACCACAACCACCACCATCACCACCACCACAACCACCGCCACAATTGCCATCCTGTCGGGTTTGGGGACAGGTTGATTGTAAAAGCGGTATCCAATTACGATAACCAAATCCACCCTTTTTTTTTTCTACGAAGGTCACCGAGTGTTTTGACTTACAGTGGAAATATGCCATGTGGCTTTTATCTCACCAACCGGTCTGTTAAGTAAACTTCGTTTTTAAGTTAAAGAGTTGTTGGGAGAGGAGAGCGAGGGCCAAATATAACCGCCGGTGCAACGTTTACGCAATTTGGATTCCATGAGAGCAGCGTTGCAGGGATGTTTCCGCACTCAAGGCAGTTTGAATCTGGGGCATCGCACCGCTCCGCGTGTCCGAGCACTCGCTAATTCCCCGTGACCTGTGTGGCCCATTACGGCGTGTCGGTCTAAATAAAATGCCGTACTCCGATCCCCCCTCTTGCTTATAATGGCCACGCGTGCCGCGGTCAATTTTCAAATCCCAGAGCAGCCGCCGCACAGCGTTTCCCCTTCCCTGGTCGCAACTTTCGACGGCGGTGACCTGCAGAGTCGCGTGTAATCCCGGCACGCGGCCCAGCCTCTAACGCGCACCGCTGCGATTCGAATTGCCGCAACAGTGTTGGGTTAGTAATGATCGTCGCCTGGGTTTGTTTGCGGATTGTTTTGATTGAGTTGGCGTTGTTCGTTCGTTCCGTGCGTAGAAGTTTTGGATGTGGGAGAAATCTTAAAAACCCACGCGAGGGCTTTTCACCCATATCTCTGGAAGGAGCCGCCGCCACAATTGCGACTCATTGATGAGACCGGCCATTTCAAGCGCATGCTGAAAACAACATCTGTTTGCAAATTGCCACTCGACAGAGCGGTGCAAGAGGTGCTATATAAATGTGTTTTGCTATAAAGATGGATTCAACAATCTCTTGGCTGTACGGCCATCCCCGAGGCCACGACACAGCCCAGTAGTTTTATCGTGTGACTGTGTGTGCGTGAGGCACCAGTTCTGGCTTCCAAAGCGCTGACTAACAGGCGAGCTCCATCACGCCCACACGCACCGTGTTAGACTTCACACACGCGTGTCATCTCACACCGAGGCCACTGGAATGATGGTGTCATCTGTGAAAGCACATCATTTATTATTATTAATATTACGCTTGTTTTGCCAGTTTAACGACCTTTCAGTGTCTTCGAAGCAGCCTTAATCATTTAATATTGTTTTTTGTTCCTTTGGTTTTTTATTAATTTACTTTTCATTGTTGACATGCCGTTCTCTTCGCGGCCCTTGTGCAGCGCTTGGTGACCCTCGGGTGAAAGGCGCTATATATAACGCTATTATGATTATTATCATCCAGGACTCCTATCCAAGAGAGTCCTGCCGTGTCTTCGCTCTGTTTGATCCCAATCGAGTTCCATGTGTACATATTGAGAGACACCGACTCGTCATTCGTTGCCGTGGCTAAAAGCACGTGTACGCAGCAGTGTCCTCACGTGGAAATAAAACGAGTTGTATATTGCTTCATGCATCCAACGGGGTAATGTAGTTTACACGGAGTGATTTGGCAATAACATGATAATCCAGCAGCATCTAAGTTAAGAGACTCGTGAGACCTGAAGGTGGACAGCAGCCCAGAGCTTGCTTGCTTAGGCGAATGCTGCTTGATAACATTACTTTGCAAATCCGCGAGTGTGGAATTAAGTGGGATTTGCCTGTCGCTGCGTGTCTGCGCGCGCGCGGGCAGCACGCTGTGCGTGCCAACACGTTCATCCGAGTTCCATTCCCGCTTGCGGCCAACGCCAGTGACGATTTTCTCAAACTGTCCCGGGCCTCTCCTTGGTCGATTCAGCCTGAAACGAGTACCCGGTGCGGCGTATGAACATCACCGCTTGGCGCGACAAAGGCGGCTGCGCGCGGTACTGGTCTCCTGTGCCGTGCTGGCCTTTAACAGTGCATTAAGGCTCGACGATGGGTGGGATGTTCGTGTTTGGTGCGTGCAGTCCATCAGTCTGATCGAGCGGGGGAACCCGTCGCGCAGCCTGGAGCAGGTGTGCCGCTGGGCGCACACGCAGCAGCGCCTCGACCCCGGCCACTCGGAGCACCACGACCACGTGGTCTTCCTCACGCGACAGGACTTCGGCCCGGCCGGCATGCAGGGTGCGCCACGGGGGGACACAACCTGGCACCACGCGGACACTCGCTCTCACGCGGCACGTGCGCGCGCAAGTGAAACGTCGCGGAAGATCAAATGGGTCCTTGAACTGCTCTGTGTGAAACTTGGAGTGTCTTCCACTCATACGTGTGTGGGTCTGCACACACTAAACACTCAGTAATGGAATTAGACAACAAAGAACATTGTTATTATTATTATTGATGGTTGCTCTTCAGAGTTGTTCCTTCGGGAGAGCCGTGTTGAGTGATCTCCCTCTCTCCGTCGCGACGTTTCGCTTCCCACGTTGGAAGCATCATCAGGCGCTATGTTTGTATGTGGAAACTGACCGTTTATAAAGGTGACCGACAAAGGGGTGGGGGGCAAGTGAGATCCCCTGACCGTTTGTATGGGCGTGGTCCCTTCATCCTTGATCATCAGTACATTATTATTATTGCCTATTAGTAGGAATATCGCCGTTAGTGTTCGCCTGCGTAATGTGACGAGGTTATGGTAGAGTAAGCACCGGAGCCTCCAGCAGTACTGATGCGGTGGCCAGGACTGATGCGGTTACATCACTTCACATGCTCAGTTTAGGCTGAGTTGATCTAAAGGAGATCGCTAATTGCGCGGTACAGATTTCGAATGGCAGCAAAGCGCGTGGCCAGGAATCAAACCCAGGTTACCGGCGCATACTCATCGCACCACGGCTTCCCGCAGACATGTAAACACACTTGCGCACACACGTGTGTGCCCGACGTATGCCGCAGTCTGCTTCTGCTTACCACATCCAGTCACGGTCATATGATCTGCGGCTTTTAATGAAATCAGGGTGCAGTTCAAATATACACTGTATACACACGTGTCTATAGATAGTCGTCTATAGATAGCCGTTTGACAAGTCGTAGCACGCGAGATTGTGTCGTTTTACTGGTCAGTGGATACATAGGCCTCGCCTTCCCATCGGCACTCACGGCACACGATGACCCTTGTCAGGTGCGTTACTCACGCCTGCGATCAAAGAACCAAACGGCATCGTCGCCTCGAAAGCGCTCGCGGATGTGCTCGCGAGCGCGCGCGAAAGCGTGTTAACAAAGGGCAAGTAGTGTCGTCCTTTACTCTTGGATATTGCCCTAATTACCTCTGGTGCTCAAGGAAGACACATGCACGCTCGGCCGCCTGCGAAACACGTGCACGCTCGCGGATGGGAAGTGCATGGGAGGATGCGTGAGCTCATACGCCGAAGACATAAATTTCCCCGCTTAGTCTCGGATGCCGTACAAGCAAGAGCTGTGCGCGAGCACCTAATAAAACCGGCACAGTTAGCGATGGAGCGGTGTGGCCTGGACCACATGTAGCCGGCCTCTCCACCGATTGACGATGTTCGCACACCCATACCAGGTAACAATTTAAGATCGAGTCGTACCAGGGGGAGACCCAGGACCGGTTCAGATATTTGTCACTGAAATGTAACCGTGGTTCAGGTCGCCGGGATCGTTATGCATCGCACGGACCGCTCCACTTTCACGACTGGCTCCGACACACGGACACACGAAGCACGCGTGTACACACACGTGCTTGTATAAGAACGCGCACATTAGCCGTTTGCCCCAATTTAGAAGGAAAATGAATCCATTGCAGAAAATACTATCCCGGAGCAGTTCGTGGCATTTATGGAATTAGGCCGGACATTTTTGGGCCCTCACTAGGAAGACCACCCAGGCGACTGCTTATTTATTTACAAAATGGTCTCATTTGTAGAGAGCCCATTAGTTGGTGGTTCAGGCAAAAAGTGATTTCAGCGGGATACTTACAGCAGGCACACACGCACGCACGTAATCACACACGTACGCACGCACTCTCGCACACACGCATTAACTCATTCTCGCACTCATGCACACACACGGACTGACTCACGCACCCACACTCACACTCACTGACATACTAATTCACTCACTAACGCACGCAGTAACACACTCACGCACCCACTCTCGCACACACACTCACGCACTCACTCACAAACTCTCTCACGCACTCGCTCAATCACACACTCATTCACACAACAACAACCGCCGTTCGCCACTAAGTCGCGTTGACGTCACCACAGCACTTGTGCCAGGCCATATCCACCCTGAGGCCACGTGAAGTGTCGCAGGCCCGCCGACAGGAGGACACGGGACAGACCCAGGTGTCATGGGCTGCCTCACACACACACACACTCAAGACGCACACACTCACTCACGCACGCACTCACACACACACAAAGATCCCCCGTATAGCCTTAACAGACTGTAGGGTCAAGCACCGTTAGCGAGTAGCACCTATGAAGCTCCGCACGGCACACGAAGGGGTGGGTGACCAGCACCACGCCCGGCCGCCTTTGTCTCCCAAGTGGCATTGTTTTACACACCGCACTAGCTACTCATTTGAGGCTGAGTCGACCTAGGAGAGGCCCAGGACGGGTTGAGCATATCGTCACTGATCTTAGCCGTGAGCGGGATTGGAAATCGCGTCGCCAGGTTCGCAGCCCGGCGCGCCAACCACTGAGCCACCGCTCCCCACTCACACACACGCGATCACTCCCTCACTCACTCACTGACGCACGGCCTCACGAGCTCCCTCAGCCCGGTGCTCGCCCGACTAACGCTGGCATCTCCGCTGCGGCCGGGTGTGTGTGCGGCGCAGGCTACGCGCCCGTCACCGGCATGTGCCACCCTCTGCGGAGCTGCACCCTCAACCACGAGGACGGATTCTCGTCGGCGTTCGTCCTGGCGCACGAGACCGGCCACGTGTGAGTCGCCGCCCCTCGGCGCGTTTATTTTCCACCGGTTATCCGCCCGGCCTCCGTCACACGTCGAAACGCGGCACGTGTTCGTTGCGGAGTCACGCTTCGTAAAATTGCCGTCGGGCGCACTCGGTCGTTTGCACCGTGTAGCGCAGAAGTGTCGCGAGAGCGCGAGGTTTGACGGGCGGATGTAGTCTGCCGGTAGCGTGCGATGTTGCTAGGTGTAATCCCCCTTGGCTTACGTGCAGGTGATTTTTATAATTCAGACCGTGATACCGGCATGTAATGGCCCATCGGGGGATCTCCAGCATTCACCGCAAAGCAGACGGAGTGAGATTGCTCGTTCGCCCACGCTAATAACCAGGATGGCCCACTGAATTTGAACCACGAATCTCTGCGACCAGCTGAGGACGCGATATCGCTTGACCGCGTCACCGCCCCAAGGGCGCCGCTCACTGTTTACGTGAAGCGTTTGTATTTCCAGGTTTTGTTAAGGCGCTGTCAAGTACTTTCCAAATGTAGCTGCTGGATATTCACCAGCTCTCAAACATACTGAATGGCCCGTTAATGATCATAATAAGTATAATTGTTAACGAGCACAGTGGTTCCGTGCTGGTTGTCAGCGAGCTGCAGATACAGAGGCACATTAAAAACTGGGTTGAGACAACCTGTGATGTCAAGAATCATGAATCACCGATTTTGGAATATCTCCAACGTCTTGGAGCGCCACGCTTAAGACAAGACGTTAGCTCCAGGAGCAATCCCCACGTTGAGCTCGCTTGTCTGACGGTACCTGAAGCATGACTTGCTGCCGGGTTTTTTGTAGGATTAATAATACAGGTTTGAAGATTTCCTCCGGGTTGGTTTATATCATTTATACACAGCAGAGCCAAATTACGGGAGATAACGCGATTTGTGTTAAAGGGTTTTGAGTTAAAAAAATGTGTCGTAGTTTTATTTAAAAAAAACCTTCCTTCAAACCAGTGTTCATTGAATTGTCTGCGTGAGGGATTTTCTAAGGGGAAGCCGATTTCCTCATTCAATTGTTTTCAGCCACGGGGTATCTTATCAGCAGTCTGTGTTCCGTTCCCTCTTCAAGATTTGAGTTTCTGCAGACAGCCTTTATCCTTTGGGGGGCTTTTTCCCCACATTTCCCTCAATTGAAATGTGGTTTAGTCCCTGATGACGTTTAATCGTATGCAGACAAAATATTGATAACTTCATGGAGCTTGGAGCAAGGGTTAAAACCACCATCTCTAATCATGTCTCCTTTTCCCCAACCACCACCGGCTATCACCACCACCACGACCACCAAAACCACAACCACCATCATTATCATCACCGCTGACCCACCGCCATCACCTTTGCCATAAACACAACCACCACTACCATCAACCCGACACAACCGCCACCACCAACCCAACACCACCACCACCACGAACATCACCCGGGTGCCGCGCGCAGCCTGGGCATGGAGCACGACGGGCAGGGCAACCGCTGCGGCGACGAGACGAGCATGGGCAGCATCATGGCGCCGCTGGTGCGCGCCGCCTTCCACCGCTACCACTGGTCGCGCTGCAGCCGCCAAGAGCTCGCCCGATACATTCAGTGAGTCTCACCGCGGAATGCCTCGCCGCAGGAACGCGGCGGCCGCCGGAGTCCCCCGTCCGGCGGCGGTTCGCGTAGCGGCGTCGTTACGGCGATCGGTGCGCGAGCCGGTCCTCGCCGACCGGCGCGCGGTCAACGTCTCGCGCGTGGGTCGGAGGCAGGAGTGACAGTGAGCCGGTACGGTCCGGTGTGTATGTACCGGTAAGAAAGTTGCCGAAGCGTTTAGTAGCACGGGACAGGTTGGGAAGGCGGATCACGATACGGCCGTACCGGTAAGTTGCGCTCACCTCTGATTGGAGGATATGCACACGTTGGAGGTGTCGTCGTCATCGTGACTCTTTGGGAAAGTAAGCGGGATTGGGCCGGACGCGTCATGGCTAGGACGGACGGCAGCCGATGGAGCGACGGAATCAGCTCGCGTGCAACACGTTTTGCAGGGAACAGGTGTGTATGTGTGCACGTCTGTGTGTATGTATGTCAGTGTTCAACTGACTATCTCTGACATATACTGTGGCCTCGTCAAACTGGGCCGCCACTGAACACTGGAAATGCGGCGTTGCCCGTGCAGTGTGCGCACAATGGTGGTGTTGTGAAACGCAATGCGATGGCAATAGCAATCGCTTGTTATTTGCACGCTGGCTTAATTGTGCCATTAGGGACTGTGTGGATTTCAGTGGCAGGGCTTCAAAGGGCTGGCAGGGCATAGAGGCACGAATTCTGGGACAACACGAGAGAAAATTTAATTGTGTACTGGGCAGGCATGCAAAGCACATTTAGAACCGATTTCTGTAAATGTGTAAGTTATTATTGAAAAAAAAATATACAAAACAAAAAGTTACATGTGCAAATGGTTTCATGCATTAAAAAAAGAGGAAAAAAGTTGACCGCGTAAATGTTTTATTTCGCTTATACAGTAGTAGCTGCTGAGCATATTTTGGCCTGTAAATAATAGGTACTGTATATGCCAAGGGCTATAAAGCTAATGTTACCTACATAATCCTGGGCACGTTATTTCTACGGCCACATATTTTAAGACGCCGCATCTCATAAGATGCGGCGTGTTAAAAACCGCCCTGCGCTCCGTCGCACGTCAGCGATGTGTGCTTTTGACGCCGATCTCTTTTTACCACCAAAACAACCGCTGTCAAGCGAGAGACCGCCGGCCGGAGTGTACCGACGTAAAGCGACCGCGGCTCACGTTGCTATCCGCGCTGCGCTCCCGCGCCGCTGCGCTGGCGCTCTGTGCTCCCAGCTCGTACGACTGTCTGCTGGACGACCCGTTCGACCACGGCTGGCCCAAGCTGCCCGAGCTGCCCGGCATCAACTACTCCATGGACGAGCAGTGCCGCTTCGACTTCGGCGTCGGATACAAGACGTGCAATGCCGTGCGTGACCCACGCTCCCCGCTCGCGCGTGCTCGCCGCGGCTCAGTGGTAGCAATCCGTTGCCCCGCAGAAAGAATGGTCTTGCCCGAGGTGGTTTGATTTCTGCCTCGGGCGCCTTTCCGCGTGGGGTTTCCTCCCGCAACTTGAAAAAAACCGCTCATTAATTAATTGGCCGATAACGTCATAATATATAGGACGCAGTGTGTGGCAATGTCTTGGCGTCGGCACACCGCCTGGCTGCCTCCTCTGCCTCTCTACGGTTTCCTCGCTACGCCTCCGAGTCGCACTCGCTTCGAATGAATACCTTCGAAACTGAACGAATGCGTGCGCGTTGTAAATGTAGTTATTGGTCTGTGCCCGTGGCAGTTCCGCACGTTCGACCCGTGCAAGCAGCTGTGGTGCAGCCACCCCGACAACCCCTACTTCTGCAAGACGAAGAAAGGGCCCCCTCTGGACGGCACGGAGTGCGGGCCGAGCAAGGTGCGCGGCGCACGCTCTCTCCTCCCTGCACGCTCTCTCTCGCCCGCTCGCTCTCTCCCCCGTGCGAGCAAGTCGCCCCAGCGAGGGTGCTCGTGGTCGCGGCGGGCAGCTCTCCCCCCGGCGTGTGTCCGCGTCGTGCCGCGTGTTGTTCGGCACGGTTGTCCGCGACGGTTCGCTCCGCGTGCCGAGCCGAGAGGCTCTCCAGCGGCCACACCTGCACCAATAGCAGCAGCAGCAGCAGCAGGGAACCCTGTGTAACCAACCGAGGGAGAACGTGAGCTGCTCAATTCCGTTCGTGAACAAGCTCCCAGCACTCGTGGCGGAACGTCAGACCTCCTGCCCTGCGGCTGACGGTACAACACGTGATCGCAGGGGAGCTCATTGCAGCAAGATGAGTCTTGTGTAAAACCGGGGTGTGAGTCAGAAGGGTTGGTCCAACACACAGCGGTGCAAACATGTGTTCAACGACCAGTTGTCTCCGATATTATCATAGGAGTGCAAGTACATTAGCTGATGAAATGTGTACCGATGTAGGTTTTTACGACTCAACATGTGATAATTACTTTCCATAGCTGTTCGTTAGGGATAGCCGAGTCGACACGGCTATCGTGAAAGAACAGCTATGGAGAGTGGTTCCAAATTTAATGCGCATTTCTGAGCCAGTGAGAGCCCATTGGGGCGGAAAGTCTCTGTTGTCCGTCAGGCTTGCAAGAGACAACAGGCTGAGAATAGATCCGTCAAATCGACGCGCCGTCTCGGCGTGCACGGCCAGAACGGAGCGTGCAGGAAGCACGGCGTGCCAGAGAAAGTTAGCGCTGCTAAGACGGGAAGCGTATGAGTTTCTAAGACAATATGGTCCAAAAACTCTAAATCATCATTCAGGGATGATTAATGATGTTACAGTGTCTATAGCGTATTGAAAAATTACGCACGCTAACGCGGTCTTTTCTCCGTTGGGGCACGTCTAGCTCGTTATTGCAATCTTTCGAATTGTTGGTGCGTGTCACGGTATGCCCCGTGTTTGTGCACCTTTTATTCATTTCTGCTCGAGCTTGTGTACATATTTACAAATTCGCGTGTGCATCTGCGCAAGTGTCTACGCGTCCTTAGCAAATTAGTCTTTCACCTGTGCATCTATATTTTTTTGTAATTCTTCAATGAAGCAGTGGTGGCAGCGATTAACACCCTTCACTGCAAACCTGGCACTTCACTACAAACCTCGGACGACATCAGTAGCGATCGATATCTGAACCGGTCCTGGGCCTTGCCTGAGCACCTTATGCCGTGCAAAAATACGAGCACTGCTCCCA
>JAZEWU010000002.1:6676415-6695607 GCA_036362915.1 Geotria australis | reverse complement strand
CAAGCAACACTAAGAGCTACCCTTGACAGGATATGGCTGAAACCACAATTGGCACGTTTTTGCCGAAAATTGCAACCAAAAAGTGTACGCGACGTATCGAGAATCTCGGTGTATCTCGGTGTAGCGACCCCTCGGCGTTGAAGTGTTGAAGTGCCGTGCGCTCCGTGTGCCAGGCCTGCAGTTCACCAAGTACGGCTGCCGCAGGAAGAGCGACCAGAGGATGGTACATCGAAGCTTCTGCAGCGTCGACAAGAAACCCAAGCCGATCCGCCGGCGCTGTAACCAGCACGAGTGCGTCAAGCCGAGGTGGGCCCTGCCGCGGTACACACACAGGGCACGAGTCAGGGCCATACCCAGGATGGGACGCCAGCCCATCACAGGACACCGGGAGAAATTTAGTCAGCAGGCAAATCAACCTATGCAGCAGCATGTCTTTGGACTGTGGGATGAAACCGGAGTGCCCGGCGAAAAAACCCACGCGGACACGGTTAGAACGTGCAAACTCCGCCCAGAAAGGCACCCGAGCCGGGATTCGAACCCGGGCCCTTCTTGCTGTGAGTCACCAATAATATCAACTCCTTATTCCTACAAATCAATCAGCTTTGACCTCCCTGTCCACAGGAAATTTTGTGGCGGGCATCTACACTCTATTGTTTTGCGTTCCCCCCAAGCCTGCTGAGTGAGTAGGCAAGAGCCCTCTCAGCTCCCTTGTGGCTGGCTCGTGAGTGAAGCCCCCCGCGCAGAGCCGGAGCGTGGTGGGTGCTTCACGCGTGACCCTTGACCTGCTCGAGGCAGCGAATCACGCTGCGGGCTCCCCGTGGCCCCGAGCCGCGGAGTTGGCAGCTGGAGGCCGCCCGACACTCGCCGTGTTTATTGCATCTCTGGCTCTATATGAAAAATATATTTCATTTTTTTTTAAATAATAAAAAAAAATTTACGGGTGACCCGACAGCTTTGGTTTTTGACTTGCCGGATATTAAATAGCTGATCTAAATTGTGAACGTCTCACGCTCGTCAGGATTTGTATTTCTTAGAGTGTGTTTTACACCGTGTTTTGCGTCACCTAATTAAAGTGCGGGCGTGCAGATGGTCTCTCTGCAGTCGTAGCGGTCGTGTTTCCAATAGAGACGCGAATGTGTTATTGTCAGAGGACACGGGTATTATTATTGTCCATTGGAGGGACGTGTATCTTTTAAACAACATGACTAGAAGTAGAAGCGTTCACGTCGCGATCCCTGTCAGGTAATACTTTGGTATTGCCTGCGAATTCTACCAAACACTTCGAGGCCGAGCTGAAAGACAACGATGTCCAGAAGCTGACCATAGTGCTTCGAAGAATCGCAAAGAAGAAGAAGACTAGAAAGCACGCCTGTGTAACTCAGCAGTGAAATTCACGACGTGAACAACATCGTGCGCCGACACTGGCCTCTAGTGGTGGCGCTTGGTTATTTGTTTTTTTTCTGTGAATGCCATGATCACCTACCTGGGGTCTACGACACGACCCACTCTGCGACTGCGGACAACCAGTCACATATTGATGGTTACTCTTCAGAGCTGTTCTTCCGGGATAGCCGTGCCGAGCGATCTCCCTCTCTCCCTCGCGACGTTTTGCATCCCAAGTTGGAAGCACCATCAGGCGCCCGACACGGCTATCGCGAAAGAACAGCTCTGAAGAGCAACCATCACGAATCGAGCCGTGAAAACCAACATCAGTTCAATGTCACGTATTGTTAACGACCGCGCTCCGAGCAGGCTCGGAGGAGGCCCGAAGGCTCTCCACACGGCTGATGAAGCAGCTGTCGCTTGGCTCGGCGAGAGAAGCAACCGCTGGAAGAAGACTGTTTTCAGACACACCGGAGAGGATGAATAGTTAGTTGTACGCGAGGCTCACCGTGGTCGCGTGTGTGTGCGAGCGTGCAGCTGGGTGGTGGAGCATTGGGAGGCCTGCAACCGGCCGTGCGGCGCCCAGGGCTTCCAGAGCCGCACGGTGCGCTGCCTGCAGGCCCTCAGCGACAACACGAACCGCTCGATTCACCACAAGTACTGCCCCGGCTCCAAGCCGGATTCGAGGCGGCCCTGCAACCGCATCGCCTGCCCGGGCAGCTGGAGAACGGGAGCCTGGTCTGAGGTCTGTGACTCGTTTCCTGCGCAGCCACCCATCCGATTTATCGATGTAGGCTTTCGCGGCTCCGTGTGTGGGAATTGCTCTTAAGAGGGTGTCTCGAGCGAGCGTTGTTCCTTTTTCTTTTGGGACGTTGGAGGCATCATCTGGCTTCCGGGCCTCTTTTAAACCTTCCAGAAATAACATTTTGGGAGCTATGATGTTTTTATAGCAGCGTGTACGTGCCGATATATTACTCTTATCCACACCCACCGTCGCCATCATCACCTACCAGTCAGAGGCCCGATGGCGCCTCCAACGTGGGAGGGGAAACATCGCGGTGGAGAGAAGGGGAACGCTCGACACGGCTTTGCCGAAAACGCAGCAGCCAAGAGCAACTCTCGCGACGTTTCGCCTGCCACGTTGCAAGCCAGGCTTCCAACGTGTGAGGCAAAACGTCGCGAGGGAGAGAGGGCTAATTGCTCATTGACACGGCTATCCCAAAGAAGAACAACTCTGAAGAACAGCAACCGTCATGAATCGAGCCGTGATGACCTACATAATAATAATAATAATAATTTTACATTTATAACGCGCACACGTTCATTCAATGTCAAAGGTATTAATTCGACGACAGGACGACTGAGAGGCGCGAGGAAAGCGCAGGGAGGCGGAGGAGGCAGCCAGGCGGTTATCCAACGCCATATTGCCACACACTGCTTCCTATATATTATGATGTTATCGGCCAAATAATTAATTAGTGGGTTTTTTTAGTTCTGGGAGGAAACCGGACAACCCGTAGGAAACCCACGCGGACACGGGGAGAACACACAAACCCCACACAGAAAGGCGCCCGAGCCGCGATTCGAACTCGGGGCCTTCTTACTGTGAGGCGGCAGCGCTACCCACTGCGCCGCCGTGCCGCCCAGTACGCGATTATTAACCGAGACGGTAAAACCGTGTCTCCCCCGGCAGTGCTCGGCCACGTGCGGCGAGGGCGTGCAGCAGCGGCAGGTGTTGTGCCGCGCGCTAGAGGAGGACGGAGACGTCGCGTGTGACGGAGAGCAGCCCAACGACACGCAGACCTGCGCCATGGCGCCCTGCGTCGGTGAGAGCTGCGCACGACCGCGCCCGGGTGGCGGCGCTCGGGCGTTCACGGCGGCCGCGTCCGAGGGATGAGCCGGCAAACCGCTGAACCACCCCGGGTCGTCAATCCAGGTCTTGGTCAACCTGCGATTTAAACCGGAAGCTTCGTAATGATGAACGCGTAGCCCTGAAAGGGAAAGGTATGGGATAGGTGACGTTTCGGGGCAATGGTGCCTCCGTCGTGATTTTTAGATTTTATTTATTTTTGGCAATTCGCGTGTTTGTTGTGTAGCAGGAATCCCACAACGAGCTTGCAAGCTCGCTGGGTATTTCGTGCTGTAATTAATTGATGGTCTCAACCCGGTCATCGGTCGTTAAATCGTTTTCTTCCAGTACGTAGAATTGAAAATGTTTGGTTTTATTTAATTGTGACAAACATCTATGATGTATAATACCCGTAAAGACAGGTCAACAGGAAATTACGTCAGTCGGTCCCGATGTCAACCTCCAGCATCGTTCTTTGGAAACATGGTTGTGCACTGCTCACTGTGAGAGCTCTGAATGTAAACATCTCCATCGCAAGACGCGACGCTGATCGTACAACCTGGAGGAATCATTGCCGGAAAGGAGGAAGCTCAGCAAAAAAGCACATGTACCCATTTCCGCGTCAACACACCTGCAGTGGTTGCAACAGCGGTAACCGCAATGATGGTGCTAGATCGCAGGATACGTGCTGATGATGTTTAATGACGACGATGGCAGCTATGGTAGCAGTCAAAGTGTTGGAAGTGATCGTGTTATGGCCATAACGATAGGTTGTGCGATAGTCAATCGGAGGACCATGTCTGTTATTCACGCCCGCAGATCCGAGTGATCATGTTCAGCTTCGGGTAAACTGGCTCGCCCGGCCCGACCTGGAGCCTGCCATGACCAAACGCTCCTCAAGTATGACCCAGAGCTTAGGCCTGCGCACGATATCAGAACAAATTCATCACCAAATTCCGCTTTCTGGATTTTTACAGATTATTTGGTGACACTGCGCTCGCAGTGATGCACGAGCACAAATTATGGGGAAAAACACTCATCACATTTTATGATAACACTGCCTTAAGTAAAATAAATATATAATAGTTGACGTTTCGGGAAGCAGCTCTTCTTTGTAGCACAGAGAGATAAGAGTAATGATTTCAATTGTGATTTTTTTATTTTTAAAAGCTTTTCCTGATTAACAGTTCTAAATTGGCATGTGAATGGTTACGTATTTGATAGATACTGAATGACAGAAAAATCCTTCAGTAATCAAAGATTTATTTATGCTTAAATTAAATTGTATTAAGATACCATACTGTAAAAATGGTTACCCATAGTGCAATTGTCCCAGAAAAATTGTAAACGTTTACTCTTAATACGACTTAGTTGATGCATTAATAGATGTGAGATTATTGAAAGGTTTGTCTGTTACTTAATATCTCATAATAGGGAACTCTCCACATGTAAATTTAAAAACTGTTAATCGGGAATCATTTTTAATTGAAATCTTATAATTTTCGCCATGGTTGTATGGTGCAGCCTTCAACTCATATTCACTCTCCGCCGCTCTGGCCCCTCTGTGTCCTGTGAAGAAGGGCCATTGCCTAAAATGTAGGCTATTATACATTTTCCCCTTGTAAGGCCCCAGTGTTATCGATTAATGTGTTGGGGTTTTCTTCTAAAATCTTAGCATGTGGCTGTAAATCAGTTTGTTTTCTTTCCGGCTTCAGCTTTGGCAAACAAAATTTGAGTGACCATCTGAGAAATCTCTCTGCAAAAATTGAACTTAATGCGTGGCTTTCAAGCGGCTTTGGCAAGCGATGAGGTTTGATCAAAACTAGTTGTGTGCCATGTTGCATTGTGTGCCCTCAGTGTGGCACACTGATGAATGAGGCCATTGGCACTCATTCATCGCACATACCCGGCAATATAAATATTAGCAAATCTAATGTATTTAATGTCGTTCTGGCTTTGGGCTTCCGCTGTTTTGGCAACTTTCACGATGCGTATTTCAACGTCTTCAGCTGCATGTTTCTATATACTTTATCATTTTATACGCTGCAACTTAATTTGCGAAGCCGGGAGTTACGCACGCTGTGACCGACAACAAAACAACCCAACGACGCCACGCTCTGCGTCGGTCGGTGTGGTGCGCAGAGGAACCTTGCTTGGGCGACAAGTCCATCTTCTGTCAGATGGAGGTGCTCGTGCGGTACTGCCCCATCCCCGGCTACAACAAGCTTTGCTGCGAGTCGTGCAACAGGCGGGCGGCGGGCACGCTCGTGCCGCCTTCCTCCGACGGTTACGACGCCATCACGGAGCCCGGCCTGGCCTCCGACGCCACCACCACCGCCGCCGCCGCCGCCGCCAACGCGGTGCTGCCCACGGCGCAACCGGTGCTGCCCGCCGCCGGCCCGACCGCCGGCGCGGAGCCGCCCCACTTTGAGATTGTCGGTTCGGCGGCCGCTGCGCGGAGGGCGGCGGCTTTCTCTGAAGTCAGCGGCGGCGGCGACGGCGGGAGGGAAGTTGACGACGTGAGGCCCTGGGGACGCCAGGCGTACGGTGGGAGGCACGAGGAGGCCCTCGTGGCGGGGCTCCGAGAGGACAGGCCGCCACTGGCTGGCGAGGCTGCACGGGACCTGCTCGCGTTTCACAAGGTCGCCAGGAGGGCTGGCGACGGCGCCTCGGATGTTGTGAAATCCAACGCGTTTGACGACTTGTCTTCAGAGGATGACGAGGTAAACGAGGAGGAATCCGAAACACTGCTGATGAGATGATCAGAAGATTGCTTTATCAGTAAAACCTTCTGCAGAAACTTTGCACACTCCAAAAACCCACTGTAATGGCAATTACTTTCAGCAGGCAACCGTAGAGTTAAACCTGGCAACATATACCGTCGTACGTTGAACGGATGATATTCTCTTGCCCGGTGATTGCCGCAGTCCTTGTGAGTGTGGGGAACTAGAGTTAGCCGGGTGTTAAGCGTAGAGCTGACAACGTGTTTGATCCCACACAGCACTTAACTGCTCGGCCGTATTAAACTAACACAGCGGAGAAAACTTTTGAAAATACAAAGTTGGATTATATTAAAAAATTTAATTTTAGAGTTTGATAAACATCAGAAATGAAGGGTTGACTGACGGTCAGTTGTCTGACTGAACACTGCAGATCTTAGATAGTTTGTATGACTTAACAAAATGGTGCTGTGACCACCTTTCTCTACGGTGCTAGGCAAGATGCAGAGTCTTGCGTCTCTCGGAGAACGTCACATATCATCTCAGCTGGGCGAGTAGCGGCGCGAGGGGGATCGTGCGGCATAGCGAGTGCCGGTGGTTGTAAGATATGACGCTAGGCCGCGCTGGTGCTCGGGCCACCGGTGTCCGGTGTGCGGGACGGCTGGCCGAGAACATTCGCTACGAGACGCGTTTTGCAAAAAAAATGTGCGGGGGGTTGATCAAACCCGGCGCAACGATATTACTGTTATTGTTACGACTAGCTTATTAACAAACGACATGGGCTGTACTCCAGGCCAGTACTCGCGCTTACGATTTTTAACGATTTTACACCAAAGACTTGTCAACTCCCGAGCGGCGAGGCTCCTTTTGATCCGTGCCATAAATTAGCGGTTATTTGTTTTCTTCTAGAGTTGTTTAGTGATATGAAAGTGTCCGGGAAGGCCCTCATGGTTAGCGAGATTTGGGAAGGGTGGGGCGTTGCATTCCTGGAAAACCGGGTTGGCATTTGCACGGCAAATCAACAAACCAGTTTGGAAAATCCACAAACGGGAAGGACACGTCCATGAGGGTCTCCTGTATTCGAGGAAATAGCGGTCAACCTAGATAGTGTACGATTACGTTGGTTTACGTTCCAGCATTTACTGTGGTATGTGCAAAAAAATAATATCTAACAGTAACAAACATCGACAACCTCATGTTTTATGAGCAGCTATTGAGCTTAGCTTCTTAACTCTTGCGTTTTTGCGCACGTCTAGTTGTTCTGTTTCAAAGATTAACGTGACAACGGGAGTCAGTTGAATTGACTCGACGATAACGAAATCGTACTTTTCCACGAGCTATTTTATAAACATAGCCTAGCTTCCGGTATTTTTTTTTTCCACTCCTACTGAAACGCCGTTGACAAACGTCAACTAACGTTGCAAAGGTTGCCATTGTTTTCCTTAATATTTACACAACGGCGAAAGCGCCGACACGGTAAATTATTCGGTCACGCACATTTCTGCTCAGGATTAATCGTGAAATCCACAGGCTGTCAGAGACCAACCACTCAGCCTCTACGTTACCCAGAAGCCTCGGCGCCAAGCTGGCGGCTCGTTTCATAACCGGTGCTGCTTTATGTAAATATCCAAACGGGCACAGAGTATTAGCAAAACTACTTAAAATCTAAACGAAAAGGTTTGAAAATGTCACTTGACTGGTGTAGGTTTTCACGGCATGATTCATGATGGTTGCTCTTCAGAGCTGTTCTTTTCGGGATGGCCGTGTCGAGCGCTCTCCCTCGCGACGTCAATGTCACAACCTCCACATACTGCCTGCATTAGCGCAGCGTAATAGATGAACCAGGCCTGCCCCCGTAAGAAACCACAAGTTTATATTATTGCTAAAACCAGGATAGTTTGGTCTTCTTAGGGTGACAACTTCCGTGACCACGGTTAGGTTGAATCGGGTTCACCGCTTACATTAACCTCGAGGATAAACGTATGAGCGCCGTCGATCGGCTGCATAATGTTAAACCAGGCTCTTATTCGGGAAAGTTCCAAAACCAGTTCTGTACAATTTCAAAATCATGTCTAAACTAGTTAATAAGTATATATTTTGACAAGAAACGAGAAAAGGCAAAGCAAAGCTAAAATTCAATCAATATCCTCCAAACATAAACGGAACAAAAGCATATATTGTAAATATTGTAAATGTTAAATATTTGCTATGAAACAGTGTTAAAAGAGCGCGTTGCTAACTCGCGAGTGCTCGATCTAGATCGATGTCTATATAGCGAGTGCCTGACGGGCTGCAGACGGTTAAGGAACGCTGGCTGAACGAACGCTCCTACACGCAAAAACGTGCACACGCGCAGACACTCGTGTGACTGCGGCACTATTTATTTAAACAACTTAAAACTAAACATTTCATCCCGTACGATACAGCTAAAGGGTGCAGGTTAAAGCAATATGATGGTTTTCAAAATTTGCTGTTTATGTTTTATTAGTAACTTTATAAACTTGTATTTAGAGATAATGCAATATACCTCAACAGTAAGACCCAGGGTTACTGCAGATTAACCGCGGCATGTGGCTTGATTGACCCTGTGCCAGGCGGCTTCACGGCTTTCTCCTCATGCCTGTAACCATTCATGGTGTTTGTCTTCAGATTAACGTGGGAGAAAGTGTCTGTTATGTTTTTAAAACAGGCATTACAGTATATTTGAATCTAGATAAGTTGTTTGTTGTTTTTTTTTTAGTAATTATAGCAAGTGGCAATATAATACTTTTAACACGTTCACTGGCAAGGGCACACCGAGTTTGGTTGTAAAATTACAAGATTTGCGTGTAATGCTAGATTCAAATATGAAACTTCAACGTGCTTTTTATATAAGTACTAAATAGTATAACGTTTGTATCCCTATACACCGTGCTTAGTTCGTCCGTCGTTGGATCGTATTAACGCTATACTGTATACCCTGTAGCTCGGGCTCCTGCTAACTCCCGCGTTTCTGGCCAGTAACGAAACGATTGACAGGCGGCGTCTTTGCTCGCGGGAGTGCCCGGTCTGGCCCTTGAACTCCGTGGGATTCATCAACGGGAGTCACGGTAGAATCAAATAACCATTTTAGCGTAGCCCGGAGAACGTTAACGCGACAACACGAGGGGTCGGTCTCGTCACGAGCCGAGGTGCATGTCGGTTGTGGTGGCGGCAAACTAACAAATCTGTGAATAGCATCGCGTGCTAGGAGGTATTGTCCCACTGTTCACAAGCGACCAGCTTTCAGAAGCATGAAACGAGTAATAAAAGTGTACGTTTCCCTAGTATACATCGCTTGTCCTGGTTCATCCCGACTCGGTGGGTGTCCGTCATCGCACACATCGCGACGGTTAGCGCGCACGCTCGCTCAGTTCCAAGACAACGTCTCCAGTGGAATTCTCTCCGTGAGCGTTTTTTTTAATTGAGTGTTTATTTGAAATAAACATTTTACGAATAACACTCTTGATGACAGCATCAAAGACAAACGACGGTAAGTTTCAGATGCACAGACACAAAAAACTATACAACTCTATCAACATAACCGCGATATAAATTCCACAGGAAATAACTATATTCACACACAAACATTCCGAATGTACCGCAACATTTTAAAGATACAAAAGACGACAGTTGTTTTTATAAAATCACTCTTAAATATATACATATATTACATTTTCTCTGCACGTAAAGAATCAACATTTGTCAAGTATGTCACAAGGTGGTGCTCTAGTGTGCTTGGGATGCCATGTGCAGACCTTGCCACGTCTCCACCGCTATTATCGATTAAATAATTAGAAAACTCTCATCAGTGATTGCTCTTATCATCCATCAATCCATTTTCTAAACCGCTTGTCCTGGTGAGGGTCGCGGTGGCAGCAGTCCAAGGAGAGTGGACCAGACATCCCTTTCCTCAGCAACAGATTCCAGCTCTTCCTGGGGGATTCCCAGGCCTTCGACCCGAAGTCTCATTGAGGCGACCTCGTCCACTGGGAAAAACTCCAACTGTGCAGCACCAAGCCGAGGGCTTGTGAGTATCCCCACACCCGCCCTGGGCTGCTCACCAGGGACCACCCCCGATCGAGAAGTTTGGTTCCAGAGCCAATGCTGTGTGTGGAGGTGAGACCCACGATTTCGATTCGAGTCTTCGAAGCGTGATGGTGTTATGACAGTTTCCCATTGCAACAAGGTCTTCTTTAGTTGCAGACAGCCCTTCGAAATTTAGAGATATAATAGTCAGTGCTGGCCTTAAAGGCGCGCATTGGCCTCTCTTCTTGCCGCAGACTGAGGGGCTTCTGGCATCTATTGAGCTTCTGGACATCGTTGTCTTTCAGCTCCTTGGCTTTGAAGTGTTTGGTAGAATTTGCTGGTAATACCAAGTATTACATGACAGGGATCGCGACGTTGAAGGCTTCTACCTTGATCCCCAGACCCACGATGTGAAGCTGGTACTTTTCCACCTCAGCCACAAGCTCCGGCTCTTTCGCTGCAGGGACGGCATCGCACCCGACCCTCACCCTCCGCGGGTGGTGGGCCCTTGAATTGTCAGTCGTTTTTTTATCATAAAATATTATTTGATCAAAGCGCACGGGCAGCACTTGTTTGGAACACACAGCACGAGAAAACAGAGGAAGATACGGAGGCATAGGAAGACACGGAGATACGAACACACAAAGTCAATGAGACACAGACACACGCCGACACACATGAAGACACACAAAGAAACACACAAAGACGTAAAAGACAACAATTCCCCATATAGCCTTAACAAACTGTAAGGTCGAGTGCTGTTAGCGAGCACCTACTTTATAAAGTCCAGCACGGCACGCGAGGGGGTTGGTGGCCGGCACCATGCCCGGCCGTCTTTGTATCCCTAGTAGCGATATAGACATATCACACAGGCCCCTGACCGATTCATAGAATTGTCACCGGTGTTGGCCGTGACCGGGAATCGAACTCGGGTAACTAAGTTTCCAGCGCAGCCTGGTAACCGCTTTGCTACCACTCCCCACGTAAAGATGGACACGCACAGGCATGGAGAAGACACAAAGACATGGATCGAGAGAGGTGACACAGAGACACGGAAAAAGACAGACAAACAGATAAGAAACACAGATATGAGGACAGAGAGAGAAATCGAGTCATACAGAGACACAGACACACACGGCGACACACATACTGTACACACATACGTGGAGACCGGGAAAGGGAAAAGTACAATATAAAGGTGCAGACAGTAATACAAAATACAGACTAGACATGTCACTAAACAGACGCTCTCGAACAGCCACTGCACTTCATATGCGTATAGACCGGCCTTTCACAGCGCCTGAAACACGACTCACATTATCGCAGATAAGGGGACCCTGCTGTAAATTAATCCTGTTATGTGCCAATTACCGCGTTCGAACTCCACGGAGAAGAGGTGTAAAATCACAGATATCCCCACGGATAATAGGATCCGTGATATGGCTCTCCTGCGTTACCACGGGCAGTGGGAGTCCTATATCTATCCGTGTTGATTTATAAACATTCCAGTGTTTAGCGCTTGCGTAATTTGTGCAGTGAGCTGCTTACACAAGATAGATGTGTATAGTAATAACTGTGCCGCACTGCTTTATACATATATACTGTTTTTGACATATAGGTGGAAGAACCACGTGCTGCTTATTTCAGTGTCACACTCTAAATCATAAATGCATTTCTTTGACAAATTCTGAAGTACTGTACACTATACACAATATACATTTATATTCAGTCTGCGAGTAGAATGCGTTTTTTGGAAAGACGCATATATACTCTGCTGTAGGTTTCCACGGCTCGATTCATGATGGTTGCTCTTCAGAGCTGTTCTGACGATGACGCTTCTAACGTGGGAGGCGAAACGTCGCGTGGGAGAGAGGGAGATCGCTCGACACGGCCATCCCGAAAGAACAGCTCCGAAGAGCAACCGTCAAGACGTGTGTGTGTATATATATATATACACTTGTTTTTTTATCCCAAGAAATTTCCACATGTGTGAACTCCCTGGGCGAGTAGCTGCGAGGACGATGTGGCCGAGTGAACGTGACGAATCCCGCGCGGGGACGAACACACGACGGAAAGGCGGCCCGACGCGCACCAGACCTTTTCGGCAGAGCGACGGTGCCGCCTGAACGCGCTCGCTCGCCCGCCCGCCTCGCTCTTCTCCGTCCGGCCCGTCAGTGGCAGCCGCACTCTTCCACCACCATGTCGCGATGGTGCATGACTCGCACGCTGTTGGCCTCGTGGTACAGGATGCTCAGCGAGCTGAGGCGCGTCGGGATGCAGCACGGCGGCGGCACCTTGTCCGGCTTGAAGAAGCGCAGCAGGCTCTACAACACAAAACCCCCCCCCGTATCCGCGTGGGTTTTCGCCGGGCACTCCGTTTTCCTCCCACAGTCCAGAGACATGCTGCTGCATCGGTTAATTTTTATGACTAAATTGGCCCCGGTGCCCCGAGGTGATGTAACTTGAATGAGCGTTACGGTGAGGGTTAGGGTGAGGGTTTTACGGTGGGCAAGAAGTTGGCAATCTTATATACAGTGTGTCTGCTGTATATAATGGAGCA
Organism: Geotria australis; assembly: GCA_036362915.1. Lineage (NCBI taxonomy): Eukaryota > Metazoa > Chordata > Hyperoartia > Petromyzontiformes > Geotriidae > Geotria > Geotria australis. The sequence continues at coordinate 6,683,048 of JAZEWU010000002.1, read as the reverse complement.
AGTGTTTTTGTGTATGTTTGCACCGAGAGTACTGAGTTTAAATCCCTCATAACCGTAAATTCTATCTGCACAACAGCCAGGCTTTTATGCCTTTTTAAAACTTTGCTTCTCACTCGTTGATTTACGCTTCTGAAACGTTAACACTATTTCAGCTTTAAATTCACACTTTGAACTAGCACCATCAACCCTCTTAGGCACTCTTCCTCCTTTATTCTCACGTCAGAAGAACGTGTTACGCGCTTGGAACAGGATCGGCCGTAGGGCGTGTACTTTGCTAGTGTCTGCGATGGTCCACATTCATTCCAGTGGTGGCTTTAATGGTGAAATATGGCGGCATTGACCTTGGTGCGAGGAATGAAATACGTCCCCACCCCCCCGCATCTCCCTGTCCAGTTTCCCTCATTCATACCCTCTGGCCTGTGGGCCCCAGCACATCTGCCTCTCCTGCAAAGTCGATATCCCACAGGGTGGCTCACGGTTTCAGTTGAAGTGGACATTATTGGCCTTGACCAGGTCGATAAAGCAGATGTAGGTCTCGTAATACATAGAGCTGGTGCGGTAGAATATGGCAAGTATCTATGCACCTGAAATCACTGTTTCCTCAGCCACAGGTATAATAATAATAATAATATCAATTTAGATAGCGCCTTTCACAATAGCAATTTATAGAGCGCCTTTCACCCGAGGGCCACAAAGCGCTGCACAACGACAGAAAAAACTACTAATAAAAAACAAAGCAAGAAAAATTAAATTATTAAGATATACCTCAAATTATAAAGCTACAAACAGTCAGCAAAGTAATGCCATACAACAAACTGGGGCACAAATAGAAGCAGGCCACATTCATTACCAACTAATGAATGTGAACTGATTAACCTGAGGTGAAATAAATACCTTTCCTCAAAGCAAATCGCCCTCTTTACAGTAGTGTCAATATTGCATTTTGTGAGTTTTTGTATTGCCACTTGAAGGGGTGATAGATGGCGGTCAAGAAAAATAATGGAGAGCCAGTCGAGGAATCGAAGAGATCAGAGAGGATGTCCACCGAGGAGATGGAGCGATCACATCAGTGGATGGATTGCCGCATCGTGGGTTCGAGAGAGACAGTCGCTGCCTGGTAAGGCCTTCATCCAGCAGTAGATTTACCATGGGTGGTTAATGCACCAAACTAAAAAACCGACTCACGGATAATATTGGTGGTGATCATCTGAACGAGTTCTGGACCTCAAGTAGGTTGACTCAGCCTTATATGAGTACCTGGTATGGTGTGTAAACATCAGCACTGGGGAGACAAAGCTGGCCCAGTCATGGTGGCGAGCAGACCACCCTTTTGTGAGCTGCGTCAGCCTTCATAGATAATATACAAATATCCTTCACATATCTGTCCCTCCACATTGCAAGTATTTTATTTTTTATTTTTTATCCCATCATCGGTGCTGGCTTACAGCGCCTGCTCCAACAGTCTGTTAAAGGCTCTGTGGTGATGTTTGTCTTTGTGAGTGTTAGTAAGATATGTGATTGTGCATGAGTGTGTTAATGAGTATATTGGTCCGTCTAGTTATCTGGTTTCTAGTCAACCTTCTGAGTCGAATCGAATTCGACTCATTCACACGCACTCACACGCACGCACTCAGACACACGCACGCACTCAGACAACTGAAGCTTTAATAGACTGTTAGAACAAGTGCTGTTAGCAAGCACCTATGAAGGCCTGCACGGCACTTTGTGACCCTCGGGTGAAAGGCGCTATATAAAATGCTATTATTATTATAATTATAAGAGGTGGGTCGTCAACATCAAACCGTCATCTCCCCAGTGCCGATGTGTACACACCAGATACTCGTTTAAGCCCGAGACGACCTAGGGGAGGCCCAGGACCGGTTCAATATTCGCCACTGGTTGTGAGCGGGAATGGAACTTAGGTCGCCAGGTTCCGAGCACAGTGCACTAACCACTGCGGTACCACTCCCCACATACAAAGACAACGATCCCATGTAGCCTTTAACAGACTCTTGGCGCAAGTTTCGTCAGCCAGCGTCGGTGATGGGAAAAGTAAACAAATATATTGGTATTCGTTTACATAGAGGGACATATATGTGCAGGAGTATTCGTTTATTACCGATGAAGGCCGACGCAGAGCACGAGGGGGTCCTGTGTCCGGCACCATGACGGGCATCACGTTCTCTCCAGAGCTGATGTATACACGGCGCACCACGTACCGTACTCACTTAAGGCCGAGTCGACCTAGGGGAGGAGCAGGATCAGTTCAAACAATCAATGTGGTGTTAGCCGTGATCAGGCCTCGAACTCAGGGACCCAGGTGCGCTAACGCCATGCTCAATCCACTGCTGAATGAAGTCCTCCCAAGGCTGCCATCACCTCTCACCATCTGGGATGCAGAAATCCAACCAGCAACTGCACATGAGATCATTTCAGCACTCCATCTCCCTGGTGGATGTGTCCTGCCCAAGCCCACTTCTACCAAAATGTGTCTCCGTGTCCGTGGGTTGGGTTTGGGTCTCGATCTATTTGTGTCTCTGCATTTCTCTCAATCTCCATTTATGCATCTCACATCGACTGAGAGACCAAAGGGCCTCTATGTTCAAAGAGGCTTGAATTAATTTTTAGGACGAGGGGCTTTTAAATTGAATTAGAGTTCAAACATTTCTAAGGTTCAGGAAGTTCAAACATGTCTTAATTGGCCGTATCATTCAAACATATATTTGGTCATATTGAAAATCATGTTTCATTTGGCCATGATGCTGCTGCCAGAGGTGCACAAGCACAACACACACTGCAATGACCCTGTGGCCTTAAACATTATATATCGGTAATATGCGACGTTTCAGGAAATGGCCCTTCTACATCTATTTCCTTTAACAGCAGTGTCACAGGTGAATGTGTTGAGTTTCTGTCTCGTGCGTCTAAGCTCTCGGATAGTTTAGCAATTAGAAATCAGAATCCTCTCCGTTGGTTTCATCCAAGCTGAGTGGAAGTCTCAGCGAAACGTCGGTACCATCTTTTAAGGTAAGTGCTGTATGTGTGTGGCTCGCTCGCTCGATTTCTCCAACATATCGACGGGTGCACTACACTTACACACATTTTCACATGTCCTAAACTCACAAACAGAGCTTCACTCTGAACTGCTATTTGTCAGTCAGTCAGTCATTTTCAGAAATCGCTTAATCCAATACAGGGTCGCGGTGAGCCGGAGCCAATCCCGGCAGACACAGGGCGCAAGGCAGGGGTATACCGAGGATGGGACGCCAGTCCATCGCAGGGCGCCTGGGGCAATTTACTCAGTAAGCCAATTAACCTGGCAGCATGTCTTTGGACGGTGGGAGGAAACCGGAGTGCCCGGCGAAAACCCACGCGGACACGGGGAGAACATGCAAACGCCAACACAGAAAGGCACCCGAGCCGAGATTCGAACCCGGGGACTTCTTGCTGTGAGGCGGCAGCACTACCCACTACGCCACCGTGCCGCCCCTCAAACACAAATCAAGATCTGCAATCACAGCTAGGAAAAAAATGTGAATTCTAATTGGTCAAGGTGACTGACATGAGTGAGGTTCACCACGTTGAGTCACGACCGACTTTGAGTGAGTCTCACCGTGTGTGGCAGTGACGGTCTCACCTGCATGTACGCGTGGTTGGTGGGCTGGAAACGCTCACCCACAGGCGACGGGCACGGACCCTCGCAGCGGTACGCGTTGAACCTCTTCGGCTGGATGACCCAGGCCTCCCAGCCGATCTGCTCGAAGTTCATGTAGAAGTCCACCCGGTGGCACCACGGCTCGCCAGTCACCGCTGCGGCCGAGACGTGGTTGGGGGGAGGCGAGTTAGCACGGTCACATTCCACGCTGTGTCGTGGTCATGAGATTGCTTTCAGGCCCCAAGCATTGGGTTCATGGAAGGAATTAAAAGAAATGCTTCTGAAATCTAATTGGAAAATAACAGAAGTGCTTTCCGCTAAACTACGGCTAAATATACTGAAGTATGTTGCCACGGTTCGATGCAGGTTAATTGGTTTTCAAAACTGATCAATTGGGATAGCAGTGTCGAGCAGCGTACCTCTCTTCATCGCAACGCATGAAGATGCCTCCGACGTGGAGGCGAAACGTCGCGAAGGAGACAGGGGGACCGCTCGACATGGCTATTCCAAAACAACATGTTTTAATAGCAATTACCAATGACTAAATGGTCAGCAGTCTGCTATAGCGCGATTTGTTTCAGCATCGTTTGTATCCGTAACAGGGCAACGGACAAACAACTCTCTGAAGAAGGGCCACTGCCCGATCACATTAGCGTCAACTATGTGTTTTCTATTATCATCATAATTCTCCACGGTCAATCCACTGCTGTATGATCGTTTCCCTACACGACCTGGAAGTAGGTCGGCAAACGACTGACCTCCAACAGGCATAACAAGCGGTGCCGGTGGCCGTGGCACGTCGGGTTCAGTAACACGTTCGCCGCCGCCCACCGAAACGGCGCCGGCTGAGTTCCCGGCCCTCTCGCGCCGTGCACGAGCGCGGGGCTCCCGCACCGCGGCGCGTACCTCTGGCGTCCTGCGCGTGCCCGCCCCGCAGCCCGGCCTCCCCGCCGCCGCCTCCTCCGTATCCGTTGCGCTTGTGCCGCCGGATCCCCGCCGGCGTCTCCTCCTCCTCCTCCTCCTCCGCGAGTCCGCCCGCGGCGCCCCGAGCCGAGGAAGGCCACCGGTCCGGCGAGGCGGGCGCGGGCGGCGCGTGGCCCGCCGTGTGGTGCAGCAGCGAGACGCTCCCGCGGCCGCCCTCCGACTCGTCGAGCCGGGAGAACACCACCATGGTTGCGGGCTCCTCGCCCGGCCGCGTCAGCCACCTCCTGGGCGGGCGCGCCCCGGCGTCGGTGAGGTTTTCGCGCGTCCTCGCTTCGGGTCCCCTGCGGTTGCCGCCGCCGGCGAGAGACGTCTCCCCGGCGTCTCCCGGCGCGTCGCCGCCGGTCCCGCGCCCCCCCGCCCAATCGTGGCTGGCCGGGTCGGCGAGCAGCAGGTACCTTCTCAGGATGGCCGTCACGTGCCGGTGGTGGAGCCACTTCCTCAGGTCCTCCGTGAAGTCCACGATGCTCCAGGCGGACGCGGGGCCGCCGCCGCCGCCGCCGCCGCAGCGGAACTTGGGGGTGGTGAAGGAGCCGACGAGCTGGTCGGCCGGGTCGTCGTCGTCGTCGTCGAGTGCCGGCAGCGAGGAGTGGAAGACCTCCACCGTGCACGGCCGCGCGGCCCTGACCGGCTCGCCCTGAGTGCGGGCCGGAGGACGGAAGCGGATCTCGGCGAACTGAAGCGTCTCGTCGCCCGGCACCGAGGACAGGTCGAAGTTGAGACGCCACCCGCGCGACGTTTGGTGCCGCCCTGCGAGAAACGCGCGGACCAGCAACGGGCAGCGGGACATGGATTTACAGGGACACGAGCGTTGGTCGGTGGCTGCGGTGCTGGCGCGCACTCGCATCTCCGTCTCCAACGGAACAGTGGACCAGGCAATATATTCAGTTAAATACAGCACAAAACGTCTGACGAAAAACATTGAATAATACCCACCATCGTTGTTGTGTCAGCCTCGCTCGAATCAGTGCTGGTGAATTGCCAGATAAATCACAGCGGGGACTCCAACACGCGGGTCACGTGGCCGCAGAATCTCACTGTAGTTTAGCAGGTAGCTGTCGCATCCGTGTCGCGCCGCGCGACATCAGCGCGAGTAATGATTGGTCCCCTGCCACCCTTAGGTCGCCAGCGTGAGTTTGGCTCGAGGGGCCGTGCGGGGGTGGGGGTTGCCCGGGGTGGGTGGCACCAGAGGGCGGCGTGAGAGGAGCGTCAACCCCCGGGCCAACGACTGAAGTCAAGAAGAAGCTTCCTCAGCCATGTGCAGCCCCTACTAACAACATCTCGAGAAGAAACCAGACTCCGGCTCTGGACGGAGAAAGCTTGAGAGTGACCCTCCTCCAACTGGCATGGGAATCCCCCCTGCTGAAAACCTCCCTCCCGGCTCAGAAGCACCATGGATTCAGTGGAGGACACTCAACCGCCTGAGAACTAGAACGGGACGATCAAAAGATGCTTTGGTCAGTTGGGGCTACAAGACCGGCCCAACCACCTGTGGATGTGGAGAATCAGACCATGCCATGCAACACTGCCTTGTCTCCACCCTACTACCCAACCTCTGCAGCTCAAAATTCAGCTCAAAAGACCTTGCAGAGTTCAATAAAAAAATCAAAGAACCGTGTAAAGAAATGGGAAACTGTAATTTAACCGTCGCGCTTCGAAGACTCGCGTGGCGAGGGACGCGTGGGGGAGTGGTCTCAGGGTTGGCCGCTCCCACGTGGCCGTTGGTGTCATTCGTGAGCAAGGTAAGTTACCAAACAGGTCTCGCCATCGTGTACCTGTCCTCCGAGTTAGGGACGGCAGGCGTTTCATACGCAAACCCGTGCAGCTCACGTTGTGTCATTCATTAAATCTGCTTCAACACCTCAGTGGTTGCATCCAAGAAACGTGAGATGTTTTAAGTTGTGATCTTCTTCTTTGCGATTCTTCGAAGCGCGATGTTAAATTACAGTTTCCCATTTTCTTACACAGCCCCTTGCATTTTCATTGAACTCCGCAAG